>BSBK01002303.1:0-386020 GCA_027943335.1 Chamaecyparis obtusa | reverse complement strand
AAAAATTCATAAAATCATCTTTGAAGATAAAAGAAAAAATTTATGTTCTATTCTGAACATGGATGAAGTTAAGAAAGATTTGGACTCTCTCCCTGGTGATAAAGCCCCAGGTCCGGATGGTTTCCCGATGGTTTTCTTTCATCTTTCTGGGATGTGGTTAAATTTGATGTGGTCAAAGTGGTGCATAAATTATTTGAATCAAAGAACCTCCACAAAGAACTTAATGCTAATTTCCTTGTTCTTATCCCTATAGTCTTGGGGGCAGACTCGATAGAGCTTTTCAGACCTATCAGTTTATGCAACTCTTTCTACAAGATCATCTCTAAATTCATCATGGCCATAATTTATAAGGTGTCCCCTTCTATTATAGCTCACCAACAGTTGAGGTTTGTGCCTGGAAGACAAATTATTGATTCTATAATGGCGGTTCATGAAGTGATCGATTCCTTAGATGCTAGAAAAAGGGAAGGTTTCCTTCTCAAGCTTGACTTGTCCAAGGCTTATGACCGAGTGGATTGGCAGTTCCTGCTCAGGGCTCTTAGAGCCTTTGGTTTCAATTTGAACACTTGTAAGATAATTCATCAACTCATTTCCACTCCTTCTCTAGTAGTTTTGGTCAATGGATCCCTGTCATCTTTTTTCAAATCTTCCAGGGGTTTGAGACAAGGGGACCCTTTTTCCCCCATTCTCTTCATTATTCTTGTTGAATGCCTTGGAAGACTTATCTCTGTCACTAGGAACTTTGGGATTATGAAAGGTATCAAGTTGTCTTATAGAACCACTATCTTTTCCCATCAGTAGTTGTGGATGACACCATTTTAGGTGGGGAGGCTTCGGTGGGTGAAGCCAGAGTGGTTAAGAACTTTCTCAATTCCTATTTGAGGGCTACTGATCAATCCATTAATTGGACTCAAAGCTTTATCTTCTTTATAAACACTCCTGAGGAGAGACAAAGGAGAATTGCAGATATTTTGGGATGCTAAATTGATTCTCTTCCTTGTAATTATCTGGGTCTTCCTTTAGGTGTTAAACCCTCAGAGGCTTTCTAGAAGAAATGCATTGATAGATTCAACAAGAAGCTGGCTGGTTGGAAAGCGATTACCCTTAGCCAGGCTGGAAAATCTAGCTAGTCAAATCTACCTTGCAAAATTTTCCAACCTATTCTTTAAGTCTCTTCTCTATACCGGCTAAAGCAGCAGAGGTGATGGAAGAATTCAAAGAAGATTTCTCTGGGTAGGGATTGAATATCATAAGAGATTCTCTCTTATTGCTTGGGAAAAAGTTTGTCTTCCTAAAAGAGCGAGAGGATTAGGGATTACGAGGATCAGACCTTTTAATAAAGCTCTCAAGAAAAAAAAAATATTGTGCATAGTCAATAGCAAGGGGGAATGGTGGTGACACTTTTGAAGATACTTATCTTTCTAACAACTCCATTAACCAATTTTTTGGTGCTCATTATATTCCAAAAGGTTCTTATATTTGGAATTGCTTTCTCCATGCTAAGGAAATAGATAAATCTAAGGCTAAATGGAAAATTGGGAATGGTCAATCTATTTACTTTTGGAGTGACAATTGGCCCCAACTGGGACCCTTGAGGAGCTATGAGCCGTTCAAAATTTGGATGGATGAGTGCATCCAAAAATATGGTTGCCAGGTCTATAATTATCGAGTTGGTAATGCTTGGGTGAACCTTCCCTCTAATTCTTGGGACTTGATTCCTCTTCTGACTATCCTTAATGTGGTTTCCATGTCCATGTCTCAGGATGCTCTGATTTGGGAAGGCTCTCCTCATGGGGAATTCTTAATTGCTTCTACCTATTCTCTTCAGTTGTATCAGGAAACCAAACCTATTTGAGCTAAAGCTTGGTTCCATGGTCTAACTCCCAAAATTAATGTCTTCTTCTATCTTTTCTTCAGAACCACATCCTCATTGTTGATAATCTTATCAAGATAGGTTTCTAGATCCCCAACATATGTATGTTGTGTAGATGTCAAGAAGAGTCTATGAATCACTTGTTTATCCATTTTCCTTCAGCAAGATTTGCTAGTTTTTTCCTTTCTGCTCTTGGGTTCTCTTGGTGTTTTCCCTCATATTTTCCTAACCTTTTTACTCAATGGGACCTTCCTTTTAAGAATACTAACTCTCACTAATTCTTCTCTTGGGTTTTCTTGCATACCTATTGGGGAGTGTGGAAAGAATGTAACAATCATATTTTTCATGATTATTGTGCTCCTCCTAAAATAATCTTTGAAAATATCCACCATGCTTTAGAAGAAAACTTTATTTTCTATGGCGTAACTAACCTTTTTGTAGGTAAAGACCAGAATGATGACCATAAGAAGAGTATAAATAAAATATAGAATTGTACCTAGCCTATTCCCTTGGAAGGCTAGTCTAAGGCTAACTTTGATGGTCCCAGCCAAGGGAAATTTGGGAAAGGTGGGAAGTGGTGGAGTGATAAAAAAATGTCTATGGTATTGGGGACTATGGCCATCACTCTCCCTCTCGGCACTCAAACTAAGCACTATGCTAAAGCTAATGCTACCCTCCAAGTAACTAAACTTGCCGTTGATATTGGTGTGAGAAAGTTGTGGCTCGAAGGAGATTCAAAGAATATTATAAATTTGTTTAAAATCTAATCATCCCCCTTCATGGACTATATCAAATATGATTGAAGAAACACACACTCTCTTAAATTCTTTTGACAAGGTACACATATCCCACATGTACAGTGAAGCCAACCAAGTTGCTGACTAGTTTTCCAACTTGGCTGTTAAAAATCATGTAATGATTAGATGGCAACACGGTGGAGATTTCCCTCGTGAGGTGAAGGATTTAGTCAAAAGGGACAAATATCAAGGAAATGAGGGAATCATAAAGTGATATGATGAATCTTAATGTTTCTTATTGGATGTTCCATCCCATACACAGAAAGTATTGGATTGATAGGGAGGGAAATTATTATGTGTCCCTCTCGCATGCTTTCGGGGTGTTCATTCCTAAGGTTAATATTTACCTTTTAAGGTAAAACAGAAGAAAGTTATGGTATACCTTGGTGAGAAAGAATCACTAGAGCTGCAATTTGTTAAACTAGAGACTTTTTTTTAACCAAATTTGTGCGATGGGAGGTGAAAGACATAGAAGTGAGCCTAAAAATAACAATGGGAAATGGAGGAGACGTACCAAAGTCTAGAATGCTCTAAAAAAGGGGAGGAATTTTTAATTTCATTGAAAGGTTACACGTAAGCAAGATAATGGTGACCAAAATATTTGTGAAAATTTTGAATGAGGGTTGTGTGGTGATAGATGAGAAGAATTTCATAGTCACGGAGGAGGTCATCTCAAATGTCATAGGCATACCTATTGTGGGTAAGAAATGTTATAGGGACCAAAAAATCTCAGACTCAGCGGTCAATGATTTTGTGAGGGATGAGTAGGGGAAGAAAGCCATCATCAAAGTGGGCACTCACTACCAACCTGAAGGGATCAAATGCTGTGGAAATTTGTCATGAGAGATCTTATCTCTTATGTGACACTGGACACCATGTTTGACATGATAAGAACTTATCAGTTCATTTTGTTGAATCACATTAGACATGGTATGAAGTTCTCCATCCTTTTCTACTTGTATGCTTCTATTAATGAAAACATAAATGGCTATAGGGAAAATGATATTGCTAATCCTTCTCTTCATGGGGGTTTATTACTTTTGATTTATGAATATTACAAAGACCAAATCCTAGAGAAGGAAATTGTTGTTAATGAGGAGAGAGAGGATGTTTCTGGTTTTGACTATGTCCCCTTCTGACACTAAAGATGGTGTGGGCTTTCATTTAGAGGACTAGGAGTATGGTGATACCAAAAAGTAGAAGAAGGGTTCTTCCTCCAAGAAGAGAACCGCTGGCTCTGTTAAAAAAGAAAAATTCTTACAAAAAATAGGCTAGGACTATTATTTCTTTAGAAGAAGATTATAATGAAAATGAGGAAAGGGATGAATATGGATGATGATGAGGAAATTTTGAGTGGAAAAGACAAGAAGAAAAGGCAACTAGCTACGTGAAACAAAAAAATTAAGTCTAGGGGCGAAAGCTCTATCTGGCTGTCTCCTGAGGAAAGGGCTATGAGTGACAGAAATACACCTGCTTCTAGTTTCCATGAGAAGATTCCATACTCTAATCTAGATGAGATTGATGACTACCAGGAAGGCCCTTCTACCCAGTCTCCTAACCCCCAATACTCAATGAATGACAAGGACCAGATCAATGAGTAGTATAGTAAAAATAATTCTATCAAGGGGAAAAATGGTTTGGCATAACTACAATATAAATACAATGAAGATGTGGATTATTAGGGAAGCCATTAATCCCAAAGTTCTTGAGGGTGAGGATGGTGGGATTCAAAATAAGGAAATGATTGATCTAGGGTCTGGTTGTCCTTAGTGATAATACCATAGAAATGGAGCTTAACCTCTTGAATAATGCCAAGAACAACATGCTGGACAATTTTTTATCTATAAAATGGCTCTATCACAAACTCGGGGATCTCTATGATAAAATGCACGGGGCTGACAACAATAAGGATAGCAGAGATACTAAGCATTACCAATGCCTGGAGAAACTAGGTTTATCAAGATGGAGGACAAAATGTAGAGCTTTGAGGATACCCTCAAAGGAATCATGGAGAAGAGCTTCAAAATCCTGAAGGCCTCTAATGAGCACATCAAACTGCTCATTGAGAAAATGGAAGAAAAGCCTGGAGGAAAAGAAGTGCAGATCATAAAAGTGGAAAAAGTGTAGAAGCCAGATGAAGGACCTGGAAAGAGAACCAGGGCTAGATCCAAGAAGAACAAGAAAGATGAAGAATCCATGGACATCCAAAAGATCAAGGAGGTTGTAGAGAAGATAGAGCTCCTCGAGTCTAATGTGGCCACTATGCTCAGGAATTTCTCTTGAATTTTTTATCCCATGTTTTCTATCTGTCTCTATTTTTTGTCTTCTATGTCTCTATTTTGTTTGTTCTCTCAACCGTGATAGTGGTCTGTTTCATTTTTAGTTGATGATGTCTTAAGACTTGGACTTTTATTGCTATATTTTAAAATGTATTAGGTTTCAGGCACCCTATAAAACCTATTTTATGTAATCAAATACTTTACATGATGACATTTAGAGTTAATTATCTGTTCATCCATTGTTCCCTTGTACTACACATTTATATTATTATAAATACTTCTTTTATTACAAAGTTTCCTTATGGTACATGTAGATGATAAAATTGCTTTCCTAATCATCAATCATTAATTGTCATTATACAATCAATCATTTTTCATCTTATTAAATAATATTTTGTTAGTATATGATTTATTATTATTTATTACTAGTATCTTTAAGTAATCAAATAATTATATAAATATAAAAACATATATTATAACTAAATTTAAGTAAAATGTCAAAATAATAATAACAAGAGTTTACAAAGTTCAATATTTTTTTAACTTTACCAATATATTAATATTCTCTCTAAATTATTAGTCTATGCTCGAACAACGAATAAGATGTCAACTTTTCCGATAATTTTTTTTGTGTTCCTTATTTGCCTTAGTGAAGTTGCACACTATTAACAAAAAATATTAGGTGAATGTTTTATTGGCTCCTTGTGATTGGAGGTGAAGATGGGTCTGCAAAGAGTTAGAGGCTCTGTAGATATTAGGAAGCAAAAGAACACACAACAAGCCACTTTTGGATGTTACAAAGTAGACACCTTAGTTTGCATGGAATGCAGGTTGCAGATAGAAGTAGTAAGTTATCTGGACAGTTGGTGAATAAGTTTTTAAGTATTTTGCATTCATCAAACATCTTGATACTAACATGTAACCTCATTCAATGTGTGTATATTTGTAAAAGCATCAAACATATGGGTATTTGAATTTATAGGCTACTTTTTATTTCAAGGAAACATCTTTGAGATACAAGGTTGAAAATATCTACTGTCTGACCTTGTTTGAGGGACATTCAATGTCATAATATTTACTCTATTAGAAGATTTAGTTCTATCACTGGCACAAGTGTGTTGTTTCATGGAACACAATGATTGTAGGATATTTTTAGAATGGTCTTGCTAGTGATGCCTTGGCACTTTTTAAGCAAATGAAGCCTGTGCTAGAAGATATGAAACCCAAAATAGTTACCATGGTGAGTTTTTTGTTAGCCTGTTCCCATTTAGTATCCTAGAAGAATGTAATCTCATACATCATTACATAGCAAGAAATGGACTTGAATCGGATATCATTTTTAAAAATTCCTTAATTGATATGTATGCAAAGTATTGCATTATAGGTATTGAAGGAAATATTTTTGATAAAATGCCTAGAAGATATGTGATCTCATTGGAAGAAATGATTGTAGGGTATGGAATGCATGGGAAAATTCATTAAAAATACCACTGACTAAATTGAATTAAAGCATGAATATATAATCATGAGAACCTATTGATTTGAGGTATTTTGTTAGATATTTTAGCTATTATTATCCTAGTAGACGTATGTGAAATGTGGAAGCATACAAAGTGGTGTGAACTGACCGACAGAATTACCTATAAGGAAGATAATTGTTTAACAAAATGCTAGGATAGTAGAATGTCCAAAATGTGGAAGCATAAAAAAGGCACGTTAATTATAAATGGAAGGGTGCAGATGGGAAATAGTTTGTTCTTGGGACCATTGGAGAATGACAAAAAAAGAGAGGGAATCAAAATGATGATGGAAAGAGGAGAGGAAGCTTGATCTATACTAGAAGAGCCTCTGAAACGTAGGCAAAGAGAAGAGGAATTGTGGGAATGAGACCATGCAAATACAAAAAATAATATTTTTTTGAGAATTGTAAGTTTGGAGAGATGTAGTCTACAGAGTAAGGAAGGAAAGGAAAAGTTTGTGATAGAAAGTTGTGCGAGCCTGGCAAAAATTAGAGAATTAGTTGCAGACAAAATTGTGGAATATCAAAAATACAAAAGGCGCTAGTGGGAAATAGAATGACTAATTATTTTAGTGGACTGGACAGAATGATGATCATTGTTAAAGAGAAGACCGATCAGAAAAGTGGTCATCAAACGGATAAAATAGTGATAGAATAGAGGAGTGATTTCATCCTTGGACTACGAAGGGAATAAGGATGTGATCGAGGTCATTAAGGATGATATTTAAGTTACTGTTGTTTAGGATTTGGAGCTATTAGTGTACATATCCTATAACTCAAAATGTATGCTTTCTTTGTATGCTTTATCCATCATTGTGTTGATATTGGAGGGTAAAAGCATAATCAAGTGTCACCTTTTAGGCTAACTTATCAGCATAGTTGAATTTTAGTATTTCTAACTAAAAATTAATTTTGGCCAAATATATGGTCTAGCTATATTCATTCTAGCTAAGTTATATAAGTGTTTTAACTTTTCCAATTGGAAATGTCTATTAAATGCATGTTTTATACAACTTTGGGTCTAAGTACCATAAAATTAAAATTATTTTAGAAAAGTGGCATTTCAATAACTCCTAATTTTTTTAATGACCTTTAGAAAAAAAAAAATCTTTTGTAAAGATCGGAGTCAAGAATATCCTCATATAGATTTAGTAGTGTTTTAATTAGATATAGTTAATTATAATAATAAAATATTTCAAGTATGTATTTTAACAGTCAAGGAGATGTTGATTCTAAATTTTTTTTTTTTAAACCATACTAAATAAATTTGAAAATCATATAGTGCACTAGAGGAGAGAGTCCTCTTCAAGAATGTATATTGTTTTTTTTTATTGGGATAGATTTGATATGGTGCGAGATAAGAACTGTCGATTTCAGTGAGTTGAAATGTCAATTGTTATAAAAAAGAAAATATAGTTCACAAACCAATTTTTATTTTTTTAGGCACTAACTATATATGTCATTTATGACATATTTTAAAATTAGGAGAAAAAAAATTTATTTGCATAGAATTTTTTGGTGGGAATTAAACCTTTAATTTTCTACATTTTTCAGCAACTAAAAAATTATTTTTAAAAATTAAAAAAATATATCAATTCTTATTCAAAAAAATAATTAATAATATTAATCATAAACTTCATACATTTTATCACATTTAATTATTTTACATAATGTTCAAATTTCAAATGTAAATGTCATTTTTATACTATTGAAATTGAACAACTTTGATTTTATTGATCTTTTCCTTTGTAAAAGGATGACATATTATTGTTCTTTTACCCTGAAATTATTTTGTTTTATTTTGTTTTGTTCTTATGCCCTACCTCTCGTAGTTCATATGGTTGGAGATATATTGTTATGGATTACTGTTATTTTCTGTTCTTGGTCCCGTCGCTTTTAGGACGGGAAATCTATACAAGGTTCAAAGGTCTGACAGAGGCATGTTAACAAATGCCCAATGTTTCATTGAGTCTGCTCGCCCCCTTTCACTTTGGCACATACCAAGGAGTATCCCTGCACCCCAATCTTCATTGGATCGTTGGCATTCATTAGGTGGCAATTGGCAATCTTGATCTGTGACAACACCTCAACACGAAGCTTTGATCCTCGATCTTCAATGATTCTCTGGAATGCATCAAGCAACTACCACAATTCTTGACCTTTGATAGCTCCTAGGAATGAGTCAAACACCAAGGGACTGATTTCATATCTATTTTGGAATACAAAGTAAAACTTCTTAAACCCCAGCTATACAGTTTATGCTCTAATTGATGCATGTTCCTATCGTGAGCCGGAGCTGCCAAAAAAAAACAAATCCTAACCATTTGCTTGCACAACTAAAAGCTTGGTATCGAAATTGAAGCAGAATGTATCAGCCTTTGAGGCACTCCATCTCGGTTGTGGTTCGAACCCCTAAACTAATTTGTGGTTTCTTTGTCCCTTTCAACATCCAACCCTTACCATGCTTAGGAAAAGGTTCTTTTTTGTCTTATCCACCTGCCACAACTACCACTTAAACCTTACCTATTGTACTCGTTGATTAATGGTGACTTCATAAAATAGTTTGATAGAAGTTGTTGCACGGTTCCCAACTAGGTTACCTTACTTATATAGCTCGCAATTTCCATACCAGATGGCACTTTTATTTTTCTATTTTTGGAAAGTTTTATAGACATGATGGGTTGTTCACATCTGATGGCGGACAAGGCTTCAATGGTCGTGGGCACCTCTCCTATGTTGCAGACCATTGATTTTCAAAAAATCAGGTTCTCTTTCTTAAAGAAACAAAGATCTGTAAAGTTAGTTCATTTATCTTATATAGAATTGATGAACGAATCAGATGACTTCAATGGTATTCATTCTTCCTGCACGAGTTCCCATTGGATGCAAATTTTAGCTTGAACCCTTTCTTAAGAAAACGCCTGCAAAGTAATTATTAAAAAAAAAATTAAAATATTAAATCTCATTCTGATGAACCCAACCAACAAGTGATTATTCTCTTCCTCTACTTAAATGCTTGTGTTCTTCTATACTCTACATCATCATTTGGGCACTGTGATAGAAATATAGTTTTTCCATTTGCAGACAGTGAGATCATGTTGGAACTTACATTTCTTCGCCTCAATTTCAAATCACCAAACTTGTGTTTTTTCATGCTGTAGATCAATTAATTAAATGCTCGTGTAGTTTAGTTTCTCTTATGTCAGTTGACATAAACAGATTATTTCATCCCAAGGTTACATTTAAATATAGTTTCATGTAAGTTGTTGAAGGCTCTTTTAATAAACAAATTATTTCATCCAAAGGTTACATTTAAATATAGTTTCATTTATGTTGTAGAAGGCTCTTTTAATGCAAGCCTATCGTACTTTTGTCAAGTGTCAAGTGTCATGTATAGTTTCATGTATATTGTAGAAGGCTCTTTTAATCGGCAACGTGTAAACAGCAAACTAAACCGCATATCTTACCAAAGGGGACACTTGTACTTTTTTCAAGTTCGTTTTATTATCTTTTACGTTTTAGTTGGCTATTTAGCCAATACCTCAAGAGTAGAATTTAGTTTTTTCTTCCGTGCATTATCTGCCCAGCATTTAAATGCACTTATTGACTATATGAAAGTAGAGTTTGAAATGCTCAAAAACTTTTTGTTGGCTATTCAAGCACGTGTGAAGATGAGGGAAAGCAAGAGCAGCAGCTGCGTACTGAAGGGCATAAAATGGGAACCACTTCAAGGCGAGTAAATGGTACTAGTCAGTCATATATATTTTAATCTATGCAAGTCACTCATTTACAATTGTTACTTGGGATACTTGTCTACTGATCTTATTTTGGTCTTTTCTATAAGAAAAGACATTTTGTGGAGAAAGATCTTGTTCTTTGCGGATAGGGCAAAATATCTAGCAGCAATTTTCTTTTTCCCGAAAAATATCTCATATAGTTTTATTTTCTATTGACTTTACAATTAAATTGGATTCCATCTTAACACAAAGAACTTTTTAAAAGTAGTCTAGTTTGTTTTTAACTCTTCCTGTAGTTAGGGTTCCACCATTATCATTTGCGTAGAGGCGTCATGAAAAGCTCCTGGCGTGTTTTGAATCAGGCTACTTTTAGCAAAATATCCCCACACCGACAACACTATTAAAGAGCATTCAATTTCATCTCACCAGCTGTTAGCGTTTCTAGGGTTCAAACAGGGACTGACCATGCCAGCTATGGATAAAAAGATTTATTCTTCGTTTCCCTGTTCTGTGTTTTGAAGCATCTAGCATTATTTTGTGATTAAACCAGAGAAGAAGGAACCTCAAAGTCCACAGCAGGGCACTACTCCAGAGTATTACGACAGTCGAGAAGAGCAAGGAGTCGTGCACCGAAAATGATCCCACAAGCGACACCATATCCACCGCAGCCACAACTAAAAGGCAGCGATAAAAGATGAAAAAATCCAGAGCCGCCTCCCTTGATCCCTCACGTAGCATATAGCTGAAATGGGACCACTTCCCCCAAGCAAAACAAAAAACCCCTATCCACCCAAACCAAATCCAGGTCGAGCATCCGAAGGGGTCGCCAGAGGTGGGTCATCATCATCTCCATCGGACTCATCCTCCTCCTCTGCAGAACCTAAAACCCTAGCCGCTCCCGCCTTTCTCCCGCCTTTCTACTGCCATTCTGGTGCAAGATTCTACATCAGAAAGAGATGAGACTAGGGTTTTTTTCTCTTAGGCAAATTTGATAGAAATGGAGAAGTATCATTTTTATTTTGAAATGTCTGTTTGATATCTTTTGTGTCTTACTTTAAAAAGATGGTTTAGCATTTGTTTGTTTTGAAAACAAAAAAGTTAAAGGATATCAAATTCTTATAATTCATAATATTAAATCTTATATTAATTTAAATTTGACTATATCTTATTAACATTTCTTATCATATTCTATTATTCACTTTCAAGATTTATAAAGTGCCTCTGATGCCTCATCATTAAGATCTATAAAGAAAGTCCCTTACATCTTAATAATAAATTATGGAATATGATATGAAATGTTGATAAGAAAAGATTTTAATTCTATTTATTTTGATAATAGACAATAGAAAATAATTCGTAATCTTGATTTAAAACACTCATACAATCAAATCTAAAAGCATACAAGATCTATAAGCAACATCAGATTTCATATAAATCTTATACAATTTAATTAAAAAGAACAGACTATACAATATCTAATTTTGATTTTCTTCCCAAAAAAAAATCTACTAACTACTAACCATATGTTTGCGTTGTGGTTTATTCAGTTGTCGGTGCCCTCAGACGTGGGGCAAGGTGTCGGAAAGCAAAAGCAGAAGGTAAATGGTGAAGTATATCACATGGGAATTACTCCTAAACACATACATGGTAATAGGTATAATATACTATTTCATATCTTTTCTCACCTTTGAGAATGATTATTCAATATTATTTACTCTTTGAAAAGTGTCGTTAATTTGGCTTTTGTAAAAGCATAAAATTTAGTGGGCGAGAAAAGATTTAGTTCTTTGCGGGATGGGTAAAATATCTACTGACAAAGCTTTCCTGCTTTGTTGAATGACCAAAATAACTAAGACAAAATTTAGAATTCTCTAAAGATATTCTTAGAGGTGCACAATATTAGTAGTATTCTAGTAGATATTTACTAGACCCTATTGAACTTCATCTCTACAGATGTCAGCATTTCTGAAGTTAAAAGACAATTTGAAAATGACAGTCACGTTCAAAAAGATTATTCCTTGTTTATTTATTTTTAATGTCTTTGGGAAACACGTAATGTTATTGTGTGGGGAGTAACGCAGCAGGGCAACAAAAGGAGGAAACTGAAGGAGTAAGAGTTGAAAGCCATTTTTCAGAGCACTCTTCTCATGGCTCTTCTGCATGCTATGGTGGACCAGCTGAGAATTATGGCTGTGTCAAAGAAACAAAGAAACCTATAAATAAGGTGATCCCTCAACTTTTTCTTTAGGAAATATTGAAACTTAGAAATATGTATTACTAATGTTCTTTAGAGCAGATCTTCTACAAATAAAAATTCATAATGAGTTGTTTCATATTTCTGGAAGTAAAATCGAAAAATGAAGGTCGGTGAGTGATATAGTCAAATCTTAAATTTATAGACTTTGTTCTATATTTTCTTTAATTAATAATTTTTTAATAGTAGAATAAAAAATTAATATTGATGTTAGGTGTTTTTAAAAATGATGTATGGTTGTTTTCAAACAAAACTATATATCTTTTCTATTTTTAAATAACATTACATGATTCATCAATCAGTTGATAGAGAGAAAATAGAGGTGGATTGCAGACCTAGCTTTCCCAAATAAATGAAGAATTCATTCAGAGAAAATAAAACATTATTTTTTGAAAATAGTTATATTTTAATTAAGTTATGCAATTTTAATCATAAATGTTTGGATCACACTACATGATTGATTTGTAATTATGTAGAAAAAAATAAAAGAATGCTTGATTGCAGACCTCAAATTTCTATAAAAGGAAGCTGAATTCATAGAAAATAAAATATTTATTTGTTAAATCTAGATACTTTTTAATTAGCTTATGTATTTGTTAATTATTAATTTTTAGATCACACCACAAAATTCATCACCAGTTGAAGAGACAGTGACCCTATCTGATCCTAAAGTTGCAACAAGGGGGAATTGGTGGAAAGGTATGCTAAGTTGTAACACAAAAAAACTCAAAAATTTGTTGATTATATATCTTAGCCTAGTAATCGTTTGATCGGTACAAATGTTCTACATGAATATCTACCATTTGTTTTTTTATGATGGAGGAAGAGAGAATACTCCAATCATACAATGCTGCAAATGTTAAACAAAACAGAGTAGATTGATTCTTAGAACTTTAAAATAAAAGCTTTTTGTATTAATGCCTTGATTTTAGATTTTACAGATTTGCCAAGAGCTGCCAAAATGCTCACACACTCGTATATATTTTTTCTGCAAAATACAGAGTATATATTCCAGCTTCTTCATCAAAAATAGAGAAAAACATTTCATTTTAAATACATTAAATCTTGACTAGAAACCTCTAGAAAAGCCTGGATTAAATCCGATTGGAAGAAAAGTCAGAAAAAAAATATAAAATAAAAACTGAGTTTAATGTGGTGGTTGCAGTTCAAAAAGGACTGGTCGCATGATCGCATGAATAAAATAATAGTCATGAGATCATGCAACAAAGGCAAACAAAAAGGGTCAGGCAAGAGAGTGGTCACATGAAGAGCAGCCGGTTAGGTGGGGAAGGTATATAGAGGACAGGGAAGATTAGTAGATGCCCAGCTGGAAACCACATACGCCAACACTCCCCCTTAATCTTCACTGTTATGTATGTCTGCAATACTGATTTCTTCCCGAAGATGTTCAAAAATGTTCTTTGTTAGTGGTTTTGTGAAAATGTTAGCAAGTTGTTCATTAGACCTACAAAACTCAAGATGAATGTCACCATTGTTTACCAATTCTCTTATAAAATGATATCTAGTATCAATATGTTTACTCCGTTTATGAAATACATGATTTTTAGATAAGACAATTGCTGAATTGTTATCACAATAAATTTTTGTAGGTTCTTCTTGATGATACCCGAAATCTGAAAGTACTCTCCTCAACCAAACTACTTAACAAAATGTTGATGTGGTTGCTACATATTCTACTTCAGCTGATGAGAGGGTGACAATTGGTTGTTTCTTTGATGCCCAAGAGACAGCACCAGAACCTAGATGAAAGATATATCCAGAAGTGATTTTTCTATCATCCATGCTACCTCCCCAATCACTGTCTGTATATCCACTCAGTTTGTAATCATCTGAAGAAGTATACAAAATTCCAAAATTATTTGTTCCAGCTATGTATCTCAAGATTCTTTTTCCAACTCTCTAATGTGACTCTTTTGGTTTCTCCATGAATCTAAAAATAAGACTAACACCAAACATGATATCCAGTCTTGTGGAGGTTAGATACATGAGACTGCCCACTAATCTTTTAAATAAAGTTGCATCTACACTTGGACTTTGATCATCCTTACTAAGCTTCAAACCCAATGCAACCAGTGTAGGGGTTGAATTCGCATTTATCATCTTAAATCTTTTCAACAAATCATTAGCATACTTGCTTTGACATATGAAGATTCTTTGATCATTTTGACTTACCTCCATGCCAAGAAAGTATCTCATGAGGCCCAAATCATTCATATCAAATTCTTTTTTCATGGCTTCCTTGAATGAGCTAATTGACATATTGCATGTGAATATCAAATCATCTACATGCAAACAAACTATCAAAATTTCTCCTTCAACATTCACTTTGACATACAAAGTAAGTTCATTACCACACTTGTTAAAACCATTGTCCACAAAATAAGAATCTATCATGTTGTACCAAGCTCTAGGAGCTTGTTTCAAACCATATATTTTTTTCAATCTGCATACTTTATGTTCTTCTCCCAAAATTTCATAACCAGGTGGCTGGTTTACATACACTTCTTCTTCCAAAATGTCATTTAAGAATGCTGATTTGACGTCAATTTGATAAACTTTCCATTTGTTTTGATTTGCTATAGATAGGACCATTCTTATTGTATCCAATCTTGCTATGTGTGCAAATGTTTCATTGAAGTATATACCTGGCTTTTGTGTAAAACCTTTTGCCACTAGTCTTGCCTTGTGCTTTGCTACTTTTCTATCAACATCATACTTTGTCTTATAAACCCATTTAACTCCAATCACATCCTTGCCTTTGGGAAGTTCTACTAGATCCCAAATTTCATTCTTTTCTATTGATTGAATCTCTTCATCTATGGCTGCAATCCATTTGTCTTCTTTTATGGCTTCTTCAAAATAAATTGGATCAACTTGTGTTAAAAATGCAAAATCATAACAAAAATCAGCATTTTCAGCTTCCTGAGTTTCATCATAAATCTCCCTAAGACTTCTTGTCTTCTTTGATGTGTTTATAGACCTTGACCTTAAAGATGCAAGTGTTGGATTAGAAGGCTCGTTGTTGTTATTACTTGTTGGAGTAGTGGGATTTGGAGTGCTAGGTGCTCTTGATGGTGTTGTAGGAGCATTTGCTTGTGTAGGAGGATTTGCAACCTAAATTTCATCTTCTTCATTCTCTTGTAGAACACTAGGTGTACTTGAATTTATTTTATCTATGCTTCCATCCCATGCCTCTTCTTCAACAAATTCAACATCATGACTTATTATCAGCTTCTTTGTAATGGGATTGTATAACTTATATGCCTTTGAGTGTTCACTATATTCCACAAATATGCATTTCTCTCTTTTGTCATCTAATTTTCTTCTCAATTCTTGAGATATCAAAGAGTATGCCACACATCCAAAAATTCTCAAATGTGAAATGTTATGCTTCCTTTTGCTCCAAGCTTCTTCTGGTGTTTTATTTATCACTTCTTTTGTTGAAAACCTATTCAAAATATATACCGAACATGCAACTGCTTCAGCCCAATATTCATTTGGTAAGTGTTTTGCCTTTATCATACTACGTGCCATTTCCATTATTGTTCTATTCTTTCTCTCTATTACTCCATTTTATTGAGGGGTATACCTTGCTCTAAATTGTTTATTTATGCCATTTTCTTTGCAAAAAATTTGAAAATCAATTGAGACATACTCTCCACCTTGATCGGTTCTCAATGTTTTGATAGAATATCCACTTTCTTTTTCAAATTTTGCCTTGAACTCTTTACAAATGGAAAATGTATCAGATTTGTACTTCAAAAAATAAACCCATACTTTTCTGCTGAAATCATCAATAAATGTTATGAAATAAAGTTTTCCACTCATGGAGGGTGTTTGCATAGGCCCACAAATGTCTGAATGCACTATTTCAAGTGGTTGTTTTGCTCTATATGACTCTCCAAATGGAAATGATTTCCTATGTTGCTTTGCCAATATGCAACTCTCACATTTTGTCTTAAGTGGTTCTATTTGTGACAACCCATATACCATTTTCTTCTTGTATAACAGCTGCAATCCTTTGAAATTTAAATGTCCAAGTCTTAAATGTCGTAGCCAAGATTCATTTTTGTATGAGGCTTTAAAAGCTATTTCAAAAACTTTTTGCAAACCTTGTGGCTCTATCATTAATTCATTTTGAATTTTTAATGGGAACATCCTATTCTTAGTCATTTCAACTTTTGCAATCAACCTATTGCTTGGTTTCTTGTCTAGGATCACACATTCACCATTCTCAAAGTATATTCTATATCCTTTTTGTACCAATTTCCCAATACTTATAAGGTTGTGTTGCAATCTAGGAACATAGTATACATCTGAAATATGCTTTTCTTCACCTTGTTTTGTTATTATGTTGATTGACCCGTTGCCCATAACTGAAACTCTTTGATCATTTCCCAATTTTACTTCTGATTTTACTAAATCATCTATTGTTGCAAACATGTCCTTCTTACAACCCATGTGGTTACTACACCCACTATCTAAAAACCATAGTTCTTTGGAACTTTCTTGTGCTACATTACATGCTATCAATATTGTGTCATGTTCACTAGTCTTTGACTGATTTTCATTTGTAAAATGTGTCTTCTGCTTATTCAAATCATATTTCTTTTTCCTACATTCTGATGTAATCCCCAAATTTGCTACAGTAATGACATTGGATGTTGGATTTATCATACCTTTCTCCTTGATGACGATTTTGAGAGTGACTGCTCCCCCTTCCTCTTGTTGATGTAGAATGGGCATGTGGGCTTGATGGTGGTCTTCTATTTTCAAATTGTGTGTTTTCTCTTCCTCCCCTTGATGAAAAATGTAACGCCCCGCCAGGCAACCCAAGAGGACAAGACATAAAACCTCTATAAAATGCAAGTAGTGAATTTTTATTTTATTTTATTTATTTATTTTAACTAGAATAATATTCATCATTACACTTCATATTTCTAAAAGAAGAAATAATTTTCTACTACTTGAATGTAAGATTTATACAACTTAAGTCCTCCCGGGTTCCCTAACGTCGCTACTAAAGCAACATCATATAAACCATTTACATGCATAAGATATTCACGGAATCATGAGCTTAAAAGATCTACATTCATTTTAATGCACCAAGTTAAATGTCCCTAACTTGTTTTTTTTGTTAAACATAGGTTAATCATCTAACATCATTATTCCTTTTATCAACTCATTCCATAAATTCATATTGATTTCATCTACATCTACTATCTTTTATATCACTTTTCTCTAATAATTTAGGTAAGAGATTAATATTCATTAAGGTAGGCATCATCCTAGGTACTTCATTAACATGAACCAAGTATTAACATTAAAATCAAATTACTATTCTATTGCATTGTTTCATAACCATTCATTGTTAATAATTCCAATCACTAATCTATCATTTCTCAATAATCTCTTTGAATTCTTTCATCAAGAGAGAATACATTATTGTTGTGATACATCATTATATATAATTATATTTAAGATTATTTGCTTTACACATGGACAACATAAGAGGATAGGATAAATAACATAAACACTTTCTTTTAATGCTAGTAACATGTCCAATATTTCACATTCTTTTCCCTTTCTTTTACCTAGAACTACCCATTCCCTTATGCATTGCTTTGAATTGAGATTGCATCAATACTACAAGACTCCTTTTAGGAGATTAAAAATTACATGAATACAAATACATAAGTACATCTCAACATATTAAAATATCCAATAAGAAATTTTCAACTGCAGATCTGGAAAGGAATATGTGCTACGATCATCCAAAGAATCACGATCAATACCTCGATATAAATATTAACCACCCAACCACGTGGAACCAATAGGCCCACTCCCCCGAGCTAGGAGATAGAACCAAAGGCCCATACAAGAGGTAACAACTAGGAAATTCCTAAGGTGGTGATAAAATTTCCCCAAAGTCACAACACAAAAGAAAAGACAAGAAGACCACAAGGACTACCAGAGGCATGATCAAATTTGATAGAGACTCTAAGCTACAAGCTAGGTGAGTGTCATCGCATAGCCCTCACCCCTTGGGTTGTCCTGGTACTAGCCACTCTTGGCCCCGGCCCCCAAGTAGGCACATGCGGAACCGAATGCCTCTCGTACAGACAAGGTCATCCAGTCGTACCTATGCATAGGTACCTTCTCCCACTCCCATCCTTAGTCTTTACTAGCACTAAAGGCATGGGCGAGGCACAATTAATCTTGATTAGTGTGTAATTTCCCATTCCAATAATCTCCCATTCCCAATTCATTTATTTAGGTTATCACTTGATTAAATAACTCATAGTAGGTTATCCTGGTACTAGCCACTTAGGGCCCCGGCCCCTCACTATGAGCCACTCACCTAGTGTACTTAGGTTCCCTAACATACATATAAAAATCATAATACCATAATAGATCCATCATCAAGAATTCATACCAATTCCATAACAACATTTGATTGAGTTTAGGAAAACATATGTTGTCCCTAGTCCACTTGACAACCCTAAACCCAATATGGCATACAGAATGTTCCAAACATATAAGAAGACATCCAAGTGATATTATAAACATATTCAGAGTATACATAGATTCAATTAACCAAAAAAATATTCTAATAGCCTTTGGTGACCATACGAAACCTTAAAACTTAATGATGTTCTTAAACTGAATTATTTCAAGCAAGGATTAAATGCAAAGAATAGTCATCATAGAACAGTCATCCATATCTTCCACAAAACAAATAATAAAAGAAATCGCTTCGGTGGAGATTTAGCTAACATAATTATGGACTCTCAATTTGAGTTTTAGGAAGATCCAACGGTGGGAAAGAAAGTTATGACTTCTGGTTTAAAATAGAAAATTCTGGTTAGGGTTCAGACCTGCCTTCACTAAAACGGTTGTAATTTTCACAAAACATAATAAAAATTCACCAAACCAATTGGAAATGAAAGATAAGACTTAAGAGAATCTCTGATATCAAATTTAGACTTTTATATAATCATAACAGCCTGTAGCATATGAATACATTTGACAGAAAATTCGGAATCAAGAATGGACAGGCATAGTCTGCCAAAATGTCAAAAATAAGGCATTAATTCGACCCTAAAAATAAAATCAGAGAGATACCCATTTGAGATCTATGAATTTTACTTCCAGAAAATCAATTTAGTAAAACCATAGATGCAATTTAAATTGTTATAGTAATAGATCTCCAAAAATGGGTTGCTAAAAACCCTAGGAAAACACATGCCAATTCTTACAAATAAAAACTCAAAACTTTAAAATAACCATACAAATGAAAAGTACAGATATAATAAATAATGATAATATATAAATAGATCTATAATCTATCAGATACATCAAGTAACTAAAATATTCAATCCATACCTCATGTCCTACGAAATTTGAATCGAAGAAGGAAGGAAACAAAAGAGAAGACAAATCCAAACTTGAGATGCATCCTTCAAACCCTATCCACTTTCACAAATCTCCATGAAAGAAAGGAATAATTCCACAGCAAAGAATCCCTCTCTCAACTATTGAAATTCTCACAAAAAAATGTCTCTCTCCCAAAAGCAAAGATAACCAAAAATTCTTAAAAACATATGCTTACAAAATCTCCCTCACATCTCCAAGTTTTCTCTCCAAAATCACCATGAAAATTAAGGTCATCCTCTCCTCAATGCTTCAGCCCCAAAATCTCCCCTCTTCAAATGAGAAAGTAGTGCATATAAATAGATTTCCAAAGGTTGAGAGGAAAAGTAACCAACTCCCAACTAACTCTTAACTAAAGGGTATTATAAAATAACTTAATATCATACAACTATATTACTCAAATATACAATAAAAGATTATTTGTATTCATTCATACACATATGTAATATTATCCTAACATATATGCATATGCCATCATTAATTACATCAATATCTATATATATAACCTATCCTCATTATTAATAATTAACAATTGAGAATAATATACCTCACATTATTTAATATTTAATTATTAATAATATTATACTTTACATTAATCCCAAAATATACACTATCAACAATAATTAACATATATAAATACATATATGTGTGCACCCATATATATATATATATATACATGCCAAATACCAAACACTATAATCTATAAGATTATGAAGTAATAGATCACAATATTATTACCTATTTATAATTACTATAGGATATAATCACCGAGGTAGAATAAAATCACATGCCTCAAAATAAATCTAATCATCCAAAGTGGCCATACAAATCATCTATGAAACATATCGAGAAAACCATAAGATCAAACAAGGTCAACCAAAGTCAACAAGGAAGGTCAAGCCAAACTCCTGAAACACAACATAGAAAGATTAACTAAGAATCATACCAAGAAGGAGAAATAAATAAAATGAGTAAACAAATCATACAACCAAATGAATCCAAGTGGCCACAAGGCACTAACTACAACCATGCCCAACCGGGTGCGTTGGATCTGGGTTTTTGACCCAAAGGTTGACTGACAAAGAAGGAACCCTAATATTCCAAAATTGGAATAATGACAAAGGAAGACTCATGTAGGGGCCTTAGTACTATCTCCATAACAACAACCATCGAGGATTTGAGGGCATGCTCAGACCTGTGAAGCCAGGTGAAGTCGATGCCCGGTACCTGCAAGCCTGCATCACAAAGAAGAAATACATATGCACGAATATACATATAAAAGAAAACATTGCAGACAGATGACCAGGATCGATACATCGTGTGGACCTCAGCTATGTGAGTAACTACGACTTCGTCCTGAATCATGAAAACACATCATATATATATATACTCAAAGCATGTAGCATCATCATAACGAAGGTTAGAATCTCAAGCATTGTGTTAGTCTCTTCTCAATACTAATAATAAATCAACATAATCAAATCATCAAGTGAGATACAAGATTCATCCAAAGTAACCTTAATAGAAGAAAATATAAATAACCACTTATATATATCTATCAAGTACATATCATATAACATCCTAACTATGTTCATAAAGGTCTTGAAGGTACTCAATACATACACGGAGATAAATACATACAAAAATGATACCTTTAGATAGTATGTCTAATATTAGAATCATTGAGTACTAGCTTATGAAATTATTATAAACAAACTATAGGAATAGATCAAACAAGTATCATGTACAACTTAAGCTGTAAGAAAACATCGAAAGATCTTAATTCTTTCAGAAACACAAAAGTTATATTAGGGTTAAAGGGGTATTACATCCTCCCCCACTAAGATTCGACTTACTCCTGGAAGTCGGAAAGGTGAACTATATATCGCACATTATTTAACAGAATTGTAATGTTACTATTCTAGAACCTAATTTAATGACTGCACACATACTTCTCCTATCAAGAGTTTTGGTAAATCCTATCTTATTACAACTTTAGTATAGATTAACTCAGTTCAATTAGTAATGACTTTTAAAAAGAATTAACTATGTGATTCTATCACTTTATGCAGTAAGTTTGTTAACAAGATACTTGAAATTACATAAATATTATTGTTATCAAGTCAAAACTCTAAGGTATTCATGTTTACTCACTAATATCAATATATTATGAAATTGCATGTTTTACCAATTGAGATTATCACTTCCTTTCACAATATCAAAGTTCCTATATATGGTAACCAGTATAAAAAGAAAGAAAGAATTTATGATATATTTTCCCTTTTGAGACATAATCTAACCCTACATAATACAACCTATGAGACCTTATTACAAATAAGGTCCAAAATTCATGTTCCTTACAAACTATGAATACCAAACATAGAGAGGTATGTAACATTTATATTTGTTACGATCATGAAGGGAATACATCAAATAATTTTTATTTACTTTTGTAATCATGAAAATAAAACAATCTAGATACTTGAAACTTACTATTTTCATTAACACATAGTTTTATAAGAAATATTCCTTTCCATCAAAGCTTTAAGTAGAATTCCAATGACATAGGACACACAAATTTTACAATAAACATATTCTAAGTCATCTTTCACAATAGTTGTAGTGCTTGATTTCCAAAAACACATTCACACCCTAGAGGAGATCTAAACAATTTACAATTTATTGCACTATTATTCATTAAGTTGGGATCCTTTCTTAAAGCTTACTATTTATCTATGCACTTTTCCCTAATTTGCATGTCAGGCAATTTCCATATGGCATTTTCTTAAGAGTTATTTCAAATTCTTTATTGCATAATGATCATAGATCCATTAAGAGAGAAAGAAGTATATGAGTCCTACTACTATCTTCATAACCACAACATCTAAATTAATAACATTAACTACTGTACATAACTTTAACTTCTACCCTTTACCTATTTGAAACATTACCCTCGTACACTTTAAAATTTTGAGATAACATTAGTTTTAAGTAGAAATTGAGTAAGGTACATTTCTATAACATTTATTTACCACAACAACTCCTTATTCATAGTTGATCAATCACTTAATGTTGTTAATTTCTTACTACTATGGTGTTGATCACAATGTATACAAAACATGAATTTGTTTCCAAAATACCCATCTAGGATCCTAACTATTCACTAGGCATTTTGCAAGACATATATTTAATAAAAACAACTTCCATCATTAGTACAGATAATCCATCATCGCACATACTCTTCCCTAGAATTTCTTGATTATGTTATCTTAAATCCTTTTTGTGCAATTTAATAAGATATGCAGAAAGGATATAACTTCTTACCAAGATAGGGATAAAAATTCCTCTTCCTAAATGAAAATGTGAACTATAGCCTATGATAAAATCTTGGGGACATAGGTCCCTCACCCAAGGGTTTCCTAATTGAGTATTTACAAATTTTCCTAATATATTATTGTCTTGTCTAAACAATTTTAGTCATGCAAAACTTATTTCTTAAGAGGGGAGAGAGAAAGAGAGAGAAATGCATATGACAGTAAATTATTTGTTCCTAATTTATTTATTTATTATTATTACTATTATTATTTTTCACTTCTTTCCTAGGTACATATTATTAGCCATGTAATCTAATTATTGCCCTATCATTCCTATCAAGTACTACCACAATCATTTCATTCTTTAAAGATCCAAAAGAAATCTATTTCTAAGATACCCTGAGTAGGATAAAATTTAACTAGGTATTTGTAAGAAGATAGAGTGCACAACATTATATTATAGGTATGATCAAGGGGTAATATTATCTACTACCATAATTAAGATTCAAAACATTTAGCATCCTTTAACTTTTGACCCTTCTAGAGATACTAGTACCTTTCAAGAAAACAAACACAAGTCTCAAGAATTCTTTGCCATTCCATTAATATTATAGGAAACATCCACTTAACACATCATTGATCTCATTATGCAAAAACATAAATAATTGTTAAAATATAACTCAATCATAGAGGAAAGGATGTGCCCTTGTAAGACAATATAACATAAGAACACGAAAGGTAGCCTTCGTTTCCTAAGATTCAAGTTTTAAGATAACAACATAATCCAAAAAGAGACAAAGTTAAGACACTCAAGGTTATGCATAGGTGAGCTATGAGACCCAGAGTTCCCAGTGTAGAAACCTAGGGCTCTGATACCAGATGTAATGCCCTGCCAGGCAACCCAAGAGGACAAGACATAAAACCTCTATAAAATGCAAGTAGTGAATTTTTATTTTATTTTATTTATTTATTTTAACTAGAATAATATTCATCATTACACTTCATATTTCTAAAAGAAGAAATAATTTTCTACTACTTGAATGTAAGATTTATACAACTTAAGTCCTCCCGGGTTCCCTAACGTCGCTACTAAAGCAACATCATATAAACCATTTACATGCATAAGATATTCACGGAATCATGAGCTTAAAAGATCTACATTCATTTTAATGCACCAAGTTAAATGTCCCTAACTTGTTTTTTTTGTTAAACATAGGTTAATCATCCAACATCATTATTCCTTTTATCAACTCATTCCATAAATTCATATTGATTTCATCTACATCTACTATCTTTTATATCACTTTTCTCTAATAATTTAGGTAAGAGATTAATATTCATTAAGGTAGGCATCATCCTAGGTACTTCATTAACATGAACCAAGTATTAAGATTAAAATCAAATTACTATTCTATTGCATTGTTTCATAACCATTCATTGTTAATAATTCCAATCACTAATCTATTATTTCTCAATAATCTCTTTGAATTCTTTCATCAAGAGAAAATACATTATTGTTGTGATACATCATTATATATAATTATATTTAAGATTATTTGCTTTACACATGGACAACATAAGAGGATAGGATAAATAACATAAACACTTTCTTTTAATGCTAGTAACATGTCCAATATTTCACATTCTTTTCCCTTTCTTTTACCTAGAACTACCCATTCCCTTATGCATTGCTTTGAATTGAGATTGCATCAATACTACAAGACTCCTTTTAGGAGATTAAAAATTACATGAATACAAATACATAAGTACATCTCAACATATTAAAATATCCAATAAGAAATTTTCAACTGCAGATCTGGAAAGGAATATGTGCTACGATCATCCAAAGAATCACGATCAATACCTTGATATAAATATTAACCACCCAACCACGTGGAACCAATAGGCCCACTCCCCCGAGCTAGGAGATAGAACCAAAGGCCCATACAAGAGGTAACAACTAGGAAATTCCTAAGGTGGTGATAAAATTTCCCCAAAGTCACAACACAAAAGAAAAGACAAGAAGACCACAAGGACTACCAGAGGCATGATCAAATTTGATAGAGACTCTAAGCTACAAGCTAGGTGAGTGTCATCGCATAGCCCTCACCCCTTGGGTTGTCCTGGTACTAGCCACTCTTGGCCCCGGCCCCCAAGTAGGCACATGCGGAACCGAATGCCTCTCGTACAGACAAGGTCATCCAGTCGTACCTATGCATAGGTACCTTCTCCCACTCCCATCCTTAGTCTTTACTAGCACTAAAGGCATGGGCGAGGCACAATTAATCTTGATTAGTGTGTAATTTCCCATTCCAATAATCTCCCATTCCCAATTCATTTATTTAGGTTATCACTTGATTAAATAACTCATAGTAGGTTATCCTGGTACTAGCCACTTAGGGCCCCGACCCCTCACTATGAGCCACTCACCTAGTGTACTTAGGTTCTCTAACATACATATAAAAATCATAAGACCATAATAGATCCATCATCAAGAATTCATACCAATTCCATAACAACATTTGATTGAGTTTAGGAAAATATATGTTGTCCCTAGTCCACTTGACAACCCTAAACCCAATATGGCATACAGAATGTTCCAAACATATAAGAAGACATCCAAGTGATATTATAAACATATTCAGAGTATACATAGATTCAATTAACCAAAAAAACATTCTAATAGCCTCTGGTGACCATACGAAACCTTAAAACTTAATGATGTTCTTAAACTAAATTATTTCAAGCAAGGATTAAATGCAAAGAATAGTCATCATAGAACAGTCATCCATATCTTCCACAAAACAAATAATAAAGGAAATCGCTTCGGTGGAGATTTAGCTAACATAATTATGGACTCTCAATTTGAGTTTTAGGAAGATCCAATGGTGGGAAAGAAAGTTATGACTTCTGGTTTAAAATAGAAAATTCTGGTTAGGGTTCAGACCTGCCTTCACTAAAACGGTTGTAATTTTCATAAAATAAAATAAAAATTCACTACTTGCATTTTATAGAGGTTTTATGTCTTGTCCTCTTGGGTTGCCTGGCGGGGCGTTACAAAAAATGTCCTCTACCTCGGCTGTTATTTGATCTCCCTCTTGTTCTACCAAATGAGAGCTAATTCTTGAATGCATTCTCCACTGATGATGACCCTGATCGACTTAATCTTTTCTCATGCACTAAGACTGAGCCCATTAATTCATCTACTAATAATTGAGAAAGATCTTTGGCCTCTTGAATAGCTATTACTACAGCATCAAATTTAGTAGGTAGACTTCTAAGTATTTTTTCCACAATCTTTTGATCTTCAATAGTGTCTCCATAGGTGCTTAACTAATTTACTATTGACATTGCATAAGTGAAGAATGTGTCTATTGAATATGAGTCTTTCATTTGTAAATTTTCAAAATCCCTTCTAAGTATTTGCAATTTTGCCATTATTATCTTGCCTATGCCTTGGAATGTTGTTTGTAAATTGTACCATGCTTGTTTTGATCTTGTGGCAGCTGCAACTTTTGGAAAGATTGATTCTTCCATTGCTTGTTGAATGAAAAGCAATGCCTTTGCATATCTTTTCTTATTTTCCTTCAACAAGTCCTTATCAGCTTGTGGAAGAGCTTGATATGCTTGCTGGTCTATTGGTTTAGGAAACCCACTTTCAAGTAAATCCCAAACATCCTGAGAATGAAAAATTGTCTTCATTTTGATGCTCCCATAATCATAATTTTTGCCATTAAAGATTGAAATTTGAGGCTGAGAAATACTTCCACTGGTTCCTACCATGATTTACCAGTAACACTTTCTCTCTTTTACAAACCCTTTTCTTTCTTTTCTCTGATTTGCTCTTTACCATAATGAAATCTTTCCAAGAAACAATACCCAGATACTTTTTTGTGCTCTTCAACCTTCAGGAGAACTCTTTTCTTCAATAACCTGCTCTGATACCAATTTCATGGAGGAAGAGAGAATACTCCAATCATACAATGTTGCAAATGTTAAACAAAACAGAGTAGAAACAGAGTAGATTGATTCTCAGAACTTTAAAATAAAAGCTTTTTATATTAATGCCTTGATTTCAGATTTTACAGATTTGCCAAGAGCTGCCAAAATGCTCACACACTTGTATATATTTTTCTATAGAATACAGAGTATATATTCTAGCTTCTTCATAAAAAATGGAGAAAAACATTTCATTTTAAATACATTAAATCTTGACTAGAAACCTCTAGAAAAGCTTGGATTAAATCCGATTAGAAAAAAAGTCAGAGAAAAAATATAAAATAAAAATTGAGTTTAATGTGGTGGTTGCAGTTCAAAAAGGACTGGTCGCATGATCACATGAATAAAATAATAGTCATGAGATCATGCGACGAAGGCAAACAAAAAGGGTTGGGCAAGAGAGTGGTCGCATGAAGAGTAGCCGATTAGGTGGGGAAGGTATACGGAGGACAGGGAAGATTAGTAGATGCCCAGCTGGAAACCACATACGCCAACATTTTATAGGTTCTCTCTACTACTGAAAAGATTATGGATCATCTTAATTCAAGTTTTTAACATAGAGTTCAGGTATGCGATACAATATATCTTAGAGACTTTGATCTGTGATATAATAATGGAAGATCAAAATGCTTGCATTATTTTGTTTACAATACTATTTTAGATTGCTGTTAAATTTGACAAAAGTAAAGTTGTTCCGCCGTTTCTCAGGTAACGTGAACAATGGTAATGCTAGAATAAGCAAATGGATGGATTTGGCAATAAATATAATATAAGGAAAGTATGTATGGCAAGGAGTTTCTCCACATAAATAAAGTGGAATCTCTAAAAAAATCTGTTTCACATCATCCACAATCCATTTCTTTTTATGTTTCATGGTAGTTTAACTCTAGCCCATAGAATGCTTGGTCTGTAAATAAATATGGTTTGTATTAATATTATGCGCACGCTTACCATATGGCATCGATGAGGGTTTAAGCTATTTTAGCCCAAGTATTCAAAGGTATAAAGCAAATAGAATATTGACAATGGGTGGTTTCAGAAGTCTTCATTTTAAAAGGACAAACCATTGTCCTAATTTTCTTTTCCATGGGGTTGATAAATCGATCTAAGTATTCAAACGTATAAAACTAATGCAATAATTAGTATTCATTTTGAAAAGAACAGATCATTGTCCTAATTTTTTTTCCATGAGTGCATATTTATCATTATTTTATTTCGCAAATGAGAATCATTCGACATGAGAGGTTTAAGTAATTATTTTAAAATATGAAGAGAAATAAGTAAATATTTTCTTAGATTTTTAATGTTTTCTAGTCTTAATACATTATCAAATTTGGTTGTATATTTTTAAGTGTTTGTTTGGATAAAATTATGAGCCTTTCCTTGTCTTGTAAGTTTAACATGTTTTCAATCCACAAAATTAGATAGGTGTGGTAGCTTGTTACTATTTTGAAATATTTTCAATTTTAGTTATAATACAAAAAATGTGAACTATATGAACAATCCACATAGCCTTTGATAGTTTTTGACTTTGAGTTGCTTTTCATAATTCTTTGATGATGGATCTAGGAATCCATATTTTCTTTAACTTTCTTCTTTTCTCAGAGGACCTTTGTGGTCTTTTAAATATTTCTTTTTTCTTTACATAGTCATATGTTGATTAGACAAGATATGATGATCTTTAGATATAAGTGGATTCTTGTATTTTTTATTTTTATGTTGCACATCCAATTTACTTCTAGAAGACTCATGAATTATTGATGAATGAGGCTAATATGACTAGTTTAGATGGAGGGATGGATGCAAATTTGAAAAGCCAGTTGATTCAAGAAGGTCAAGGGAAATAGGTTCAAGTGCAAAGACACTAGTATCATCCTCATCATTCATGGATGAGTTATATATATCAAGGAATTTATCATCCATAAAGTGTTGTCGATCGTGATTTGTCCAGAAGAGTCAGAGGATTTTAGAGGAGTATTATATGAGTCTAATTTAGATGGTCCATTCTGAGCACTAGGTCCCTCTCTAGGTGGAAGAAGTGCATGAATAGGAACCGAATGAATTCTATATCTTCCTATGTTCCATGAAGTCGCCATAGGATGGGGTCTTATATACCCATGATTTTCTGGAGTATATGGAGCATTATTTTGATTAGATGGCCTAGGAGTCATAGGAATAACTTTCACATAAGGATGAAAAGGATCTTCATCATCAGCTTGATCTTGAGAACTGGAACTTTCTCCTCTTTTAAAGTTTGTAGCAGGAGCATATCTATGTATAACATCAACTGGTATTTCCATAGTAGCATGTGATAATGAGTCCCACTCATATTCATTTGAGTCTATTTTTCTCTTTTGATACTTTCTGATGTAATCAACTAGAGACATAGTAGGGAGTAGATTTTATTCATCACTGTCATCTAGAACAAGAAGTGTATTTTCAGTAGAAGGAGTTTTCTCAGTAGCAGGAAGAGTATAGTAGTCTAGAATAGGCATACCCTGAGCAATATCCAAGATTTGGGATACATCAACTAGTTTCCCCTAATCAGTAGGAGGGCTGGTAGTGGTATTATTCTATTCAGTAGAGTGGATAGGATTCTTTTGGTTAGGACTAGGATCATGTTCTTGAGGAGCTTGAGAAGGTAGATAGGGCTCTCACTGATAATTTGGATTAGACATTTGAATACTCAAGAGCCTTTCATATGTCATAGGTTGGATTTTTTATTCTTCTTCATCATCTGAATCCTCATATGCATGAGTTCTACTGCTAGGTTTGTTAAGCCTATATGCATGATAGCCAACACTAGTTTTACCCTTAGGATTTCTAAATTCAGCATGTAAAGGATTAGGAAGACCTTTCCATTTTCCAAGAGGGATTTTTTCATCATGTCCCATATTTTTCATAAGTTGATATCCCATACTATACTTTTTAGGTGAGATGTTAGTATGTTTATCCTTTTATTCAGGTTCTTCTCTCTTGTAGAGTACAGTATCACTTTCTTCTCTTTCTAGCTCTAAGGAAATTGTAGATTTAATCATTCTAGTACCTTTATGAATAATAGGTATTGTAACTGATGGAGATGATTTACCATAAGATTTTGAAGAGATGGGAAAAGGGTCCACTTGATAGTTTCATGTACTAGTAGGTTTGACAAGTATTCTTTTTCCATGATATGATAAAGGTGCTTTTTCCATTGCTTCTAATTTGTCAGGAGGTGATCTTTCTTTGCTATGACGAACCATTCAATCTGATTTCTTAGAATTATTATAGGCACATGCTAAATCTATAGGAATGGTAATATAAATTCCTTCATGAGGGAATTTTCTGTAGCGATGACATGTAGAAGGAACTACTTGCAATGCAGGGATCCAAGGATGACCCAAAAGTATGTTGTATGCCAAAGGAATATCTAGGACTTGAAAGATGACACCTTGTTGAATAAGACCTACCAAAATAGGCAAGATGAATAGGCCTTTAGAAGAACATTCATCTTCATCGTATGCTTTTATTTTTATTTTGCATCGGGGATCAACAACATGCTCTGAGAAATTGAGAGCTTTAACCAGACTAAAATTAAAGATCTTCAAACCCATGCCTCCATCTATCAAAATGCGCTTAACTAGATATTGATGGATGTAGACTTCAATATGGAGGGGTTGATTGTGGGGATGACTTTCAAATGTGTCATCTATTTTAGATAAAGTGAGATAAGGAGGTGAAGCGAGTTGACCAACCATGGACTAGAACTTATGGGCGTCTATGTCTTTAGGTATATTTCTCACAAGAAGGTTTGATAAGGAATCTCCCTATGAGAATGAGAGATTTTTAGTAGCTCGAGTATAGAAATTTGAGCTGAAGTGTGTTGAAGTTGGTCAACTAGATTAAGATCTTATAGAGTTGATAGGGTAGCATGTTGAGTTGTTGAGGTTGACATTTTATTAGGAGAAGATGGGGAGGATGGAGCTTCTCCTGAAGGAGTGACAGTCGCTTGAGAGAGATGAACCTCATTAAGATCTTGTAGAGCTGAAAGGGTAGCAGGTTGAGTTGTTGAGGTTGACATTTTCTTAGGAGTAGATGAGGAAGATGGAGCTTCTCCTAAAGGAGTGACAGTCGCTTAAGAGAGAGTAATAACATTAGATGATTCATCTTTGGCTTTTCCTTTAGTGTGATCAGAAGATTCATGCATGTTGATCACATTGTATTTGTTAGGATAGGTGTAGACAACCTTGTTATCCTTTGCCTTGGAATATTGCCCTTTTTACAATTTAGGAAAAGGATCTTTGAAATCCTTGTGATCATTGTTATCTTGTGGAGAAGCAACCACAATAGTCCCATTATCAATTAGATCATGGATGATATTCTTGATTTCATGCATTGATTAGTCTTATGGCCTTTGTTGTGATGATAATCACAATAGTGGTTGTTGTTCCACCATTTAGGATTGAACTCGAGATCATAAGGTCTTGAGTTGTTAGGAAAAGTAATAATCTAATTAGCCAAAAGCATCTTTAATAATTTTCAAGTGATTCTCCGAGAGCAGTAAAGTTTCTCTTAAGCTGAGAAGCCCAAGGCTTATAAGTTTTAGCTTTCACAATATTAGATATATTGAATGCTTTCTCTTTAGCAATGGTAGACTTTGAAGTTCTATCCATGATTTTGTCATTGACGACATCCTTAGTATTGTTCCATAATTTGTTTTTATCTTTTTTATGTTGGTTGTTAGAAGAGGATTTGGATTGAAGAGTAATATCTCCCTTACAAACAAGGACATCCTCTATCCAAATACAAGATTCAACTAGTTTATCAAATGAGGCATGATTTTGAATTTATAATGCCTAATTCATTTTAGGAACTAGAGAATTGATGAATATGTTGATCATTTTATTCTCAAGAATCTGTCGAGGATAGCACGAGTATATTTTTTACCATCTTTGAAGGAAAACCACAAAGGAATCACCTTGATGTTGTCTGATGTTGAAAATATCAAGCATGGTGATAGCATGTTGAATGTTGTAGGAGTATTGTTGATTAAAATTTGCACTAGCTGGCTAAAATACTTGAGAGGAGGAGATAGTTTAATGAACAACTTCATAGATTGACCATTAAGACTCCTAGGAAAGACTCTCATGAGATAAGTGGGTTCAATAAAGAACTCCATGATGAGTGCACAAAAATCCCTAATGTGATCATGAGCTGGGTCTTTTCTACCATCATCCTTTTCATATTCAGGAAACTCAACCTTTCAAGAAAAAGGTGGCATGTATAGATCCTTATCAAAAGGGAATGAGAAAATAGCCTCAAAGAGAAAAATATGTTTATGGTTGTTCTTTCTCTTTATCTTTAAGCATTACATATGCTTCATCATTTCTTCCATTTTTTTCCTCATAATTTCTCTTTCAGATGGTTTTTCCTTCTTTATTATATTATCAATGTCAAAGTTGTGTAATGGTTTAACTCCTTGTGAGGTTAGATGAAAGAAGTATTGATCTTTAGTTTGAATCAAGGTCAACTTCATGATTTTTTTCAAGCGTTCATCTTGCTCAAATTGCAAGATGTCTTTGTCAATTATTTCATTGTCTAAATCACCACCTTGCATGCAATGGGATCCATGTCTACTATGCTACGAGTCATGTTGTCAGCCATGTCTAGACTTGGGATGTTCTTGGTTGATTTGTCCAAATTTATTATCACCCAATTATTTTAGGAATTCCCCAATCCTCTTGTTTCATTCTTCCATGATTGGAGTGCAAGAAACACTATGTGCCAATTTGGGAGAGGATAAGGAAGATTTTCTAGAGATATTAGCAAAATGTTTGAAACCCCAAGGTATAGGACCTTCTTTATTTGAGCAATCAAAGAGATCTTTGGGTTTCTTTCCTTCATGGATCTGAGATCTAGTTGTGACAGGCATGAAATAAGATTCTCAAAAGCTAAATAGGATGAATTATCATGACTTGATGTTCAAGCTAGGGAAGTAAAAGTGTTAATTTTTCCAAAGTGTAAGAGTGTAAGAGATAAAGAAAAGATAACTTACCACAAAATGTCCAAGCTGCGGGGAGATCCCTATGTACGATGGTTGTGAAAAAGAAAGAGATTGGATAGAGCATCCAAGAGATTTGATCAAAGAGATGGTGGACAAGTGAGCATTCTACTAGCCAATAATGTAGTCAGGAGACCAAAGTAATCTTTTCTAGCTAGAGGTGATTCCTAGCATGTTGTAATATACCAAATAAAAAGATGAGCTAAGGATAAAAGTGGAGAAGAAATGTTGATAAAACTTTGAGCTTAGTCCAAAAGTTTAATTCAAAGGATTGCATGATTGATTGACGAGTTTGGAGCATTTCCTAGACAAGGTTTGTTTTGAAAGCATGTAATGTGAACAAGCAATAGTCTTCAAACAATCCAAAAAGGGACAAAGAAACCTTGTGGATACAAGAAAATGTGATGTCTTGGTAAGGTATAATAATATTCAAGTACATCAACTATATGTTTGCTAAATGTTTTCAAAAGTATTAGCACAAGAAGACACATCAAGAAAACTACCTAAGGTTAAACAAGAAGTGTTCTAACCTTTTCACACAACTTGGTTAGTAAGATTTAGGCAACTAGGCCCTGTAGATGAAGATTAATAAGGAATGGAAAGTAGCCAAGAATTCTCTCTCTTTGGATTGAAATAAGATTTTGATTATAGTTGGGTGGAGTTAGCTAGTTTTGCTTGTTCCCCACTTGGGTCATTCCCAAAAGATTGCTCTCTTGGCAAGCCCTCTAAAGGTAAATGTAAGAAAAGAAATGGATAGCTAGTGGTGGTCTAGATTTATGATTTTCAAAGAGGAAAATAGAATACTCTCGTACTCCATAGTGTGTCCAAAATACATCAAGCACATATTCCTTTACCCAAGACTAGTGGAACGTAATTAATTAAGTAGGTCAAGATTTTTGATTTTATAGGAGGAAATGAACATACTCTCCTACTACTCAATCAATCACAAGACAAGAAGCCTTCTAGTTAAACTAGCTTCTTAGAAATCAAATGTAAGAAAATACAAAGTTGACTTTTATCTCCAAGGCAACCTACACGAAAAATGGATTAGTAGTTTCAAGATGGAGTCTTTGAAAAGCCTCCTACATCACAAAACATGACTAGTCATGAAGATGTTGAGCTCTTTTGATAAACCAACCCTAAAAAACCATAAGTTAGGGCATAAAAAGTATGCAAATGCAATAAACCTGCAAAATACTTGTTAGTCACAATTACAAGACCATAAAATTATAAAATGTAAGAAAAATCAAGCAATCTCAGCTAAAACTGAGACTGTGAGAAAAATTAATTTTGGGTGATAGTTAATCACTCTATTAGAAAATTGTACAATAGACCATATAGAAGGATAACGATAATTTAGACTGGTACAATATACCTCATAAAGGAAGAATGACATTTATCTGTTAAGCAGGTGAGATTTCTCTTTGAAATAGAATAATGTTATAGAAAATCTAGAGTTTCACTTGGCCGTATGTTGGAATGTCACCTGGGTATAGTAGGAAATTAATACGACTTTTTAGCATACAAAAAATAAAAGTGACAATCCTACAACAACATAGAACCGAAAGTGCAAGAAACAGAGCCAAATTTGAGAAACCTACCCCACGGTGGGTGCCAAAGATGTGAGATCAAAATTGTGACACACTTCTATGAACCATTAAACTTGAGAGAATGTATGGAAGAGGAAATCTCAAGAAGCGGCTCATAGCTTCCTAGTTGGAGCACGTTTAATCATTCTAATGATGTTCATCAAATTGGCATAGAGGATTAGTGACTTGACTATTCCAAAATGGAAGATTTAAGTGCAAGAATAAAGCTTAGATGAAAGAATGCAAACTAAAAATGAGAGATTAAGCTAAGAATATATGCAAACAATTAGTAATCTAGAATGAGAATTAAAAGGTTATATCTATGAAGAAATGCAAGATTAAGATAGAAATGAAGCTAAGCCATGAAATGAAAGCAAGTAAAGCTAAGAATTCAAGTTAGCAAGATTATTCTTAGAATGCAAAAATACTTGGAAATTAAGATGCAAGAATGCCAACACAATAATATAGAACCCTTAAGCCAAGGAAGAGCTTCCTTTTAAAGGAATTACCTCAAGAACAAATGGTGGAGATTAAGAGGGAATAGAATGAGTGTATGAGATGAAGAGGAGAAAGGATATGCAAGGAGATGTAAGGTTAGGTAGAGATGAGTGGTGAGGATTAAGAGGAAAAAGGGAAATGTTAGGTAGAATAAGAAAAAATAGCATTTGAAAGCACAAATCCCTTTTAATAGCTAATTAATCACTCGATTAAGTGTGCACACATGTGATTGTGTTATTTTAATAAAAGTGTAGGAACTTTATATGAAAAGTAAAGTTATAGAAATTGAATAAATATGAAATCTCTAGAAACTAGATCATAGTATAAGCATGATATAAGATTTTTTATTTAATTATGCAAAGGGTATTTTAAGGGTTACTTTGCATAATGATATCTAGAAAAGAGATGATTTGATTAAAAGGCGGGCTCAAGTTATAGTGGACCAATTTTACGTGATTACATAACACATTTTTTTTTCCATTTCTAGGATCTTCTTTTGACCCCCCTAACTTAGTCCTTAACATGGCCAACTCAATGATTCTCAAAACCAATAAACTTAAGCTTCAAGGTATGAGGAGCTGGAAATCTAGCAATGGAGGAAGTTGGAAAACTAGTGATGGAGGAGGAAGAAAAATCAATGACAAAGGAGGGGAAAATGATTGAGGAATTTAGGTGCCCAATATAGGTAGGGATCAAGAGAATGGTGGTGGGAAGGACTGTTAAAAGTCTACAGAAACTTTAGAAGAATCTAAACCAAAACTACAAAATGTGGGGTGTCCCATTGAATCGGATGGAAAAGAGGGTACTACCCACATGATTCTATCTCAAGATTCAAGGAATTGGAGAAAAATGCTCGTAAACAGGGGCCTTCATTGTTTGGGATAAAACCTAGTGGAAAGTATTCTTTCTCGGAAGTGACATACAAAGATAACCCACAAAAAGGTGAGTTTTCCATTTTTATCCCCGACTCTCTGATGCATCATTCTTTATATTCTATAGAGCTTACCCTAGTGGCTAAATTCTTATGGACTAGGCCAAATATTGAGGTGTTCAGATCTTTGGTTAAAAGGAAATGGAGATTCAAAGGGAAACTGGATATTGTTACTCTCCCTAAGAGATTCCTTTCTTTTGAGTTTTCTAATAAGGAAGATATGGACTTTGTGAATTTTAGGGGTCCCTAGATGATTGGAAAGATAGTTCATGCATTGAAAAAATGAGGACCCAAGTTGGATTTTAATGATACTTTATTCATTTTGGCTCATGTTTGGGTGTGCTTTCTAGGTCTTCCACTAGAGTTATGGAATGAAAACATGCTGAAAGGGTTGGCTTCCTCTTTTGGGGAACCGTTTTCCATTGGTCTTATAATGGTGGCCAAAACCAAACTTGTTTTTGTGAGAATCTATGTTAAACTTCACCAGTTCATAGATCTCCTTGCAAATATAGTTATTTTTTCCAAGTTTGGAAAGTGGAGCCAAGAATTTGTATTTGAATCCTTGGTCTTTTCATATTTTGTTTGTAACAAAACTTGACCCTAGGCTAAGAATTTCCCTAATAATGTCAAAATGACTATTAAAAACCCTGAAGCAGGGGGGAAGAAACCTTAGATAAAGTAAATTTGGAAACCTAAGACCATGGATAATGATAAAATCCAATCGGATTGTGGAGGTGGAAAGGTTGCACCAGGAGAAATGTTGGAGACTTTTGGAAGGTAAAAAAAGATAATGAGTCATCTTTTGGGTGATAACATGAGAGTTCCAATGGAAGGAATAAAAAAGATAGCAGTCAACTTGAGGACTCTAGTTCACCCAAGGATTATATTTTTAATAATAGAAATGGGAAAGCTAATGGTCATAAAGAAGAGGTTTTGTTATAAAAGAGATTGAGGAAGACCTCATTAATCAAGAGAATAGGAATGTTGTAAAGTCTAATAGGGAGAACCTCACTTATGGTAGAAACCCTAAGGATATTTGAAGCCCTAGAGAAGGGGAAATAAATGACAACTCTGGATCTCAATTGAAGAGTATCCATTCATGGATTTCTGATTCTATGGAGCCCTAGAAATTCCAACAAATAGAGGAATTTTTCAATGATGCTCAAGTCTGCATAATATTGAGAGGTTATCCCTCTATTTACCTTGTGCATCTGGAGGGTGTTGAATTCATTAAATATTCTATTCTAGAAGAGGAAAATATTGATAGAAGATAATAAATTAATATTGAAAACATTAAACAATAGGAGGCTGGTGTCGAAGGTTTGAAGGGTTCATCACAAAAAGATTGAGGGAGAAGGGAAAAATGGGGGAAGGCTTGGTTTCTTCTTCTTCCCAACTTGGAGTGGCCATAAGGGGAAGAATTAAAGATGATGTTGGAACCCCAAAGAATCAAGAGGGACAAAGAACTGCAAAAAAATATTTGGGAGCAGGAAAACAAGAAAAATATTGTGGATGGGAAACAAGCCATCGTTTCAGATTATAGTCCTCCTAAGAAATGAAGAGTGTGTCATAGAATATGAGGGGACTGAATAGCTCCCACAAAATTATTTTTTTTAAGAAATATGATAAGAGATCATAAACGTAATGTTGTGCTTGTCCAAGAAACTAACATGGCTAAGGAAAAGTCTTAAAAAACTCCAAGTTCTTTAAAAATTGTGGCATGGTTGGAAGGATTTTTGAGGGTTCTTTTTGGTGGCATTGTTACTTATTAGAACTATAATTATATTAGAGGACATGTCATGATGATAGATGGAAATATTGTTACTTTTAAATTCCATCACGTTTCTAATGATTTTACTTGGATTATATCTAACATTTATCCCCCAAACAATAGATCAAGAAAAAAAAATTGGGGAAAAGGTTCTGGTTATTAGGGATGTTTTCCCTAACCTTATTTGGCTAGTTATGGGTGATTTCAATACCCCTTTGAAAGATTGTGAGAAGATGGGAGGAGTGTAGATCCAGATGGATGGAAGACAAGATCTTAGGGAGTTTATAAATTAGGAGGCTCTTATGGATGTTGATCTATGAGGGATTAATTTCACTTGGACCAATAGAAGGGTTGGTAAGGATCTTATTTAGGTCAGATTGCATTAGGCCCTTATTTCTCACAATTGGTTACAAAGGTACTGATGTGGGGGCTTCTAATGGTTATAACTTTTGACTCAGTTGTCCATTTTGGCCAAACTTTTACGAGTAGATTCCTCAGGAGATGCCATTTGGATAGTCAAATAGAGATCAACCCAGTAGGGAGCCATTTTGACACTTTTTTGGGAGCCAGAAAGTTCATTTAGGCCTCCAAAATTGGCTTTTAGGGTTTTTATGAGTTTTTAGAAAGTTGTTTTTTGTAATAACTTTGAAATCTTGTTTCTAATTTCGAAGGTTAGTTGGCAATTCTTCCTATCTTAGTTTAGGATAGCTTTAGGGGAAAATCAGTCTTTTAGGATTTGTTTTCAAAATTACCAAAAATGGCAAAAATTGGATTTTGTGAAAATCTACAAAAAATGGTAATTTTGAATTTGGTTAAATTAGTGTTTTTATGTTATTGTAAGACAAAGAGGATAGTTGGAGGAATAATGAATAACAGTGGATTCTAAGATCATTTTTATTTTCATGTATTTTCTATGATGTTCATTTCCGAATAAAATTAGGTTACATCATCTGGTATTAGAGTAGGAAGATGGATGCAAGAGGTCAAGGAAGAGGTAACATGAAGATACAAAGGGACATGCAAATTCTCCAGAGACAAGTTGTAGAACTTACAAAACTAATTTCCAATCAAGAGATAAGATGAAGAGAAGATGATTCAGATGATGAAGTAAACAATGGAAGATGAGTTGAACGACATGTAGAAGATAAAGAAGAGGGAGGTGAAGAGAATGAACTATCTTTTGAAGAAAGGATGATCAGGGTACTAGAGGGATGAAATGACAACATCAAAGTGGAAGGATCTGACTATGCAGGTAGTCTTAAACCAGAGGAGTTGATAGATTGGCTAAAGAACATGGGGAAGTTCTTTTAATGGAAATATATGACAAAGGAAAAGAAGGTAGAATTTCCTACACAAATCTAAAAGGGCATGCAATGATTTGGTGGAACCAATTGTAGAAGGAAAGAACCCCAAAGGGAAAGGATAAAATAAGGACATGGGAGGAAATGGAGAAGAAGCTGAAAGAGAAATTTCTACCCATAGATTATACAAAAACCCTCTTTCAAAATTTCCAATATTTTTAGCAAAATCTATCTACTATAGAAGACTATACAAATGAGTTATACAAACTATCCATTCAAGTGGATTCCCATGAAAATGATGAGAAGATGGCTGTGAGGTATGTTAATGGGTTGAAATTATCTATTCAAGATGAGTTAGCATGCATCGAATCACTATCATGAAAGAGGCATAACAACTTGCCTTGAAAGAAGAACAAAATCAGACATGACAATATATCCAGAGGAATAGATGAGCAAGGAGGGGCACATCATCCTTGTCAAGTGGAGGTTCAAGATATGGTTGAGGAGAATCATCCCGCGGAGAAAAAAAACAATAAAAATCTCGCCAGGCTCCATCAAATCAATAAAAATGAAGGGGGTTCCAGCAAGGTATAGGTTATGGTAGTGGTAGAGGATGGGAAGGTCAAAGAAGACCATTTACTTATTTCAGATGTGGAGAAGAAGGCCACAGAGACTTTGAGTGTTATAATCATAACATGCAAGATGGAAATCAAGGGGACCACCTAGGTTGAATCTAGTTCAAGATGAGAGTGAAGGAGAAAGAGAAAGAGGTAACTCCAAATGTAGGGGAAAGTCTCATGATAAGGAGGACAATGGTAATTCCAACAAATGAAAAGGTGGAGGAAAAGGCCCCTGATGAATCATGGCTCAAGACTAACATATTTTGCACAAGGTGTAGTTCAAGGGGAAAGGTATGTCAAGTAATTATTGATGGAGGTAGTTGTGAGAATATGGTTTCCAAAGAAATGGTAATCAAATTAAATTTACAGTGTTAAAAGAATGCTAATCCCTACCATATTGCATGATTTAAGAACTGAAATGAACTTACTCTAGATAAGAGGTGTATTGTTACATTTTCTATAGGAAAGATCTACAAATGTGAGGTATGGTGTGATGTCATTCCGATGGATGCATGCCATATCTTATAAGGAAGGCCCTGGCAGTTTGATAGGACAATCATTCATGATGGTGCAAAGAATACATATACCTTTTGGAAGGATAAATACAAAGTCATCTTGTTGCCAGTCAAGGATGATGTGAAGGGTCAAATTTTTTTGTATGAACAAGAACTTGTCAAAGAAATAAAAGTGATAGGGTGTTGTTATGCATTGGTAGTGAGGAAAGAAGAAGATGAAGACTTGTCAATACCACATGAAGAACCTACAATATTGTAATAATTCTATGATGGTATTCCAAAGGAATTATCTGATGGTCCTCCACCCAAGAGAGATAGCCAACATCACACTAATCTTATTCCAAGAGAAAGTCTTCCCAATCAACCAACTTATAGGATGATCCTGACACAACATGCTGAACTAAATAAACAAGTTACAAAACTTGTAAGGAAAGGTATAGTGGAAGAAAGCACGAGCCCATGTGCATTAAAAACATTACTAAGCCCAAACAAGGATGGAACATGGAGGATGTCTATAGATTGTCGAGCAATCAATAGGATAACCATCAGGTATCGCTTTCCTATATCTCATCTTGATGACATGATGGATGTTCTTGTAGGAGCAACATGTTTTACCAAGATTAATTCACATAGTGGATATCATCAGATCCATATCTAAGAAGGAGATGAATGGTAGACAACTTTCAAAACTAGAGATGGCTTGTATGAATGGATGGTTATGCCATTTGGCTTATCAAATGCACCTAGCAGTTTTATGAGGAGTTAATGGATACTGTGTTACAACCCTACATTGGAAAAAAATTTGTAGTATATTTTGATGATATCTAAATATTTAGCCAAAGAAAGGAAGAAAATGTAAATCACCTAAGGATCATACTAGGAGTGTTGAGGGAAGAGAAAATCTATGCCAATTTGAAGAAGGGCGGGTTCATGCAAAAGATTTTGGTTTTTTTGGGATTCATCATTTCGGAAGATGGAGTCATAATGGATATAGAGAAAGTTAGAGCCATCCTTGAATGTCATACTCCATGTAGCATAAAAGAGGTGAGGAGATTCCATGGGTTAGCTACTTTCTATAGAAATTTCATTCATAATTTCAGCAGCATTGTAGCCCCCATAACCGATTGCACCAAGGGTAAGGAATTTTTTTGGACTACAGAAGCTGAGGAAAGTTTCTAGAATCTAAAGAAGGTCACTAAAGCCCCTATATTAGCCTTACCATATTTTGATAAAGTGTTTGAGGTGGATTGTGATGCCTCACATGTTGGAATTGGAGTCATGCTCAACCAAATAGGTACAAACCCATTGCTTTTCTAGTGAAAAGTTAAATGATGAAAGGAAGAATTATTCAACTTATGATATTGAGTTCTATGCAATTGTGCAAGCTTTCACACATTGGAAACATTACCTGGTACCCAAGGATTTTGTGTTGTTTATAGACCATATTGCCTTAAAATATCTGAACACACCAAAGAAATTCAATAGTAGACATGCAAAGTGGATCTCTTTTCTATAAGGTTTCAATTTTGTTTTGAAGCATAGATCAGGGAAGACAAACTAAGACGCAGATGCCTTGAGTAGGCGTGTAGTATTTTTGACCACCATGGAGACTAAGGTAATTGGTTTTGAAGAAATAAAAGAATTGTATGAGTCTGACACTATTTTTTGGGAAGTTGTGGATCAGTTGAAAAATCCAGCACCCCAACTAATGGAGAACATCCAACATGAATATATTTTGCAGGATGGCTACTTATTCAAGGGAAAAAAATTATGCATTCCTGTTGGCTAAATGAGGGAAAATATCATTAGATAATTTCATAGTAGTGGTATGGATGGACACTTTGGGAAAGATAAAACAATAGCCTTGATAACAGATAAGTACTACTGGTGAAAGATGAAGCGAGACATAACCAAATTTGTGGAGAGATGTAGAATTTGTCAAGTGGCGAAGGGGCACTCACAAAATACAGGATTGTATATGCCATTGTTTGTAACAGTAGAACCATGGATAGATTTGAGCATGGACTTTGTATTGGGGCTACAAAACACATAGTGAGGTAAAGATTTTTTTTTGTTGTTGTTGATAGATTCTAAAAAATGGCTCATTTCATTTCTTGCAAGAAGACTAGTGATGCTACCAGGGTAGTAGAGTTATTATTTCTAGATATTTTTAAATTGCATAGTGTTCCCAAAACCATCATTTCTGATCAGGATACCAAATTTCATAGTCATTTTTTGTAGACTTTATGGAAGAAGATGGGAACAAAGTTGTAGTTTAGTAGTGGCTATCACCCACAAACAAATGGGAAAAATAAAAGTGGTCAATCAGAGTTTGGGAAATTTGTTGAGGTATTGTAAGGGAGAAACCAAAATAATGAGATTTGGCATTACCCTAGGAAAAATTTTCCTATAATAGTTCAGTGAATAGATCCACTAGTAAATCATCATTTCAAGTTGTTTATGGTAGGAATCCTTACGGAGTCCTTGATCTGGTATAGTTGTCACTGGGTAATAGAATCAGTGATGATGGAGAAGCATTTGCAGAACATCTCCACCAGTTGTAGGCAGAAGTAAGGAAAAAGATGCAGGAAAGCAATGAGAGGTACAAGGCTGCGACAAATGCTAGTAGGAGGCATCAGGTTTTCACTGCACATGATCTAGTGATGGTCTATCTAAGAAAGGAGAGATTTCCTATAGGGACATATCACAAGCTCAAATATAAGAAAATTGGTCCATGTGCAATTTGCAAGAGAATCAATGACAATGGCTATGAGGTAGATTTACCTATTGGTCTTTATATCTCTCTTGGTTTTAATGTCTTTGATTTATATAGCTTCTATGGTGAAGATCATGCTACAAGTAGTGAGGATAAAGTGAATTGGTAGTAGATGATTCCCAATAAGAAAAAGGAAGAAGTTGCACAAGTCTTAGACATTAAAACTGTTCATACTCACCAAGGAGAATATAAAAGATATCTAGTACAATGGATAGGATTAGGTCTAGAAGATAGTACATGGGTCATAGAGTGGGAATTGAAGAAGCTAGATTAGGAAAAATTGCAATTGTTTGAGAATAGGAACTTGTAGGAGGTATATTATCTTCAATCAGAGGAGAATGATGCAGGGGCTTCTGATGGTCATAAATTTTGACTCGATTATCCATTTTGGTTGAAATTTACGAGTAGATTCCTTAGGAGATGTCATTTGGATTGCTAATTGAGCTCTACTTGTAAGGAGCCATTTTGAAATTTTTTTGGGAGTCAAAAAGTTTTTTTAGGCCTCCAAAATTGTCTTTTAATGTTTTTTATGAGTTTTTAGAAAGTTGTTTTTTGTAATAAATTTGAAATCTTGGTTCGAATTTCCAAGATTACTTGGCAATTCTTCCTATCTTAGTTTAGGGCAGCTTTAGGGAAAAAAATAGGTTTTTAGGAGTTGTTTTCAAAATTACCAAAAATGGATTTTGTGACAATCTGCCAAAAAATGGTAATTTCGAATTTGGTTAAATTAGTGTTTTTATGTTATTGTAAGACGTAGAGGATAGTTGGAGGAATAATGAATAATAGTGGATTCTGAGATCATTTTTATTTTCATGTATTTTCTATGATGTTGGTTTCTGAATCAAATTGGGTTACATCAGGTACCTCTTCTCCCTGTCCTCCTCTAAAATTGGGTCTGATCATGTCCCAATTATCTTTGTGGCTGACCCTATTTTTGGATAAAGAAATTTCCCCTTTAGGTTTGAAAAAATGTGGACTCATCACACCAACTTTGAGGATAACTTTAAAGATATTTTGGACATACAAGTGGATGAAACTTCTATGTTTAGGGTCACAAAAAAAAATTAAGGGGTGTGAATGACTCTGTTAGCAAATGGAATAAAAGAACTTTTGGTGATATTTTCATTTCCAAATCCATTACTCAGCTTGATCTTAAGGAAATTTAGGACAAATTTAGGAGGAAGGATACTCCCAAATGCTTATTGAGATAGATAATGAGATTTTAGTCAATTATCATGACATAATAGAAAAACAAGATATTTCTAGAGACAAAGATCTCTCTCTATCTAGTTGAAGGAGAGAGAAAATCTAACACAAAGTTTTTTCATATGACCACTCTAAAACATAGGTAAAAAAATTATATCTCATACATTAATATTGATAGGGAAATACTCATCAAGGAAGAAGACATTAGGTATGAAATGGTGGGGTTCTTCTCATGCTTTCTCTTAGTTGATTCTTCCCTTGAGTTGGATAATCAGGATATTCTTGTCTTCCATCCTTTCTCTCATCTTTGAGACTCAAAATGATGTCCTCATTTCTATTCCTTCCTCTAAGGAAATTAGATACATTATTTTCTCCTTTGAAGAGGGAAAAGGTTTGGGGTTAGATGGTTTCTCTATGTCTATTTTTCAATACTTGTGTCATATTGTGGGTAAGGATGTGTCAGATGCAGTGAAAAAATTATTTGGTTCTTGTAGGATTATGAAGGTGATTAATGAAACTTTCCATGTGTTGATCCCTAAAAATGTTGGGCTTGAATCTATTTATTCCTTCACAATGATCAACTTGTAAAACTATTTATACAAAATCATTTCTAAAGTGCCGACTTCCAAAATTCTAAGTCTACTGAGTGTTATTATTTCTCCTCAGTTGAATGGCTTTTTCCCAGGTTAGAAAATTTTGGACTCTATCATTTATGTGCATGAAAATATCCATTCTTTCATAAGCTCCAATAATCAAGGATTCCTCATGAAAGTGGATTTACCCAAGGTGTATGATAGAGTTGATTGGGGATTCCTCCTAAAGGTCCTTTGCACCTTTAGATTTGGGCAAAAATTTATTATTCCAATTTACTAGCTTATTTCCACTTCCTCTGTAGTTGTGTTGGTTAATGGTTCCTCCTCCAATTTCTTCAACCCCACTAGAAGACTTAGGAAAGGGGACACTATTTATCCTATTCTCTTTTCCATAATGGTTGAATGTCTTGGGAGATTCTTTCTTAATTTCAATAGTATTGGAGATATTCAGGGGTTAATATCCTCTTGTCACCCCCAAACTTTTTCTCATGAACAATTTGTAGATGTGACATAAGGGAGGATAGGGAGAGGGCCCAAAGGCACACCCTAACTAGATCCACCTTGCAAAGATCAAACGCGGAAGCAGAAAACACCCAACTGAGAGAGAATGTAGATATCCTTCATATATTTATTCCAATTGATTCATACATGTCAGGATGTAGTTCCTTCTTGGTTTAGGTCAGATATTATAATTGAAGTATAGAATTCCTCCAACATGTGAGGATCTGAAACAATCTATAATCTTCTAGCTTCTATTTGTACACTCAAAATGTGCACTTCTCTAAGCCATTGATTCCAAGGGCATCCATGGATTGGAAACCTTGAAAAGCAACCTAGAGATCCCTAGGCATGGAGTGCAAGGGTGTGTAGAGGGCTCTCAACTAGAACTATTAAGCATGCAACCTTTCTAGTAAACCATGCAATGGGAGATTCAAAGAGACAAGGGAAAGAATGCCAATATCTTCATGAATCACAATGAAAAATTCAATGAAAGCTATGCTAGAATGAGAACGCAAGAATGCAACCAAACTATGGAAATGAGAGTGTTACAAGCCATTACTAATTAAACTATGTGAACTAAGCTAAAGGATGAAAGGAAACTAAGTTAATAATGCCACGAAAACTAAGCTACAATGAAAATATGATGACTAAAATGCAACAAGTTCTTCAAAAGATCCAATGGCATGAAGAAAACCTACATCCTAACATTAGCATCAAGAGTGGGGATATAGAATGAGAAGAGAGCTCTCTTTTTAAAGATAAACGGACCATGGAAATTAAGAGGAAAAATATTTGATCAAGGGTGGAGTTTGAAAGTGGGAGCAATGCTTGTGCACAAGTCTCCTCTAGTGAGAAAGAAGTGTTGACTTTTGTGCCCCATGTGAGACAAAAGGTCTTTTATTCTTATTTATTAAATAGGAATAATGCTTTATTTGTGCAACTTAGGATTAAAGGTAAGTGGGGCTTTTTATTTAATAAAAGGAGAGGGAATTCCTCTTAATTAAATAAAGACTTAGGATAAAATGGTTAATCCATAGAATATAATCAAATAAATGATAAAATTAGGATTTGATCAAGAATAAGCAATTGATAAATTTAGCAAATAATGCTAGAAAGAGGCTACTAGTCTAGATCTAGGATTACATTTTCCCCTCTTTGAATAATGTGTGATTGATCTAGGAACACATTACATCAAAGAATAGATCAGCCAAGAAGGCCATAGAGATCTGACTCCAAAGAATGAAGTGCAGAGAGATAGAAAATCCTACATGGTCAGCCTAGTAGCAATAGTACTAAACACTTAGGAGAGAGATGGATAGTATCAAAACTTGAGATGAGAACTAACATGTCAAGCACATTAGATAGATAGATAGATCAATTAGAGAAAATGGAATGGTTAAGCATATGCTCTAGAGAATAGCTGATAGAATATGTCTACCCCCTCGGGATCGAAATCGAAATGAGGTAGACGAAATGCAGAAGCAAGATGAGAGCATCATGATCAAATCACCAGAAATCATAATCGATGATGAAAGATAATATAATAACCATCAAGCAGTGAAAATATGCCCCAATTTGACTGAGAAAGATATAGGATAAAGATAAAGTCAAAACCTCGGAGAGACGAAGTGAAGGAAATGAATGAAAGACTAGAAGGGTGAGAGAGATGGAGATGAAGAAATGAAGATGCCCCAACGAAGATCGAAGGGCCAGGGCTCAAACGGTCAGCCAACCGCATAGAAGAAAGATAAATTTTAAAATGTGATTTTGACCATCAAGATGAACTTGGATTTTGATTTCGATTCCAAAAATGGATCTAGGACATCAAAATTAGATAGGGATGCAATTTTTGTGAAATTCTGAGGTGTTTTGAAAATTAGATCAAAATGCTATATAAGGGGTGAAAAGGTCATTTTCAAATTCATTTGTCTTATGTGAGTTTTGAGAACTTTGATAGATCTGAGAGAGACTATGGCTTAGTTAGCAGGCATTCCCATTCACACACATCAATTCGAGTGTGGTCGGTGCACAACCAGCCTCCTTAGTATGGTGCCATAGTAAATTTTCATAAAAACTAGCCCTTTTGAGTCATTTTTTGCATTTAAAGCATGTTTTTTGAATTTTCAAATTATGCATTAGAAAAACATCATGAGATACTTTTAAAAGTATCGCACACCTATTGCAGACTCTATCATGTGAGACTTCATGGGGCCACAAAGTGTCAGATGGTCATCCATGAAAGTATCACGAGCCTAGATGAAATGTTGTGCAACAAGGTGTGAACTATCGCATGAAGCAAAAGTATTGTATGACTATACAAGAAAGTATCGCATGATATAGTATCTGTAGACAATGTCACACTAGTATAACAAGAAGTATCACATGACTTTAATTTGAGCAATATAACATGTGTAGAGACATTTTTTTCTTTTGAGATTACTTGTACTTGATTTTGGACATCCATCATGACATGTTCTGACATCGAGTTTGTGGGTTTATGGCTTGCAAGAGGTTCTGGTGGTGCTCATCATCAGAGCACCAAGGGTGGTTGGGTTTCCCTGTGTCTAGGATTTGGATGATCCATGGAGAGTAGCTTTGACTTGAATGGGTTTTGACTACTTATTGGAGATGCCCCATATACGGGAAAACCATGGGTTACTAACAACACTAGCAAAGAGGTGGCATAGCAAGCATAACACCTTTCACTTGCCAACTGGAGAGGCCACCATCACACTAGAGGATATCTATCAGATCCTTTGTGTACTGAGCTATGGAGATGTGGTGAGCATAATCTAGTTTGTAGGGATGTTCATTAATGTAGTGTTTCCATATGATGAAAACTGACATGATTTTTTGTTGGCATAGGTATACTATGATTAGACTCCCAAAGAGGGGAGGCACACCATTTAGGACCTCTTCCAGGATGTTACCATCCTAGATAGACATCTCAGTTGAGATCGTCTGATAGAGGAATATGGTCGAGACTATCCAGTGCCATGCATCATGTGCTCCATAGTAGCACAGGCTCTGATCACTGACTAGAGTTAGAGAGGGTTCCCACTAGGCTAGGGGAGACTGGTTGCAAACCTGGGGGCGTGACCTAGATGGATGGCTTGGGGGCTAGCAATCCTTCCAGATATGTATCATGAGCTGCATGAGATCATCTACAGGGATAGCCAATCATGGGCATGTAGGGCTGTCCTGGCACAAATATGGGCGTGGGAGAACATAGCTATTATGCAACCATGGGCAGAGCCTCGGGAGTGGAGGACTCCCTACATATATCAATATAATAGGTTCATCACACAGTCACACAATGGGGACCCCACATATTAAAGGAGGTTGTTAGATGAGCTAATGACATTTGAGTGGAGGCCATATAGGCAGTGTGAGCAGTGGAGGGATGAGGATCGGGAGATCGGGTACATGCTATGTAGTAAGCCATTACTAGGAAGGCATGCAGAGATTGTGGAGCATTTTGTGATTACCCGAGTGTGGAGGTAGTTTGGCAGGTAGTAGAGAGTGGTAGTAGAGACCACTACATATGCTAGGGTACGGGAGGAGGAGACATTGGGATGGCTGTCAATGTTAGATTATTAGGAGGTAGCACAAGAGACAACCATGGGATTACCTACCAGACATAGCAGATGCAGGGGTAGAAATGGCATACATAGCGAAGCATTGGAGACATCCATTCCTAAGGTTTACAGTCCCAGATGCATAGCCACAGGCACCAGGTGGGGATGGAGGAGATGGAGGAGGGGGAGGCAGGAGGAGAGAAGATGTAGGCTAGGGGTCCTGATCAGGTGGCCATAGAAAGTCACACTGATAGGCAAAGGAGGATGAGGAGGAGGAGGCGAGACCAGTTCACTGACGGGTTGAGGTAGGGCAGGAGTAGCCTACAGCCAAAGGAGAGGATCTCCAGGATAGGGTTCGGGCCTTAGAGGCTAAGGTTCAGCAGTTGCAGACCACCATTGCTATTTGTGATCAGTAGCTTATGGATGTGCAGGCCAAGATAGATCAGTAGGAGAGAGTGGCATCTGATGATGTTGCAGAGATATGAAGGGAGGCAGCACGGGTGGCATACTACCACAAATTGTACATAGCAAACATGCTTGAGGGTTAGTGATTGCCACTCTACTCCAAGAGGGCAAGGAGGTTGGACATGCCAGCCAACAGGATGGGACCACCAACTCCACCAGCACCTCCTACACATGAGGGGGAGAGTCAGTCCTAGGTTTAGGGTTTTGGATGTACAGACATGTCTTGAGACTTTATCCAGATTTTTGGATCTCATATCGTATTTGTATCATGATATATATGAGATGACTAGATTATCATATATCTTGTGTACTTGTCTCATTATGATGGATTTTCAGTATTATTGTCTTTTTATATTGCTCGAATGTATGATATATGCTTATAAATGCTCATGTGTAGTTTCTTACATGGATGTATGTTTACTTCTCATGTTATGATATAGACTCATGTTTCTGAAAATGATCTTTTTTATATATGATGATAAGATTAACCCCTTGTGATGACAAGAATAGGAAAGGATGTGATATGAAAGACAAGAAGTGAAAGACATGATCGAGAAGAAGCGAAAGACGGGCACAGTTGACTGACAAGTCTGTGAAAGATGAAAGGAGAGATCTCTCCATATCCAAGATGCAAAACTAAACTAACATGAACCTAAGAATGAAAGCTACTATGAAAAGTGGTTTACTTGCAAGGTTACAAAGCTATTAGACTCTAATAATCATCATCGAGCTTTATTGGTAGCGTCGCAAGATCATACAATATGCACTAGTATAATTATGGGTATATGAATATGATCTATATCAGATAGGTATGTGGTAATCCCACCTAAGCATCAGAGACATATAGGTCAAGATGACTAGTGCAGTGAGGTTCCCTAAGTTTAGTATAGCAAGATTATGCTTGCATCGAGACATAAGAAAGTCAAGATGACCATAAGCATGCACTTGTGGAAAATAGTCAAGGATAATACATTGTAGATCCTCATTGTCAAGTGTAACAAGCATAAATGCTCATGATAGTTAGGATCAACAAGATATACCCAATGGTAGAAAATAAATAAAACATGTTTTCATGCCCCCAGTCTTCTATCTATGCATCATCAAAAAATATTAGGGAGAGAACACTCATCAAAAGAAATCATCATAGACATCACACAAAGAAATAAAGTCAAGCAAGTCCCAACAAGTCAAGTGTTTAAGTGCATGTGTGTAGGTCATAGAGTCAAACTTTGAGTATCACATCTTCTGGTGAGAAATATCGTATCATTCTAGACTGTGGGTAGGATATCTGATAAGTGTTGAGAAACACTTGATGCTACGGAAGTGTTGAAAAACACAGTTGGAAACTGTTGAGAAACATTGTTTGAACAAAGTTGCCCAAGAAACCTCGACACACAAAGAGACCCAAGATAAGCTAAAACAATGTATGCCCCCTAGACTAAGACAAGAGTCAATTCCAGGCTAGGAGAGACAAAGTGAGAAGTGGAGTGAATGAGCACCACACAAGACTGATAGACATAGGTGCAAGGGTCTCAAGCAGCACCTATTTCCAGGTTTTCACCGCTTGGCAGATTTTCTTTTTTGAGAACTTTTTATTTTTCTTTTTGGAATATATAATTTTTTTGGTGAGACATCGAAGCACCTATTGCTAGGTTTTCACTAGGACACTCTTGTTTTTAGGGACTTTATATGCTTTTTAGAATTTTTTTAGCAACATATATGAATTTTTTTGGAATTTTTTTAGGATCAATAAGATATATACAAAGAGCTCAAGAACCTTAGACATAGAAATTTTTTAGATGTAGAACTTTAATAGGTTTGGCCAACTCTTCTCCCTCAAGTGTAGATAGCTAATAGGCCCCAAACTGAAATGCTATCGTGATGGTGTAAGGCCCTAACCAGTTTGGCTCAAACTTTCCTTTCTACTCTGTATTCTACTAATTCTTAGGATTTTCTCTTAGGACTAATTCACCAACTTGGAACTCTCTAGGATGAACCTTCTTATTATAGGCAGCATACATTCTCTTTTGATAAGTGCGCATGTGATCAAAGGCAACCTTGCAATGTTCCTCCAAAGTAGTAAGCTCATGAACTCTCATGGTCCTATGGTGTTCGTTACTATTCAAACCATGTAGAGAGACTCTCAGTGATGGTATTTTGACCTCTAATGGTAAGACAACATCAGAACCATAGACCAAGGAAAAAGGTGTGGCACCTATAGGAGTGTGAATAGAAGTTCTATAAGCCCATGGCGTAGGATTGATCTGTAAATGCAAATCCTTGCCTGATTTGTGTATTGTCCTATGAAGGATTTTCAACAATGTTTTATTTGAGGCCTCAACTTGGCCGTTCCCTTGAGGGTAGTAAATAGAAGACCAATGTTGTTTAATTTTGAATTTTTTGCAGAATTGTTTCAGGTCTTTATTCTTGAACTAGCTACCATTATCCATGACTACGAAAGAAGGAATACCATAGTGGAAAATGATGTGATTCAAGATAAACAAGGAAACATGTTTTCCTATAGCTACAGATAGTGGGATAGCCTCAACCCATTTGGTAAAATATTCAGTATCTGTAATAATGACTTATGCCCACTTGAAGAACTAGGATGAATCTTTCCTACCAAGTCAAAGGCCCATTGTTGAAATGGCTAGTATGTAACAGAGGGAATAAGCTCACATCTAGGAGCATGAATGAGATTCCCATGTAGTTGACATTTCTTCCAGGACTTGGCATATCGAACAACATCAGCTTGCATAGTACGCCAATAGTAAATAGCCCTAAGCAATTTCTGAGCTAACACAAGACCATTAGAGTGTGAACCACATATGCCATCGTGGACTTTAGCTAGTGCTTTTTCTAACTCCTCTATTTCTATACACCTAAGGAGAGATCCATCTAGACCCTTCCTATACAAGTCACCAGAGATGAGGGTAAAATGTGAGGCATTGTGGATGAGTTAGCATTTCTCATTGTGCATTAGATTTTTAGGAATAATCTGATCTCGAAGATAGGAAAATATAGTAGCATAGTGGGATGAATCATGACCGACCATAGTATAAATGACATGGCCATTAGGGGAATCATAGGCGGGATAATGCAACTCTTCCACTAGGAACTCAAAGCATGACTCATGTTCTTCCAATTGTAGAATGGATGCCAAAGTAGCCATGGCATCAACAACCTTGTTCTCAGCTCTAGGAATTTGTTGGAATGTAATAGATGTGAAATAATTCCTAAGCAAGTATATCATCTTTTTGTAGGGAATCAAGTTGTCATCCTTTGTCTGGTAATCATTGTTTACTTGATTTATGACAAGCTGTGAATCTCCAAAGATATGCAATTATGTAATCTTCATATTCAACTATATTATTGGTGCATGGAAAGAGAAGCTTATAAGATTTAGGAATTGTGTATCCATGAGGTGTAACAAATAAGATTCCAATGCCAGCCCCATTCTGTGTATGAGAACCATCAAAGAACATTTTCCATGTACACTCTATGACATTCATGATTGAAGCATCTGGGAAGTCTATCTGAAGAGGAGCATCATCAGTCATGGGAAATTTGGCTAATTGATCTGCTATTTCTTGTCCTTTAATGGCTTTCCTTTCGACATACTGAATGTAAAATTATGAAAGAATCAACATCCATTTATCAAGTCATCTAGTAAGCACAGCTTTACTTAAGAGGTACTTTAAAGGATCAATTTTGGCAATCATCTACGTAGTATGTGCAAGCATGTAATGTCTAAGTTTTTGGGATGCAAACACTACTGCTAGAAAATCTTTTTTGATGTTGGTATAATTGAGCTCATAAGCAACCAAGGTGCGACTCATGTAATACATAGCTCGTTCTTTTCCCATATCATCTTGTTGTGCAAGGAGAGCTCCTAAAGAATTTGATGTAGTAGATATGTATAGTATCAAAGGTTTCCATTGGACAGGCGGCATAAGAATAGGAGGTTTTTCTAGGTAATCCTTGATTTGGTCCAAGTTCTTTTGACACTCTTCATTCCATATGCAAGTAGCCCCTTTATGAAAATTCTTGTTGAAGGGTTGAGCTTTGTTAGCTAATTGAGAAATGAACCACCTAATAGATTGGAGACGGCCTTGGAGAACCCTTAATTTTTTTATGTTGTGAGGAGGTGGCATCTCCATGATAGCTTGCACCTTTTCTGGGTCTACCTCTATTCCTTTTTCTGATATAATATAGCCTAGCAGTTTCCCAGAAGTGACAGCAAAAGCACATTTCTTAGGATTCAATCTGAGTTGAAATCATTCCATGCGGTCCAATATCAAACTCAAATCAGATATATGAGTGCTTCTTTGTTGTGATTTAGCAAGTGTGTCATCAACATAGTCTTCCATGGTTTTATCCATTGTATCATGGAATATGGTAATCATAGGTCTCTGATAGGTTGCACCGGCATTCTTAAGACCAAATGGCATGACATTCCAACAAAAGGTACCCCATGCGCATGTGAAAGCTATCTTCTCTTGGTCTTCAAGGGCAATTTTGATCTAGTTATATTCGGAGAAGCCATCCATAAGGGAATACATTTCATAGCCCGTTGTCATGTCCACTATCATATCGATGTTTGGAAGTGGAAAATCATCTTTAGGGCATGCTTTGTTTAGATCTCTAAAGTTAGTACATACATAAATGGATTTATCATGTTTGGAAACAAGAATAATATTGGAAATCCATTCAGCGTAGTCAATAGCTCTTATGAAGTTATCTTTTAGAAGCTTCTCAAGTTCAACCTTAACCAATAATGCCACATGAGGATGCATCTTTCTGAGTTTTTATTTGATAGGTTTTACCCCTAGAGCAATAGAGAGGTGGTTCATAATAAGCTTAGTGTCCAAACCAGGCATGTCTGAATATGTCCATGCAAAGTTGATCCTTTTCTCCTGAAAGAATGTGGTAAATTGTTCTTTCTCCTCTACCGAGAGGGACTGAGCTACATGGATTACCTTAGGAGACACCTCTGTCCCTAAGTTGATTGGCTATGTAGGTTCTATCATAACTGAAGATTTTTCCTAGAAGTAGCTGGGCAGACTACCAAGTACCTCATCCTCGGGTGCCTTGGAGAGGTTTTCACCCTTAGATACATCTTTATTTTTATTATTTTGGGGTTCGGACACCGCCACAATGTGGTTTTTTCCATCCGACCATTTATTTTTCCTTTTGATTTTATGACTGAGGTACTTGATATCTGATTCTGTCATATTTATTGCTATTTCACTGGTAGAAGAGGTGACAGGTTCAACGACATTGAGGTAACAAGTGATCTCATAGTCATTTTGGATGGAAGGCAATGTAGGTCTTTGATCTTGGGTGGATCAATCTATGAGATCTAGGTGTATGAGAGGAAGAAAAGTGATGGGTTCATAGTTATTGATGCGATAGGTATCATCTCTAGTAACGAGAGAAGTCGAGCCTATAGAGTAGGCTCCAAAAGTATCAAGATCTAGATTTGGCATAGAAGGACCAGCATGGTTCACTAAAGAAATACATGGATCAAACTCATCAGAGCCTACATGAGACTCATCAACTATGTCGGGTTGGGCACTATAAGCATGAATCACATCAATTTCCATATCCACTATGGAAGATCCTTCTGAGAGAGTGTCCCATTCATACTCATTTGAATTTTTTGTTGAACTTCTACTGGGATTTTTGCACCAAGAAGGTTTAGGATGCCTAGAAGTAGAGACACCCATGCCATTATATGTGAGACCTTCTCTTTCTACTAACTGCACAATATTTCTACATTGTCTACCTCTAAAGTCAAATCCATTGTGTACATCGTTACTAGACGTAGAGGCTTCAGTTATGTAATCATTAGGTATGCATTACTCTCCCCAAAGGAGTGAAGTCGAAGGGAGACCATCTCCCCTTTGGGCCATAGTGTATAGTGGTGATTCATCCATATCTGTATCCGAGTCACTAATCATGGGATCATTTCTGGAACATTCAAGGGGGTCATCTTTGGCACCGTATCCTAGACCCATGGTATCCTTAGAGTGTCGACCATCAATATGGCTCAAAGGTTCAACTAGAGAGTGTCCATCATTACTTAAAGGTCCTTGACCTTGATAGCCCATTTTCTACAAAAATGTGTAGCCTTTACCATAGCGTCTAGGGGAGATGGGAGTAGAAAATGTCATACTGTCTTCTTCCACTCTATGGATCCAATCTCTAATAACTTGTTCTTCTTTTTCTAGCTCTAAGGGTATGGACGCTTGAAAAAAGGTACCAAAAACCATCATGGCATAAGCAGAAGGCTTCATCTTGTCTGAAGGTCTACCATATGACTTAGGAGAGATAGGCAGAGCAGCAATAGAATCCAATGTGTATTCACCCATACCAATACACATCATTATTAATTTCTACTTAGTAGCAATAAGGGATGTACTAGGTGTTGGACCTCTTCCTTGTAGGACCAACCTTGAATCAGTAGATGGGCTTGATTCTCAGGGAAGACACTCAAGTTTGTCAAGAAAACAATCCAATTGATGAGGATAAAAAACATCCTCCTTCTTCTTTGAGCTCCACATCACTCAGGTGGGTATTGCCTTATCTGCACACTCAAGACACCTCAAGATAAACAATAGACCTGTAGATAGATTATTGTGGAATAATCTTCAAACCCCTTCAAGTAACTTGCACCCCAATGAAGCCAATTCACATGCAATAGCCCTCCTTGCATAGAATGAGTCTCAAGATTAGAAAGGACCTCCTACTACTACTACCAACATGGAAGGGAATGATATTTGATTTCATGTTGGGTTGAAAGGACTCCTGAGATACCCTAAGTCCCTCATAGACTAATGCCTTGTCCATTGGGCCATAGAGTCAAATACCCCATTGCAATAGACAACTATGAAACAAGAAGACAATACATTCAAATATGGCAATGCCTTACATCAGCCATAGACCATTGATCAGACCATACATTATCAAACCACTTGTGTATCCAAATGTGTTATCATCCCTTCAAAGGATTTTAACCCTCCCCTTAGAAGAGACCTATAAACAAGTAATACATTAACCAACATCCACTGGAAGACAAACATAAGATACCCTTGATACCCCAGTTCATACACACTTGAAAACCAATCCCAAACCTAGTTGCTTCTGCGAAAACAACTCTATTCAAGACACATAGGAAATGCAAGTAGAAAGATGGAAACACCCTTGATGCTTCAATCAATAAGTCTAAAACTCAAATGGAGACAATCTGATAATAGTAGAAGTATATTGAATTGCATACATAAGACAAATCAATTACAATGCATATCATATTCTTTGAGCCAACAAAGGAGAAAAGAGCACCCTATATATAGAGAAGTAGAGAAAATCTATAGGAAAAGGACCCTTCATGGAATTGAAAAGGAACCCCTAGGAACCAAGATTTTAGAACCCTTACAAAGTCAAAAATTTGACCATAAATACCACTAGCTACCTTGGAATCCTAAATAGGCTAGGATACAACAAGCTTCGGACAGCTAGGGTTAGGGTCTCAACAACTACACCAACCCTAAATACAATAAAAATAAAAAATCTCGGAGGGAAAACCAAGCACAGGTCTATCATATCAAGGATGATCTTCATGAATGAGAAATAAATCTAAAAAGTACAGGAAAATCATCAATTCACCATACAAACCAATCTGATCAGACCTGCAAAACACCTTGAGCAACCAAAAATATCCATCCCCACATAGTACAAAATCCCCTTGCAATTGATCAAGGAAGCTTGGACCACATTGTAACCACTGGCACCACCAAAGAAATCAAGTCTGACCTCTAAAAAAATTAAAACCAGTCCTTTCTCTCGCTAGAAAAGTCTCAGGAAATTTAAATTTGAAATGAAATGGTCACATTCAAGTGCCAGCAGCAAATCTACGGTCATAATTTAAATCTGAGATCAACTTTAAGTCACAGCTATTAGATTTCTTCTTTTCATGGTCCTTTATGTCTTAACTCAACTGCCACCCTCAGGTTAACTCCTAGTGACCACACGACAATGCTTTTTCCCATTCACATAAATAAAACCCTAACCCATCTTTCACTTCACGACCTGGCAATAAGAGGAAAACATTAACCTTGGTTTATTTTCAGTGAACTGGCGACAAAAGGTCATTGCCAGTTCACAAAACACTCTCTCTATCTACCAGAAAGTTTAGCAATTCTACAAATGCTTGTTCGCTGAGCCGCTAAAACTCTTAGGGAACTGCCACTATTTCAATCAAACGAGCGAAGCCTTCAAAAATTTATCGGCTGCTAAAACATTGTTCGAACCTCTAAGACCCTAAACCCCACCTGGGCCCACCTAAAAACCTACCACATGTCACCATATCATTTGCTGCACTTGCTCAGTCATCACTGACAAAGGACCCACCACAAAGCCTTTTCCCCTTAGTGAAAAACAATGGCTGATGCCATACTATTGACATATGCATCATGCATCTCTGATCAAGAGTATCATGACAACCGTCAGATCTTGCAATGTATTAACTTCCCTAAGACTGGTGGACCCACTAACAAGTCCACCTCAGCACACTTGGACCAATCACCATTCACCAACTAAGTACACGTAGCAGTGGACCCACTGAAAGAAAAGGCTACAACACTCAACAGAATCAATGGTCATCTCAAAATCTAAAACATTTGACATAACCCCTGTGAAGACACGCCCACAGTCGATCCTGTATAGATGTCAGGACCCTCTGACATGCTGGAAACCCAAGACCCACTAACAACTGCCAAATCATAATATAGGTGGACCAATGAGAGACTGGCAATTGTGCACACCTGTCACCTTGGACCCACTTCATTGAAATGTTCTGTCATTAGGAAAGAGCAATGACTGGCGGAAGATCTCAAGCCCTCAAAAGATTCTATGCGCTTACACGCTAGCTACCGATATGGAATCTTAGCCGATACCATAGAGCATGACCCCACTATACTGCATAGGATGCTTTCAATGAATCAGGGACCACTATGTCACAGAATCTGGCAGACAGACACACAATTTCTTCGCTCATTCTGACAACCTTTCCACTTCACTATTTCCTTCGGCCAATAGGGAGACACCATGTGTGCTTACCTGGAAGTGGACCCATTTGCGAAGAAAGGCAACGTCATGAAAGATAATCAATGGTTGTCACAAAAGCGCAAGCCTCTAACACATCGCTTACACTTTAACAATAGCCATTAGATGTATCTATTGTCAGAGCTAGGCCCAGGAAATGTATAAGCCAAAACATAGGAAAAATTAAAGTGTAGGACTTAGGCTTTTGGGAAAAATTAGGTGCAGAGGACCATAGGAAAATATTAAAACGTCGGGGGTAGAAACTTAGGAAAAATTAAAAGGGACCTCAGCAAACATGGAAACCTAACCGCTGAACAACTTAAAGGATTTAATTAGAACATGCAGATTAGGGTTATAATTGACTCAAAAAAGGTAACTTAAAAATATAACAAGGCCAGGGTTTTCAAAAGGTAACGGCTAGTTTTTGAATATTTTGCAAGGGTTTCAAGGCCACAGACACCAAAATTGACTGCAGGGACCAAGGAAAACACATTGAAGCCATGAAAATTTTTCTAGGTGCTAATAGTAGCTCTAGTTGGGGATGCATGCCTCTTGCATGCATGGTAAGAAACTAGATCTCTGGAAAAAGAAGTCCATGTACTGGAAGAAGGGCACAGAGATCTCAAAAAACATAGGGAACAAACCAGGGAAAATAGGAAGGGAAACTATATACAAAGTGTACACATTTTTTACAAAGAGCTTGAAACCTCAAAACTTGAACCAATCTTTGCCCCTGTCAAAAATCTGGTTTTCATTTCTTTCTTCATGAGGCACACCAGACATTTTATTCCCATTTGTTTCTCCAGGAATATCAAAGTTTTCAATCAATCCATCAGGCAAAACAAACTTTTTGTCTTCCTTCCCATAGTGCAAGTAAAAATCTGAAGCATTTTCATCATCTTGCTCACTATGGAAGTAAAACTCAGCATGCTTATGAATACTATCATCAAATTGAAACTGTTCTTTCTCTACTGATTCATGTATGCCATCAATCTGAAATGCAAAAGTCACATATTTTATCTGATAAAAGTCTTCATTCATACCTTGACTATGCATATCCTCAAGTGTAGCTAGTGGGAGTTCAAAAGAATAATCACATTTATACTTACTCATGTCATCATCATCCAATTTTGCAACATTTGAGACCTCCATGTGTTCTTCAAACAATGGGTTGATAATTCGATGTAATACTCCGTGTTGCACATTATGATAGAAAATGGGCTGATCATCATCATAGTCTTCATCATATAAAGTATTAGAAAACACTTTAAACTCACTACCCATTTCATCTCCATGGATATTCTCAACATACAAAGAAGAAATAGAATTATATGAAGATTCATAGTCAAGATTACCTACCAAGCATATAGTGTCCACAATTATATCTTTTTCATTATCTTGTTTAGGAAAACCATCATAGCAAAACCATGGTTCACTCCTAATCTCTCTATCGTATGCTACAACCTCATTATCCAATGTAGGACCATTAGATAACCTTAAACTCAAACCTTCATGTTCATCCTCATTGATATCACATTGAATTACCACTTCTTTATCTTCAAACTTTGAGGACAAAATAGCCTCAACATCTTCATATTCAAGTTGATTTGTATTATGCAAAGATTGAGATGCACTATTACTTTCAAACTCAAAAAATGAAAACATATCTTTACTGATAAAGGAATATTCACTTCCATCATTACTTTCCTCCTCCCATGTTGCATCTGACTCATATGAAGACACCTCAACATCACTGCCTTCATCATTCTCACCTGAGTAACCACTTTCAGCATTATGTTCCTCTGACTGTCACTGATATATCTGTGAATCACATTCCTCATCTTGTGTAGCAACTTCAAACTCATCATTAGAGACATAATTTTCAGCCTCTTCATCTGTATAACATTGAGACGTAGAAGTAGCCACCTCATGCCTAGGAGCATTAGCAAAATCATGCTTATAATCAAAATTACAAGAACTGACTGCAATGGCAAATTTACAACTCAAAACACCATCACACTGCTCAATTCCACTGAGGTCTGGAATATATCTTACTTCTATAGCATCCTAAACATATGTCTCATCAGTAGCAAAAGACTCAACAACATTTATACACACATCCTGATTTGACATTTCAACTTGTTTACAAACTACAACATGAGTGTTGATACACTGATTCGAAATTGTGGTATCAACACCACATTCTTCTTTTCTTTCATATTCATTATACCGACACACATTCATGGAAAAATGACCTCTGGTCAATCCATATTTCAAATTGTTCTCAATGTCCATCACAGTTATAAATGCCTGATATAATGACCTAGGTTCTTTATCCCTCAGCAAGTAGTTCATTTTCTTACCAAATGCATCAAAGTAGACATTCATACATACTTTATCATTGGGTCTATAATTTTTAGGGATTTCATTCAATACTTTAGCAAATCTAATATTGAAATGAGAAACAAGTTCATCATTCTCAATGTGAATCTTTAAAAACTTATCATAGGAATCAGATATGCTTACCAGTTCTCCAAATTGTTCCATGAAGGTCAAATGCATCTCACCCCAAGATGTGATAGAACATGTTGGTAGAAAAGAGAACCAGTCTCTAGCATCACCTTATAGAGTTTGAACAAACAATTTCATCCATAGATCTTCATGGAAAACATCAAAATCACACATTACATCAACAAAGCACTGAACATGTTTCCTTGCTGACTGATGCTAGTCCCTATCATACTTTGGTAAATATCTCCTAACTCCATCAGGGATCTTATTAGGGAAACTAGGTATGTCATCATAACAAAATGGCTCATATCCTTTGACAAAAGAAACCTTGTGAACATCCATCACCAGAAGTAGCTTTTGCACATCACTTGAAAATCTTCAAGACTAATGACAGGAAATCTATACTTGAAACTAATCTTCTTTATCACTAAACCCTTCCTACATACTTCACAGCTTACTCATTTTCTTAGTGCTTGATCACTTAATAAAGAGACATTTCAGATCTTTGAGAAATACCTGATAGTTTTGTAGCAGAAGACCTTGTTGATTGGAAGGAAAGGCAGATCTAGGGCTCACCATGAAACTCCATTAGATTCTTTACTTTGTAGAGTCACCACCTCCTTGTAGAGGAAAATATAGTTTTTCTTTGTACCTCTTCCAATCAACCAAAACTACACCAGGGTATCACATTGTCTATCAGAAGATGCACTGATCAAATAGAGACTCAGAGCCGCCACTCAACACTTAGTGAGAGAATTTTACAAGTGTGTTTTTTATATTTGACTCTTTCCAATGGCTCCCCAGTAGAGTTGCCAATTTTTTGGTGACTCGAATGCGTAAATTAATCTGGTCAAAATTTTTTTTTTTGAATATAACAATACAACCACAACCAGAGATCCTAACACATATACTGCTTCATTGTTGTTCTCCCTAGTAGAGTCATCAATTTTGTTGGACCTCTTCCTTGCAAGACCAAACTTGAATCAGTAGATGGGCTTGATTCTCAGGGAAGGCACTCAAGTTTGGCAAGAAAATAGTCCAATTGATGAGGATAAAGAACATCCTCCTTCTTTTTTGAGCTCCACATCACTCAGGTGGGTATTGCCTTATCTGTACACTCAAGACACCTCAAGATAAACAATAGGCCTGCAGATAGATTATTGTGGAATAATCATCAAACACCTTCAGGTAACTTGCACCCCAATGAAGCCAATTCACATGCAATAGCCCTACTTGCATAGAATGAGTCTAAAGATTAGAGAGGACCTCCTACTACTACTTCCAACATGGAAGGGAAAGGTATTTGATTTGATGTTGGGTTGAAAGGACTCCTGAGCTACCCTAAGTCCCTCATAGACCAGTGCATTGTCCATTGGGCCATAGAGTCAAATACCTCATTGCAATAGACAGCTATGAAACAAGAAGACAATACATTCAAATATGGTGATGCCTTACATCAACCATACACCATTGATCAGACCATACATTATCAAACCACTTGTGTATCCACATGTGTTATCACCCCTTCAAAGGAGTTTAAGCATCCCCTTAGAAGAGACCTATAAACAAGTAATACATTAACTAGCATCCACTCGAAGACAAACATAAGATACCCTTGATATCCAAATTCATACACACTTGAAAACCAATCAGAAACCTAGTTGCTTCTATGAAAACAACTCTATTATAGACACATAGGAAATGCAAATAGAAAAATGGAAACACCCTTGATGCTTCAATCAATAAGTCTAAAACTCAAATGGAGACAATCTGATAACAGTAGAAGTATATTAAATCTCATACATAAGACAAATCAATTATAATGCATATCATATTCTCTAAGCCAAAAAAGGAGAAAAGAGCACCCTATATAAAGAGAAGTAGAGAAAAGCTATAGGAAAAGGACCCTTCATGGAACCAAAAAGGAACCCCTAGGAACCAAGATTTCAGAACCCTTACAAAGTCAAAAATTTGACCATAAATACCACTAGCTGCCTTGGAATCAAAAATAGGCTAGGATGCAACAAGCTTCGGATAGCTAGGGTTAGGGTTAGGGTCTCAACAACTACACCAACCCTAATTACAACAAAAATTGAAAATCTCAAAGGGAAAACTAAGCACATGTCTGTCATATCAAGGATGATCTTCACGAATGAGAAAGAAATATGAAAAGTATAGGAAAATCATCAATTCACCATACAAACCAATCTGATCAGACTTTCAAAACACCTTGAGCAACCAAAAATATCCATCCCCACACAATAAAAAACCCCCCTACAATCGATCAAGGCAGCTTGGACCACACTGTAACCACTGGCCCCACCAAACAAATCAAATCCGGCCTCTAAAACAATTAAAACCAGTCCTTTCTCTTGCTGGAAAAGTCTCAGGAAATTCAAATTTGAACTGAAATGGTCACATTCAAGTGCCAGCAGCAAATCAACAGTCATAATTTAAATCTAAGATCAACTTTATGTCGCAGCCGTTAGATTTCTTCTTTTCGGGGTCCTTTATGTCTTAACTCAACTGCCACCCTTAGGTTAACTCCTAGCGACCACGTGACAATGCTTTTTCCCATTCCTAGAAAGAAAACCCTAACCCATCTTTAACTTCATGACCTGGCGACAAGAGGAAAACATTAACTTCAGTCTATTTTTAGCGAACTGGTGAGAAAAGGTCACCGCAAGTTCGTGAAACACTCTATCTATCTGCCATAAAGTTTAGCGATTCCGCGAATGCTTGTTCACTGAATCGCTAAAACTCTTAGGGAACTACCACTATTTCACATGAACAAGCATAGCCTTCAAAAATTTGTTAGCCGCTAAAACATTGTTCAGACCTCTAAGATCTCTGACCCCACCTGGGCCCACCTAAAAACTTGCCACATGTCACCATATCATTCACTGCAATCACTCAGTCATCACTGACAAAGGACCCATTGCAAAGCCTTTTCCCCTTAGTGAAAATTGACATTTGTTGCCATACAACTGACATATCCATCGTGCATCTCCAATCAAGGGTATTACGACAAACATCAGATCTTGTAGTGTATTAACTTCCCTAAGACTTGCGGACCCACTAACAAGTCCAACTTAGCACACCTAGACCAATCACCATTCACCAACTAAGTACACATAGGAGTGGACTCGCTAAAAGAAAAGGCTACATCACTCGACAAAATCAATGGTCCTCTCAAAATCTCAAACATCTGACACAACCCTTGTGAGGACACACCCACCATCAATCCTCTGCAGATGTCAGGACCCTCTGACATGCCAGCAACCCAGGACCCACTGACAACTACCAAATCATAATATAAGTGGACCAATGAGAGACTGCCAATCGTGCACACTTGTCACCTTGGATCCACTTCATTGAAACACTGCATCATTAGGGAAGATCAACGACTGGCGTAAGATCTCAAGCCCTCAAAAGATTCTATGTGCTTACATGCCAGCCGCCAATCTAGAATCTTAGCTGATACCATAGAGCATGACGCCACCGTGCTGCATAGGATACTTCCAATGAATCAAGGACCGCCACATCACAAAATCAGGTAGAAAGACACACAATTTCTTTTCTCATTCTGACAACCCTACCACTTCACTATTTCCTTTGGCCAATAGGGAGATGCCATGTGTGCTTACCTAGCAGTGGACCCATCTATGAAGAAAGGAAACATCATGAAAGATAATCAATGGTCGTTGCAAAAGCGCGAGCCTCTGATACATCACTTGCACTTTAACGATAGTTGTTAGATGTAGATGTTGTCAGAGCCAGGCCTAGGAAATGTATAAGCCAAAACATTGGAAAAATTAAAGCGTAGGACTTAGGCTTTTGGGAAAAATTAGGTGCAGAGGACCATCGGAAAATATTAAAATGTCAGAGGTAGAAACTTAGGAAAAATTAAAAGGGACCCCACCAGACATGAAAACCTAACCGCTGAACAGCTTAAAGGATTTAATTAACACATGTAGATTAGGGTTATAAGTGACTTGAAAAAGGTAACTTAAAAATATAACAAGGCTAGTGTTTTCAAAAGGTAATGGCTAGTTTTTGAATATTTTGCAAGGGTTTCAAGGTGTTGGTGTCCGAAAACTCTTATGCACAAATGGCTGCCAATATGCCTTGAGACTGATGTTAGGACTGGTTAAATCCAAATGTGAAAGCTCTGCAAGGCAACTAGACCAACTATAGGGTCTTAATATGGCAAAACCAAGGCGGGTGCACCTAATCCAGACAAAATTCAAACTCACTACACACCCTATACTTCTTGATTCATAAAGAAAATCATAGTAAAGGATTGCTAAATGCTAACCAAGTATTCATTGAGTCAACTCTACTATGCAGGGTAAAATGGTCTTGTGAAAGGTATTACTAGTGATGGTATTGATATATAAAGATGCAGGAAATAGCCAAAAACCCATCAAACATTGGACTCCACTGAATATACTAACCCTTGATCAGTGCCATTATCGATTGGGCAGACCTCACATACAAACAATGAGAACATGAACCAACTGTTGTCAAAGACTCACAGCCATAAATATAAATATTCTAGCCCATCCACTACTTATAAGATCCTTCTGTAGACATCCAAGACTGAATCTATGTCCCCTCTAAAGTATATTTCACTTGATCCTAGACCAAGAACTAAAGACAAGAACATGTGCAAAGGGAAAACAATGCAATGGATTAGAAAATCCAAGATTCACAGGAATGACACCAAGGAGAGACTTGGAAGCATGAAAAACTTACATTAAGTATAATGAGTCATGTACATGATCAAAGTAAGACAGAGATCAAACCACTTCAATAATCTACAAAAGACTTCCAGGAATTCTATTTAGCTTACATGCTCTATGACAGAGCCTTCTATTTCCCATTGGAACCAAAATAGAATGGAACTCTAAACAAGTAAAAAATTTGACCCTTTATACCACTAGCTGCCATGGGAACCCAAAACGGGTTGCAACAAGCTACGGACAGCTAGGGCCAGGGCTACAACCACTGGTGCCACCAAACCAATCAAAAAATGGCCAGAAAACCATAAATTCTGGGTACCTCCTATCGCTGCAAATCCAAATTTGAAAATAAATGGTCACCATGCATTTGCGGGCTTCATATTCCTTCACCATTTGCCCCTAGTCACACAATTGCGCAATCACCAACTTCACCGCCACAGGAAACAGGCTCCAATTTATGCTTGGTTGCATGATCACATAACCCAAAAATGGGTTATGCGAACATGTGACAACCATTTCCCCTTGCCTTCTGCATAACCATCGATGCGAGATTGTTGCCACAAAAGGGCATGTCACATGTTTGCAAGCCAAAAAATTGGCTCATGCGAACATGCGACAAGCCGCTAACATGCACCCTGTCAGCTGTTAAATCACCGCTGAGATACCCCAACCTGGGCCTGTGTTCAAACCTTAACATCCCACCAGCACGGACCAACTAGAAACCACCATGACACCACCTACCACCGAGCCCACCAAACAGTCACAAATAGGCCCCAGCATATGTGGCACCCTGTCGCATGATCGCATAGCCCAAAAATGGGCTATGCGAACATGTGACCACCCACAAACATTAACCGCCACCCCATGGAGTCAATAGCAAGGGGTTTGTCACATGATCGCAAGCCATGAAAATGGCCCTTATGATCATGCGACAAGGCCATTAAACCACCACATCACCACCCACCAGCCAATCAAATTCACACACATCAACACTGCGTGGCATCCTAGACCCACCGCACAAAATGCATACCTATGCAACAAAAGCCAATGGGCCCACCTGACAAGCCTCATCACCACCCACCACCAGGATGACACCCCTTTCCACCAATGGGCCCCAAGGACATGTGGCAAGCGGTCGCATGATCGCATAGCCAAAAATTGGGCTATGCGATCATGCGATAGCCAATCATAGGCTGCTACATCACCACTGAACATTTAGGAACTACGCGACTAACCATTCACCAAGTTGTGAGATGTTAGCCACTAGCCACCAAGAATCAAGAGAATACATGACTAAAGAGAAAAGACCACCTGCCAGGTCACTGAGTGCTAAGGGAATAACTACCAAAAACTAGCGAATAGGAGATAACCACAAGTCGCAGAATGAAGACATAACCACCAGCCAAGATGAACAACTGGAAGAACCAGACCCACACAGACAGGTGGCAAGTGGTCACATGATCGCATGTCAGAGAAGTCTGACATGTGGCCATGTGACAACCAATCAGAGAAGAGCCTTTGAAAACCTGGGCCTACCACCCATCACACTTGCGCAGTTGAGGGAATGCCAACAAATAGGGAACTAGTGCAAGGTAAAAAACACACAATGTTTTCAATGAAAGAGGATCGAAAACACACAAAGTTTCTGACACATCAAAAGATAAGCACACAAAGATGGAAGACAAAGGGTCAAAAACAACGTAGGTTTTCACATAGATCGAAAACATGATGGATTTTCAAAAATACTGTGGGTTTTCGACACTGTGGCAAAATTTTGAAAATTTTTCCAGCAGACCTTGAAATTCGAATAACTTTTTGGGTTTTATGATTCAGCACGTGCAAATTGGACAAGAGCTTAGTGACAACACAAGGAACATAGGGCATGACACAAACCATGAAACATTTGCAGGGAGGAGGCCATTTTCAAAGGATTTTGCTATGACAAAAAAATGGCCTAACACAAGGCCAAAGACACCAAAATTGATTAGAGGGACCAGGGAAAAGATAGTGAAGCGATGAAAATTTTTCTAGGTGCTAACACTAGGATCATGAGAAGATTTATTGTGTGGTACAAACATTTTAGCAGCAATGAGAGTATAAATAGAAATAGCATTGTCCCTAGGAATCATAATTTCAGCTCCATTGTACAAGAATTTGATGCATTGATGGTAGGTAGAAGGAACAACTTGCATGTCATGGATACAAGGATGACCCAGAAGAATGTTGTATGTGAGTGGGATGTCTAATACTTGAAATACAATATCTTTTACAAATGGACCCACTTAGACAGGTAGCACAATAAGACCCTTTGAAGACCTCTCCACTTCATCGTATGCTTTGATAGTGATCCTTCACCTAGGATCTACGGAAAATTTAGACAATCCCTATTGTTGCACAACATGAAAGGAAACAATATTCAACCTTGCACCATTGTCTATCAGGACTTGGCAGACTCGAGTATGGTAGACTTGGACCTCGATATGTAAAGCAAGATTATGTGGGTGACTAAGGGACATGTCATCCTTAGCAGAAAATGAGAGATAGTGAGGAGATGAGATATGATTGACCATAGCTCGGAACCTATCTGGATCAATGTTATTAGGGACATTCACTATGTATAGAGCCTTTTCAAGAATCTCTTGTGCAAGGGGGATAGCTCAAGAAACTCAGAAATGGATATTTGGGCTGGTGTTCATTGCAACTGGTGAACAAAATCATAGCTAGATATGGCTGAAGGAGCCACTTGGTTTGAAGACGAGGCTTGTTTGGGATCATGAGCAATTTCAAGGATGATTTTGGCTTGCCCCTAGTAACAGCATTTAGTGTCTCACTTTGGGAAGATAAACCATCAAGTGTTTTCAAGACCAACTTAGGCATATCCTAATTGACATCACTATTACCTTGAGATCTCATCATGAAAACACTCTCAATAGGTTGTAACATGTTGATCACATTCTCATTGTTAGTATATGTATAATTGATCTTGGCATCATGATTTTTCTTGTTCACTTGAGAGGACTCCCTCTTTTCATACTTAGGTAGAGGGGTTTTGAAGGCCTTGTGATTAGAATTCTTAACCAAGCCTTCTATGAGAACTACACCTCCATCAATAAGATCTTGAATAGCATCTTTGAGCTTGAAACAATTATCTGTGTTATGTGCCTTATTTCTATGGTAAATTGCAGAAATGATCCTCTCTCCACCAATCAGGCTTAACTAGTGGATTGAAGGGACGAGAATTGTCAGGAAGTGTAAGATACTTGTTGGCAACCAAATTCTTAAAAATCATGTCATAAGGTTCAGCCAACTTGGTGTAGACTCGTCGTTGATATGACTTCTTGGGTTTGTCTACATATTGAGGTTTAGATGCACTTTGAGTGTTGGCAGCCTCTTGTTGTTTAGCTATGTAGATAGTGTTGGAGAGGTGGAAAGTGGACTCTTTAGCTTTAGGAACATCCACAACCCCATCATTGACAACATATTTTTTTTGTTCCAGGGTTTGTTTTTGTCCTTTTCATTAGCTCTGGTATCTTTGTTGATGACAATATCCCCTTTCCTTCTGGCAACATCCTCAATATGGTACGCACTTTCAACCATGTCGTTGAAAGAGAAAAATAGTTGTTTCCTTAGATCGTAATATAATTTAGGTACAAGAGTGTTGACAAAGATGTTGATCTTTTCCCTCTCGAGTAGTTGACGATGATATCTAGAATATAACGACCTCCAACGTTGCAAGTAGGTAGCAAATGGTTTGCCTTGATTTTGCTTGAGAGCACCTAGACTTATCATGGTAATAGGCTGTTGAATGTTGTATGAATAATGTTCAGTGAAACACCTAGCCAACTCATCAAAGGTCTTGAGAGGGGGTGTCAATTTTGTGAACCATTCCAGAGCTTGTCCTCTTAAACTCGTAGGGAACAACTGTAGTAGAAACATGTGTCCTCTTGAAGGAATTCCATGCTAAGAGTGTAAAAATGATTCACATGGTCATGGGGATCACCATTTCCATCATACTTATCATATTTGGGAACCTCAATGTCCTTAGGAAATAGGACCTGTATAGACTCCTATCAAAGGGAAGAGCACAAATAGATTCTACAAAAGAGAGCTTTGGAGGTTCCTTTTCTATGACAAGTTGAGCAAGACACTAGTTCATTTGTTGTAACTCATCTCTAAGGATTTCATACTCAGTTGGCACTCTTTCTTGAATGATTTGGTGGACATCATAACTAGGAGGGAGCTTGTATCCTCTAGAAGTCATGTATTGAAAGTATTGATCTCCATTACGCTCTAAAATTTTATGCATCAAATGCTAGGAAGCCTCATCTTGTTCAAACCTCATAAGTTCTTCACTAGAAACATCATCATTGGCCTCTTCCTCATGATGAGATGGGGGAGGTCTAGGAGGTGAAGAAGGCATGGAAAACGTTCATCTTGGAGGGGACCTTGGTGGAATATTGTTACCATGATTGCCACTAGTACCAAAAGGAGGTCTATTTTCATAACCACTAGTCTCAAGTTGATCATAAGACATTCCTCTTGAACCCATGCCCCTAGTAGCATCCATTATGTTTTTATTATGCTCTTTATCTAAGTGTGCTTGGTTGTCTCTATGCTCAAAATGTTCTTGCAAACACCAATATTTATCTTATTCAGTCATGATAAGTGAGACACTATCCATTCTTTTGGGGGTCTTGAATGCGGAAAAAAGGAAGCCTCCTTTATACCACAGGGTGACGTTGGGATCCTTGGAATCCTTAGATTTGTCTGGGCTAGAACTATCATTACTAACTAGTGCTTGTGAGCATCTTATAGAAGAAGGTAACTATGTATAGTTGAACAAAGGGTGACTCCCCTACCCAAATTGAAACCAATTTGTAACCAACATGAAAAGAAATGTTGTTTGACTAATAGAATGAGGCAAAGTTTCTTAGATTTTGAGATGAGAAAAGCCAATAAAGATCACTTGTTGAGATAGCACAATAGAGATGGCTTGTTAAAGGTGCTCAAGAATTTATAGTAGTCAATTGACTCAAGATGAGATATGAGCAAGAAGCTCGATTAGAAAATAGCTAGAGAGGTAACCATAGTGTGACAAGTGATCGAAAGTAGCATTTGATAGGCTCAAACCCAATAGTTTTAACTCATATTTCTCAGTCTAGAACAAACTTAAATGTGCAAATAACATGTCGATTCAGCTAAGAATAGGAAAGGATGCTCTGTGACAAACTAAGATTCAAATTGACAACTTTGGATTGCAGACAGCAGTAAGACAACAAAATGATTTTGTGCGATAGTAACCAGGATAGCAGGACAATACAATTTGGCCAGACGATATTTTGCACATAGTAGTGCGATAGTAACCAGGCATTTGATGTGATAGAATGTATAACGTTCGGACGATACAAGGTCAGTAATGAAGTATCGCGCAATAATACTCATGCAGGTGGTGTGATAATTATCCAGTATCTCACGATGTTTGACCAGTGAATGTGTAAAACCTAGTTTTGAAGGTAATGTGATCAAAGTTGCAATTTGATAAGTTCAATTTCTTAGTTTGGAACATAGTAACAGAAGAAAACAGACAGGTTTGCAAACAGTGAGGGATCAAACATGTCATAAAACTCTTGAACAAGGGAAACAACAACATTGCCAAGGCATGCACTTGGGATATCAAAACAAAAAATTCTATGTACACTACTATGATGTTTGATGTTTAAGAACGTTTACATGGGTAGATCACAGTGAAGATAATTCAAGCACTTGCTAACCTATAAACACAAAGGCTCAATACTCAACAACTTAGCCCACACTTGATGTCCCATTGCCTCACACAAAGTGCTTGCCCACAATAGATATTGGCTTTGTCATGGAAGTGCCAAAGACACAACCAAAGGAACAAAGATGGTGAGTGTAAAATCATGGGGTGATCTGGGTAGTCCAATAGGATCGATCCTTTCACCAAGATGTTGAGTGGCAATATCGGGTAGCTTCTATCTAAGGTTCGCAATACCCCTCTTTCTCCCCGAAAGGACTCCTTACCTTGTGGCAATTAATGGACTTCGCGGCCACAAGAGTACCTCAAGCATTCTTGCTTAGCATTTTTCTCATGGTCACAATCCCACAAGTACTCATACTAAGCGAAGACAAGTATTATGTCTACCAAGTTTTTGTGTCCTTGATAGCCTTGATTTTATAGTGGGTCAGAATAGTTGTGCATTAGCTTGTTCCCACTTGGGTCATTCCTCTTGAGTGCTCAAGCTTAGGCCCTCTAAAGGATTCTAGGCTAAACAAGAAGCGAATCAACCTCTGAAAGTCAATATTTCTGGTTCACCACAAGGGTGAGGAGCATACTCTCCTATCTCAAAAGCCTTTCCTAAACACACCAAGGAATGTTCAATTAACCCTCTTGCTTTCAAAATATAGAGGTGGTTCAAAATTTATGTTTCATTACAATTATGAAGAGCATACTTTCCTACTACCAAAATACTCTAATGACAAGATATTACGTGCCTAAGAAAATGAACTAGTATAATGCCACACTTAAAAATGAAAGGTAAGAACAAGCACTTGGTTGTTTGTTTTTTATGCTTTGGGCAGCCCTGCAAGAAAGATTAGTAGGCCTTGTGCATTTGAATCTTTGACATGCGTTCTTTTAGCAAACTATGTAAGCAATTAGGGCACACCTACAAGCACAATTCGTTACGCCCGTGCAAGGATTAGTATAGCAAAACCAAGTATAATCTGCAAATAAATCTCTATCTTAACATGACAAATTAAAAACCAAAAAGTAGAAAACCCAAATCTTGGAACAAAGAACTGAAAATAGTCACTTTCAGGCCCGGATGATAGTTTCTGCCGATAGAGGCTCGCATGATACCTTGTAGTATAGGGGTGTGATACTTCTGTTCTGAGCGACACTTCACACTACTTAAGGTTATAGAATGTTATATAGCTGGGTGACAGAGTTCTGTATGGATGTACGATACTTTGGATTGACAAAGTATCATGTGGATATGTAAGAAACTATCGTACGAAACTATGAAAAATTCATACGATACTTTGTCAGAAAATACAAAAAAAGTAGCCAAAAAAGCAAGGGGCTAATAGTCTAGATGACCATTTTTGGGTGATTACACTAGCTCTAATGCCCTAATTTCATGTCCTAAAACTACAACCAAAGATTACATTATATACAAGAGGCTACCGAACAAGTTGGCCTTCAGATCCACTATCAACAAAAGGAACAACCAGATCTAGGTCCACACACTTCCCAATGATAGATTCTCGCATTATATCTAGGATCATAATTAATTGCATGAGTCATCCTCAACATGAAACTAAAACAAACAAATGAGTAAGAAAGGATAACCGAGTGCCAGAAAAGAATTACTGAGTGCTAGGGAAATTCACCGAGTGCCAGAGAGATAACTGACCAACCCTAGTAAACAATGGAAATCGAGCAACAACGAACGAACTTGGTCAAAGAAGGAACCGAGCAACATAAGAAAACACAAACATATTTTTGGTGACACAGGATTCCCAAGGACCCAAGATGCTCCTGCATCAGGATGACACTATTCTTATGGGGGTTTCTTTTATTAGAGAAGCTAAAAGAATAATTAGTGCCTTGAACATCTAGACCTCTGATACTAGGCAATTAATCAATTGGGAAAAATGTCTTGTTCATTTTCAACACCCCAATTGAAAGAAAACTAAAGATTTATAAAATCCTTGGTTAAGTCATCTCGTCTCTCCTTGGGAACTATTTGGGATTGTCGTTGGGATCAAAACCCACTGACTCCTTTTTCCATTCCTTAATAGATAAACTTAATAGTAAATTGGATGGCTAGAAAGGTAACATACTGAGTTAAGTTGTAAAAGATCAACCACTTAAGAGATGCCTTTAGAACCTCCATTTCTATGCTTTAAGCCTATTTAAAATCCTTGCAAATTTTTTAGAAATTATGGAAAGAATACAAAATAAATTCATGTGGTCTAGAACTGAAGAAAGGAAGAGAATCCCTTTGATTTCCTAGGAGAAACTTTGTAAACCTAAAAAATATGGAGGTCTAGGAATTAGGCCCATTCACAAGTTAAATAATTCTTTTCTAGAAAAACAAATATGAAGAATGTATGAGGAAGAGAGGGGATGGAATCTCATCTAGAAAAGAAAGTATCTCTTAAATTCTCCCTCCCTTGGGGAGTTTTTAAAAATCCCCTAACATCATAAATGGCTCTTATCTCTATAATTGTGTTAAGGGAGTGAAGGAATGTGCATCAAAGGGGAGAAGATGGAAATTAGGTAATGGAAATAAAATATGATTCTTGGAAGATTGTTGGTTGCTGGATATTCCTTTATACAAGACTTTGGCTGATGAGAACATCATTCAGAGATGTAAATTAACCTCTAGTAATATGGTGTCTGATTAATGGATTAATGGGTCATGGGTCAGCTTAAATACTTTTGATCGTAATCTTCTCCAGATCCAACATTCTCTTAACTCTACCTTGGTGAAAGCCGACTAGTGTGATTCTATTTTTTGGGCCCTCCATTCAAGTGGAAAATTTATTATTTCTTTGGGTCTTTCTACTAGTTATGACACTAATGGGGAAATTTCTTACTCGACTTCTTTCTGGAATAATATTCTTATCCCTAAAGTTGAAATTTTCTTTTAGATTCTTGTGCAAAACAAGATTCTACCTATTTATAATCTATGCAGGAGAGGATTTTTTTTTACTAACAGATGTTCCCTTTGCAAGAAAGAGGAGGAATTTTTTTTTCATCTTTTCTTTGAGTTCTCTTATGCCTTTGTAGTCTAGGGTTTTTTCCTTCAAGGATGGAACCTTTCTTGGTTTTTCCTTGGAAATATAAAGGACTTTCTCATACAATAGATTTGATCAGCTTCTCATAAGGTATCTAAGATGGTTTTGTCATTGGTTTCTCCCCATATTTCTTATAAGCTTTGGAAGGAACATGATAATAGGGTCTTTAGAGATAGGGAAGCTCCTGCAATGGTGGTTGAAAAAAATATTTTTAGGGCTGTCAAGGAGAATTTTCCTTCCTCTAAAGCTGAGGATTATTTATCTAGTGAGGGTTTTGACCCTAATTATTTTTTGTGCTATAATTTTAATCTCAAAGGAACGGAGGAGAAAAAGAGGGAGGGATTGGTTTGGTTGTCTCCTCCTGAGGTTGGCTTAAGGATATTTTTTATGAAGCGGGTAAAGCTAACCTAGGTAAGGCTAGCTACATGGTGAGGTGGTGAGAGATATATATAGTAATTGTATTAGTGTCATGGCCCTCCCCTTAGGTGCATAGACTAGTCATGTTATTGGAGCTATGGGAGCCCTCCAAGTCATCAAATGAGCTAATCAGCTAGATTGACAAAATGTATGGGCTGAGGGTGATTCCAACAAAACTATCCAATGTGTTCTTGGTAAATCTAAGGATTCTTGGACTATTAATACCATAAAAAATGAGGATGAGATCATACTCCATATGTTCAATAGAGTTTAAATTTCTCATGTGTACAAGGAAATTAATAAAGTTGCGGATCATATTTCCAACATTATTGTCGATAGTAATGAAATCATTACTTGGCATGGGGACTTTAAGCATTATAAATATCTCAAAGATATTATTAATTGTGATAAGATGGATAGTAAAGTGGGAAGGATTAATATAAATAATAGAAATGACATCTAAGAACTTTGATTTTGACGATGGTATTATTGTTATATGGGGAAAGTAAAAAAATTGCATTTTTTTATCTCCACTAGCATGCTTTCTAGGTTTCTATTTGGGCTATTGTTAGTAGCAGCATTTCAAAAAAATATTATAGCCTAAATTATCTTGTCGGCAATATGGGAGACAAGCCTAAGAGATAGAAGCCCAAATCTTTCAATGACTAGAAAGAGGAGAAGGATGTTTGGTTGCAACTTGGGAAAGGTGGGGTCACTCCTTATATAGAATTCCTTCATGGTTTTGACAAAGAGGCAACAAATTTGTTTTCTAAAGAATGGAAGGATTCATCTATTACTCTGTATGGTGTTAATGTTGTCCTGAATGTCAATTTCATTTCTAAAGTTAGTATTATTTATAGTTCTAGGAGGGATTCTTTAAAGAAAGAAAGATATCTGATGTCACCATGCCTAAATTCCCTAAAATAGAGGATGAGGAGAAGTTTCTTATTAAGATTGTTGATTATTATGGCATAGAGAAAATCAAACCCTTCTAGAAGAAAACCTTGACTGACATCATGGCCTATTTTACCTTGGATGGGAGATACGCCACAGTTCATGGGTATCATTTTGTTCTCTTAAACCATTTTCACCACAAGGAAAAGATTTATTTGCTGAGCTTCCTTCTCAAATCTTTGAATAATAACCTGTCCAAACATAAGAAGAAGACCAAAAACCCTATTTTGTATGAATGTATTATTTTACTCATAGTTGAGTATTGCAAATCTAGAACCCCTAAGCCTTCCATTAAGATTTCCTATAGCAAGAGGAAAGCGAAGAGCGCTTGGTCGAATGAGGGAGAGAGGAAAATCCCTTGGAGTTTTAAGGGAAATAAGAAAACTCCAACTAATCTTATGAAAAAAATTGATGAAGATAAGTGAATGGACACAAAGGATGATAGTGATAATGAGTCTGACGAGAAAGGGATGAGCACAACCATGACTAGATTTGAGGAAGATGATGGGATGGAAAAAAGGAGGAATTTGATTCCGATTCTCACTCCAAGCATAATAACATGGCACCTAGGAACTCTATTAATGACTAGGAGGATACTTCTCCATGAGATATTGTGATTTCTCTGAATATTGATGATGGGAATAAAAGGTATAATCAAAATAACAAAAAAGATATGAAAGGCATCAACAATAAGATTTCATTCAATGAGGATGATAATGGTTTCATATAGTATGGTGATCTAGGAAAGGATAATGCTAGTATTCTTGTGAATTACCCTGGCTCGGGCTTGGGTGCTCCTCCTCCTAAACCTAAATGTGTTCCTATGCATCACACTGCTGACTATGGAGGGAATAAGGGGCTGACTCAGCAAAGTAGGAGTATCTTGGGGGGATATGCAGGACTCTTGGTATTCTTTAATCTAGAAGGATAAATGTAAAGATAAGGTTTCCTACTCCATGGACAATTGGGTGAGGATGGAAATTAACAACATCCATGAGAACTTGAACAGAGTGCATGAGAAGTAGGATAAGGAGTCGCATGAGAGGAAGAAACTTGAAGAAAGCCTTGGGAACATTGTTTAGGGTAGAAATGATAAAATGAATATATCCATCCAGAGACTTAGGGTTTTGAGTGGAAAATGGAGGAAATGGCTAATAAAAAGGATGTTGATGAATATATGTTGGATATTGTTAAGGGTGTGCCCTCTACTCAAGGCCCTAGGAAGCATACTCAGGCTAGTCTGAGAAATAATGTGTCGACTCCCAAGACTCCCTTAAATCCCTCTGAGATAGAGGTTATTTTCATCAAGGAGGAAGTGGCTTCTACTCTTAAGAATATGGTTTATTTCCTCTTTCTTTCCTATTTTTTGTGTCTTCTTTTCTAGGGGTTGGTTTTTTCTTCTAGTGCAGGTTGTTTTCTTTTTAGGTTGCTAGGTTTGTTGGGTTGGTTTTTCTGTCTTTTCTCTTGTAGTAGCATTCTATTTTTGGTGATTAACGTTGAAAATTATTTGTAATATCTTGTAAGGGGTTTCAATATTTCCATCAAAAACTATTTTTTCTTTAATACAAAACATGGCCAACTCAATTGTCTTAGTTTGGCATTTACAGTAGGTATATTTGATGATAATCATGTTGGTATCCTCCTCCTTTGGTTCCATTTCCATAGATAAATTTAGAGTCTCCACTTTTATACTATTTAAAATGTGGGTAGAACTATTAGTTGTAGATTTCATAGAATGGTCAATGGTTAAATAGTTTTTCCTCTATCACCTTTAATAGTCTTCTCTTTCTCATTTTTTACTACCATTTTCCCACTATATTGGTCCTAATCCTCCTCTTCCAAAACATAGTTGATCAATTTGGATATCTTCCAATAAGTACTACTCCATACTTCCTGGTCTATGATTTTGAAGCTATTTCACCTATTAAGATTGAGTTACCATAATTACAAGACTCTTTACAAAATTTGACTAGAGATAGATTTTGTAGAGTCTACCACTTGCATGAACTATAATTAATTGGTGAATGCAAAATGTATGTTCTTAATTACCTCAAGGTATATCAACACTGCATCCATATAAGTTACAACCATCAAGTCATACTAGGAACATTCAAAATTTGTGATCTTTTCCTTAAAAAAAATAAAAAAATTAGCAAGAGATAGAGATAAAAGGAAATTTTGAACCTAAATAGCTTGGTCCTTACACCATTGATGTTGCCTATGGATCGAGACCATATCCTTTGGCTACATCAAAAGGTAAATCACTTGAAGATCCAAATAATGGTATTCATCTATACATGTTATATACATAAGCATTTCACTAAATTTATTTTAGAAAACCCTTAAAAAATAAAAATAATAATCATAAAAAGATGTAATAAAAGAAATAAAAAATGAAAAAATAAGCCAAAAAATCAAAAGAAATAAAAAATTTATACTCTGGTCAAAACAACTTTGGTAACACCTTGGATAAGTAACATCTTGAAAACTAGGCAAGCAGAACCATGTATAATGACTTTCCTCCTCCTTCCTTTGGGATTTTTCTTGGTCTTCCATCTTGAATCCAGTTTCATTTTGCATCATAATAACCTTTCTACCCTCATGGCTTCTCGATTGTTTCTCTTATCTCACTTATCTATGCATATTTTTCTCCCTATATAATAAACCAGTTTCATTCTTCACTAGGACAATCTCATTGAATTTAGATGTGGTTTGGGATATTTGGCACCTTATAATCAAAGAAACTAGCACTCTTTTGTCTTTCTTCTCATGCACAAACTATAATAAAATTTCACTTCACCTTGTTTTAGAATAAATATAATTATTGTGTGGATATTGCACTTTATAAAAACATGCATCTTTAGACTTCAATAACATCATTATACAATGGTACTAAGATTGAGAAGTCACAAAAACAACCTATCAACACAAAAAACCATGAATATCGCTTGTGGAAAGTATTATTTAGGCATGATGCATAATGCTTGCTTGTTTGATTTGGTCCTTTTGATTGTTTCTGATTTTATATCTGATGACATGTAGTTTATCTTTTTTTGGGACAACTTTGACTAGAGATTTGATGTCTGGGATGTCTTTGAATAGAAAGGTAAGGATGGGGCATGTTCATTTGTGTTCTACTTATGGATTTCTCCTTAGTAATATGATGAGTTTTCTTAGGGCATGATTGTTTAAGATCATTGAAGAAGTATGAGTCTCATGTGAAATAGGGCATCCCTTAACTATCTAATGTGTCTTCCTTCACACAATAGACATGTTGATTCACTTGGATATTTCAACCATCCACATTAGTTTATCTTGTTTGAAAATAATAATCTTAATGATGGCATAAGAAATTAAAAGCTCAAGAAATATAACCATCCGCATATCCCTTTCTTCTCATCCTTTTCATTTATATCATCATCTCATTTATACCTTTCTCTCACTTCATTTCATTTCCTCCTTCATTTAATTTACTTCATTAATTACTTTCATCTCTTTTTCATCACCTTCATAGCTGTTCTTCATCATCCATTTTTTTTAAATTCATTACGTTCATGAATTTCATACTCCTTGTCCATTACCCATTTCTTTTATCACCTTCCCATCATTCTAATTTTTCATATTCCTCATATCATAGAATAATAAATTTCTCAACTCAACTAATACATGTTTCTTAATTCCAATTTCAAATCATCAACTTGCATCTCAACATGTAGTCCAATTCCTCCCTAACCAATCAATCAATCAATCATTGTACAACCTTATCCCACACTTGCATAAATCTCAATTATCTTAATCAAATTATCAATTTGGCTATAATATTTATTCAAATAAACTATTTAGTTATTCTTACCCATCTTCCATTTGTTATCAAATGGGCATCTACGCTTAATCACTTGCATACTATTAAACATCAAATATTTTTCCCCATCATCTATTGAGAGATCAATCTTATCACAATTTTTTTGATCGATCTCTCAAGGGGGCATAAGATATTTATCATCATCTTTACTAGGATATTCATGGGGCATATATTTGTTAATCAATTTTTCTTTGAAATAAATTGATAGATTGTATTGTCTTTTCAATCAGGGTAAAATTTTAGTCGCATAACTTTATCATTAGAATTAATTGTAATTTATGTTTTAATTAAGTATGTATTATTATGGAAAATTGCATACTTCATTTCATATTTCTTATACTAATCAAAAGTTAAGATGGCATATCATGTCCTAAAAAATTAAAATAGATCATGAATCATTGTTGTGAATGATACCTTACATTCTTTTATTGATATTTGGCACAAGCAATTGGGAGATTTTCTACTCTAGTTAAAAATGTGTCCTTCAAATGTCCTTTCGAAAATTTTCTATAAGTCAAAATCACTTACATTTTGGGTTCATGACATGCCTAATCTGGCTGACTTCACCATAATCTGAGGCTATTCTTTTAACCATTAATATTGTCACTCTATAATGATTTTTTAGGTGTTTAGTAGTACATTATTTGATCATAATGTGCTAGATTCTATATCTCCATTTAGTCGAATTTAATTTTTCACACATCCATTTTTAATTTAAAGTGTATGAATATTACATTAAAGTCAAAATTGTGCTATTATTTATCTCACTTGCACACTTTTTGGGAAAAAGTTATGCCTATTTAAGCGCACCTATTTTTCATTTCTTTACTCTATATTTAGAATTCCCACCTCTTCTGTTGTTCTTGGTCATGGATTCTTCCCACCATCATGGTTTACAAACTCCTTAATATAAGGCTTCCATTCTTAGTGAAGACTTGTGAATTCCCAATTTCTATTCCTTTCCTTTCAATTCATAGGAGGATAATTCTCAAGTGGGATTCCTGACAAATTAGGAAGTACATCCAGTTAATGATTCGTGATCTGACATTCCAGTTTCACAGATACCAATGGTTTTATTTACATTAAAAGATCAAACCTTAATGTAAAATCTCATGCTTCAATTATTAATGAGTATTTCTTGAGGGTTTTCAAGTTGCAAAGGCAATTCAAAAGTACAACATGTTTGCAGGACATTCTTTGGTGGGAGACATTTTTCATTAAATCAATTAAGGAAAACCCCAATTGTGGAAAGAATGTATAATACAATAAAAAATAGTTTGGTTAGTGGTAACTATAGGTTTTGTAATAGAGAATTAGGCCTCTTATCATAAATTCTTGCATATCAATTATCTTCTTTTGTCAAATGTGTCTTTTATGCATTACACCATTTAGTTTTTCACCATCTTCTTTGAAAACCTTGTATATTTAGTTTCCTTTTGGATTTAAATGGACAAGATGACAAAGGAAAAGATAAAATAGGATAGGATAAAGTATTATATGGTCAAATCAACACAAACACTATTCTTATAGGTATAAAGGTGAAGGATGGTGATAGAAATTTTATTTAGGGTCCAACTTCGCATGCTTGGGATTGCACAAATGTTCCCTCTATTTTTGATATTGAGAAGAAGATCATTGAAGAACAATAAAACCCTTGCAAGAGGAAGTTGGTGAATATTCTCAAATCTCTTTAGAATTTTTTGTTATATATTTTTGGGGTTTTGTTCCTCATGTTTATTTAGTCAATATTTCAGGGTAATATTTATTTGTACATATTATCCATATTCTAGTGGTTTGTATGTTTTTTTAGATGGGTTGTGTTTTACTATAGTTGGATTGTTTCTTTGTGTATAAATCAGATTCCATGTTACATACTTCAAGATTTATGGCTTGTATAAACTTTCTATACATTTTCTTATTTTAATATTAAGTTCAAGCTTAATGAATTTTACCTAGAAAATAAGGGAAAAAGAAGTAATTATTATTGTCTATTTAATTAATTTATAATCATTAAATAATTTATATAATTTGTAAATTTAATTTTCATGTAAATTTATCTATTTAATAAACTCTTAATCTATATAAATATATCCTCCAATATGTCCCTAATATAGAATCAAAATAATCATAGGTTACATTGGAAGGAAGATGAGTTATTAGACTAAGGTAAACTTAGGAATTGAATGAGTGTAATAATCATTTTATTTAATCCAGGGTTGATTAAGAAAATTTGAGTGGAAAATACAAGATCTAAGGTTGGAAAGGAGGAAAAAAATTGTTTTGGAATGTATTGATTGATAGAGAGGAGGATCAATTATGTAAGTCGAAATAGAACCCAGAGATTGAAATTAACCTATAAAATCAATTTTAAGAGGATTTGGAGGGGCAAATTTGACTCAATCGACTCATTCCCTATACTTCTAACTATTTTTAGTTGCAAAGTATCCACTAGGTCTTGAACTTCCTAGATATGATCTATTCTAAGTGTTAGTTGTACTTGCACATAGAAAACAATCATATAAATATGTAGAAAATGGTTTACCTGAGTCAAACCATAGTTGAGGAATCAACCATGAAAAAAAAATGAAATTTAAATGAATGAAAATCTTTCTAATGTAAAGTGGATATTAGATCTATAATGAAAATGCTTATACTTTTATAAATGGACTCTATGTTGTAATTGCTATGAAGATATTTGTTTGTTTTTCAATATAGTTTTATATAGCTATTGGATCTTGAAACATAGAGAATAATAAAGGATTCCCTTCAAAAATGCATAGATCAAAGAATACTCCTCATGTCTTCAATGTTGTTATGCTTGATTGACCCTTTTCCTTAGGAAGAAGAACTATCATGAATTTTATATTTGTGTATTCAAAGGGAGGATATTTTTCCTTGATTGACGTATCTTCTACTTGGTATTCATGAGGGAGAGAAGCTTGATACAATGAAGAATATTTCCATCAAAATATTCCTTCGATGCTTGAAATCTTTATTGAGAATTATTGAGATACAAAATTTTAGGAGAGAGCTTGAATTCCAGCTTCCTCATATCCAAATGAGGAGAAAGTTAGGTTGTGTATATACTCCCAAAAATTATTTTAGAGATGAAAAATTAAATGAAGTTGAAAAGATTTAAGATTTCCCACACAATCATTAAGACAGGCCCCCAATTCAAAATTGTAAGGAAAAATAGGGAATAGACTGACCTAGTTGATCTATTCCACCTAAACAATTCATGAAATTTGTTTTAAAAGTTGGTAATGTGGAAATAATGTGAGAATAAAAAATAGAATCAAGAATAGATAAAGCATAGTAAATATGGAATCCTGAGAATACTAAAATGATGATGATTGAGCACCTAATAAAAGGTTATTACAATTTATGATGGTACACTTATACCCAAATTCAGTGGGACTATGAGATTGTGTCATGCTCATGGTAAATTTGATAAGAGAATTGCATATTTTTTTACCAAGGTAAAGGATACAAGGATATACCAAGCCCCTAAGTGACTTAGGTCCTCATCAAAATAAAAACCAAGATATAAAGAAGAAACCATCCAAAGAGAGAGAGTAAGAGAGAGAAAGACACACATAGCTAACTAGCCTAGTAAGCTTTGACTTAATTTGTAAGGTTATTCTATCCAACCCATCTAAAATGATATACAAGCTAAGAATTGTCCTTAAGGAAATCCACGATAGGAGGGTTAGGCCTAAGGAAAGGATTATGTCAAAATAAATCTACTAAATAATATACATGGTGTTGGATTACTACGAGGGGGCGAATCAATAATCAATGATTCTTTAAACCTTAAAAAAAATTAACTTAGATTCAAATCGGTAAGATAAACTTTAGTAGTAACTAATAAAAGTACTAGTAAATTAACTTTTTCAATAAAAAACTTTAAGTAATCAAAAAATAACATGCACATTAAACATTCAACACATTTGACACCAGTATTTAACGTGGAAACCCAATTGGGGAAATTTTTTTTTGGGAATTTTCACCCACCAATCAAAAATACTCTTCATGAGTATGCTTTGTTAAGAGTCAATCCTATTAAAGATTAGAATGAACATTGTTAAATGTGATCTTGTTAGGGGAGTTTTCTCAAATCTATTATGATTTTCACCCTGTTACGAGTGGCCTAGTCAAAGGTATTTGAACATTCTTCTAGAATGTCACCACTCTCAAGGATTTAAAATACAATTGTTAAGTCCACTCAAATAAGAGATTTTATTCCTACAAATTTTAATAAGAAACAATATAAAATTTGATCTATAAATCTGCAACTACCTCTTGCTTAATCAAATCCCTTGTGCACTCTTTGTCTTCACTTCATTCCTTCAATATTCATTGGCCTCAACACTTCATCAATATTTGTTGTAGAATCTGATTTCTACCTTTTTCTTCTTCACTACATCAGTTGGAAACACATCAACACTTCAAGTAGCCAGCTTATTTTTCATTCAATTCATCCTTTATATAGACTCTATTTTTCCTCTTGATCTTCTTGCTTAGATTTTCCTCAATGTATTCTAAACCATCATATCATCCTTTTGAAGTGATTCAATGAACTCGCTACTCGATAAAAACTTTTTATCATCACTTCAGAACTTGAAATTTTCTTAGAACTTGTACGTTCACTTTTTTCCACTTAAATATTTACCATAGATCATCACCTTGAATTTTCCTGATCATAGATCTCTTTAAGTGATCCTTCTTTATTATTGGAATCTTCCAGATCACTGTGATTCTTCATTAAATGCCATTCTAATCTTTGTATTTAATTTTTATTTTGTGCTCGATGTCATTCCTTTTCCTTCAACTAAAATTCTATTTGCTTCACTCGGAAACTAACTCCTGTCACTTAGTGCCTTGTCTTTGTTTTTCTTTACCGAATATTACTTTCCTTTTACTAAATGGCTTCTTCCTACTCAGTAACTAAACTATTTTGTTTTCCTTGTCAACTTTCTAAGCTTTCTCACTTGTCCAATCTCCTTTACCATCTTGATATTATCAAATGTAAAGTAGAAAAAATCCAAACCATTATTACCTTATCATTTTTTGATATGTATTAATTTCCTAGTTAAGTTCTTCAACTTCACTAACTTCTTCACAAATTTTCACTTCCTCTTTTTCCTTAACTCACTCAACTTATATCATGGTCCTAATGATATGGAAACTCAAAATAAACCAGAAATCAATTGTTTGACATTAATGACAAAATAACAACTGATCTAATCCTTCTACAATATTGAATACCTTTGATCTTGGGGTCTTCACCATCATTTGGGGTTAACAATCTCCCACTTTGTTATTGATGGAAACACTATTAATTGATGATGGAAATATTTTGATATCTGTGTTTTGTTCTTGCTATAGCTCTCTATTTTTTCAATATTCTCAGTCACTATGTTCTTTCCTTTACCCCCTCTAAACTTGTCAATTGTGCTTGTCTAAAAAAATTTCTTCTTAGCATCTATTATTTAATATGTAATCTCCATCTTAGCTTCTTATTCTTACTTTCCATCTTTCTTTTCTTTTGATCATCAATTCTTCATCTTCTCCCTCTTTGTGTTTATCAACAATCTTCATTTCTCTATAATTTTCTAGGAATGAATGCTGAATATGTCCTCTGGGGGATTATTCAGAGTCATTCTGTAGTAGTTGTATGTTGCATTCATGATTGTGATTATCATTGATGTCAACACAGTGATCTACTAGAGATTAGCAGAGAAGAAGACAATGTTTGAATTAGCGCACGTGGAGTATTAAAGATCAAGCTATGTGAAGTTGAAGATTTATTCTACACTGTATCCTGAAATTGTGGTCAAAATAACATATGGAAATTCAAGTATTCATGATAGTTAAGTATAATTTAGTAGAACCAGTATTTAGACAGTGTTCCCAAGAAGCGGCTTGTGGTAACTAGATGATATCTCCTAATCAGGATAGAATCTGGGCATGCAAAGTTATACAATTGATGAAGACAATTTGGTGGTGACCTAGATGAGATATCATGGTTGGAGGTCACATGTGTGAAGAGTTATTTTGTTTTGAAGATAACAGTTTTTATGTAATTGTGGAATATTATGTAACGTGTGAAGGTTTATATTTTCTAATTGGTTATGCCTTTTGGCTGACTCATTTGTAATTATTTGAGTGTGGTATAAAGGAATGATTGTTTTCCTTAATTGTAATATGATAGAATATGAGATGGTGATGAGATATAGATGTGAACTGCGGAATTGAGAAATATATGTAGTAAGAGGATATGCGAATTGCAGAGATCTAGTATTGAGATCTGGTGAAGTAGTTGGTGCATTTTGGCACAGACAAAGAAGCAAAGATAAGTTGTTGCGATTAGTAATTGTTGGTATTTTTTTTTTTAGATAATACAAAGATCAGTTGGACAATGTATTTAGTGATCTTTCCCTTGAAGTTGTTTGGATAGTGGGTCCTTCTGTCTTCCATAACTCTTAACCGAGTTAGAATGTTTCAATAGGGATTGAAATTCTCCTAACAAGGACTCATATGTATTGAATTTATTTCATAAGGCTCCTAATAGAGTCCATCCTCTCACAAGGAATTTTCATATTAGTACATATTTTGTGGGTATCATTCCCACTAGGGTTTACTATCTGATCAAGAGGCTCCCTAGTCAACATATCTTGTTTTATTTTGTTGTTGTGTATGTTTATCTTTCTATGGTTGTTTCTTATATTGATTACATGGTTGAAATCTCATAATGGTAATAAAATTTGTTATTATCTGATAACTGATTCACCCCCCCCCCTCTCAATTATCTTGGTGGACTTTACTTTCTAACAATTGGTATCAGAGAAACAAGTCCTTGAAGGAAAAGTCTAACAACTTAAGGAGATCTATGGCGAATCATTTTAGGAAAGAAAGCCCTAAGTTTGATGGAATAAACTATGATAGTTGGAAAGAGAAGATGAAGACACATTTTCTATGTTTAGGACTAGGATATTGGTTAATTTCAAAGAATAAGAAGACTATCATGGAAGAAGACAAAATTGAAGAATGTACTTAAGTAGAGAGAGATATATTCATGTGTAACATACTTGCCAGAGAATCACTTTTGTCATCACTTCCGAAGAATGAATACAGTCAGGTAAAAACTCTAAGGACATCTCATGAAATTTGGTTAGCTTTACAATCTACTTTTGAAGGTGATGTACATGCAAAGAGAGTCAGAATACAGAATTGGATATGTTCATTTGAAGATATAAAAATGATGAAAGATAAATCTATTAGAAGTTATATTAGTAGGATATCAGAGATTTTTGTAGGTATCAAAGATTTGGAAGGAAACAAAGACTAAGGATGAGGTGATATGGAAGATCTTAAAGACTTTAACTCTTGTATTTAAGCACACAACGTAGATGATTAAACAAGTTATACCTTGCAACGAGAATTTTACCAGAGAAACTCTTCTTGGAAGATTAGAAGCAACAAAGATAGGCTTGAGACAGTGAGGAGATCTACCGAGAATTGAGACAACATTAGGTGCAGTTAGTGTTCACCCTACTTTGACAAGAATTATTAGTGTTAGTGGAGATTATGCTAGTTGGAGAAGATCTAAGATCAAAGAATATAGAAAGATTGAGGAAGGAATTTCCATGCTTGTGAAAAGAGAACCTAAAGGTAAGAAAATCTTTAAATGTTGGACTTGTGAAGAATATGGTTGTTTTTCATCTAAAATCCCTAAGAGAGTAAAGAAATATAAGAAGAACTTTAAACCTAGAAGATCTAAAGAGTGTTACTATGTTAATGATGAAGAACATGAGGCTAGTGTTGAGAAATTCTTAAGTGAAAGTGATAATGAGAATGATGATATAGGATTTGTAGCAATAACAGAAGAAAACTCAGAAACTAAAGTTAGAGAAGAAAAAGATTTAGTTTCCCAAGTAGAAAAGAAAATTGATTGGATCATAGACTTTGGTTGTTCACATCATATGACTGGAGATATGAATAAATTTATAAATTTTAACAATTATGATGGAGGAATTGTTAGAGTTGGAAACAATGCACCTTGTTTAATAAAAGGAATTGGATCTATTACTCTTGATGAAAAGACTAACACTGATGATGTTTACTTTGTGGATGGATTGAAATATAATCTTTTGAGTGTTGGACAGTTAGTTTATATGGGATATCAAGTTTGGTTTACTGAGAAAACACATGTGATCAAGGATAAGGATGGTAATTTGATTGGAACTAGATCAAGAAACAAAGGTAATGTATTTTAGTTGAATCTTGCTGAGATGACATGTTTGATTACTAAAATTGATGACATTTGGTTATGGAACATAAGGTTTTGTCACATAAACATTGATAACATTGTGAAAGTATGTACTACATTTGTAGTAAGAGATTTTTCTAAGATTATGAAACCTACTAACATGATTTACAAAGAATGTGTTATGGCTAAGCAGGAGAGAAGTTCATTTCCTAGTAAGAATTTCACATCAGCAGAGAAGTTGAAATTGTTCATACAAACTTAAGAGGTCCCACAAGGACTAGAGAATTCTATGGTGAAAGGTATATTATGATTCTTGTTGATGAATTTACAAGAATGATGTGGATTGCATTTCTTAAAGAAAAATCTGAGGCATTTGATAAATTTAAATTGATTAAGAACAAAGTTGAGAATGAATCTGGAATGAAGATTAAATGTTTAAGGTTAGATAGAGGTGGAGAATTTACTTCAAAGGAATTTAATACTTTTTGTGAAGTGAATGGTATTAAGAGACAACTTTCAGCCCCTAGAACACCTAAACAAAATGGTATTGCAGAAAGAAGGAACAGATCAGTAACTGAAGCAACAAGAGCTATGTTATTTGAAATTGATTTGGTGAAGACATTTTTGAGAGAAGAAGTGAATACACTAGTATATACAATGGACAAAGTACAAATTAGAGAAAACACAAACAAGACACCTTATGAATTATGGTTTGGACATGCACCATCAGTTAAGTATTTTAGAATTTTTGGAAGAAAATGTTATATTAAGAGAGATGATGACATTGGAAAGTTTGATCCCAGAAATGATTAACATATATTTCTTGGTTATTCATTGAAAAGAAAATCTTATAAATGTTTCAATAAAAGAACTAAGATTATTGTTGAGAGGGAAAATGTTAAAATTGATGAAAAGTTCAAAATTGAGGAAAGAATCCTTGATTATGAATTAGATGGAGAAGTTCATCCTAGAATAGATCAAAAAAATATTGAGCTATTTTATGAAATTGACTGTGATTTGCAGAATAAGAGTCACATTGAGGAGATAAGAGAAGAACCTAGAGTAGAACATAGAATTGAAGTAAGAACTGAGACAGTTATACCTAATAGGAATCTAGCAAGAAATCACGTTGTTGATTAGATTATTGGAAGCATAGAAAAAGGAGTTCTAACAAGGATTAAGGTATAAGAAGAACTATGTTTGATTTCTCAAATTGAACCTACAACTACTGATGAAGCTTGCAAAGATGAAATTTGGATTAAAGAAATGAACGAAGAACTTGATCAAATTGAAAAGAACAAGCCTTGAAATTTGGTGTCTGGACCTAAAGATAAATATGTTATAGGAACTAAATGGGTATTTAGGAACAAGCTGAATGAACAAGAAGTTTTAAGGAACAAAGAAAGATTGGTATGTAAAGGATACTCACAGTAAAAAGGAATTGACTATGAAGAGACTTTTTCACCTGTTGCAAGAATTGAAGCGGTAAGAATGCTTTTGGCTTATGAAACTTATAAAAAATTCAAAGTGTATCAAATGGATGTGAAGTCAGCATTTATGAATGGAGAATTGGAAGAAGAATTATATATTCAGTAGCATAAAGGTTTTCCCTTGACTCATGAAGGACATATGGTATGTAAATGGAACAAAGCTTTATATGGACTGAAACAAGCACCTAGAAAATGGTATGGAAGACTAGATAAATATTTGATAAAATTGGGATTTGCTAAAGGCACAACAGATAGTAATTTATATCTCAAAGAGATTCATAATGGTTTATTGATTGTACTTATATTTTTTGATGATATTATCTTTGGAGGTGAAGATGAAGCAAGTGATAAATTTGCTAATGAAATGAAGACATAATTTGAAATGAGCATGATTGGTGAGATGAAATATTTTTTAGGATTACAGATAGCACAAAATAGTCATGGTATTTTCTTATGTCTAGCAAAATATCTAAAAGACTTGTTGCAGATATTTGGAATGGAGAATTCTAAGATGATTGGTAGACCTATGGTAACTGGTAATAAGTTATCTAGCACATATGAAACTCCTTTAGTTGAGAAAATGAATTAAAAATCTATAATTGGAGGATTGCAGTATCTAACTCATACAAGACTAGATATATCACATGCATTTGGAATTGTTGCAAGATTTCAAGCTAATCCTAAAGAGTCACATTATGCAGTAGTAAAAAGAATATTTAGATATTTGAAAGGCACAATTAACTATGAGTTATGGTATGGAAAATCTAATGAATTTACCCTATGTGCATATACAGATGCAGATTGGGGAGGTAGTTTTGATGACAAAAAGAATACAAGTGGTGGAGAATTTTTTCTTGGAGGAAGATTGGTTTCCTGGATAAGTAAGAAATAGAATTGTATTTCACAGAGCACAACAAAATCAAAATATATAGAAGGAGCAAATAATTGTAACCAGATAATTTGGATGAAACAAATGTTGAAGGATATTGGAATTAAATTTTATGAGTCTATTCTTATACATTGTGATAACACCGGTACAGTAAGTATGTCGAAGAATCCTGTGTTGCATTCTAAGACAAAGCATATAGAAATCAAGTATCATTTTGTAAGAGAGAATGTTGCAAAGAAAGAAGTAAGACTTGAGTATATAAGTACAAAAGAGAAGATTATAGATATATTTACAAAGCCCTTAGCTAAAGATACATTTGAGTATTTGAGAGGTATGCTTGGGGTTATGCCCCAACCTACTTTTGAGAAGTGATGCAGATAGTTACCTCACTCCATTGGTATATGAGCTCTATCTTTTCTGGATTGTATGCTGGTACTTCCTCTATGGGGGAGTATGTGTGTTTTGAGCTGAGTCATAAATGACTCTTGTGAATGTATTTTTTGAAAAGTGTCTTTTGACATTGAGGTTTTGGATTGACATAGTTATGCTTTATTTATCATTGATGTCAATGGGGGAGGAGGATACATGAAAAACATGTTTTGGAGGAGAAGAAACACTATAAAATAAAAGACCTATAATATTTGATTGATGAAGAGGTTTTGAAAATATCTGAGAGTAGTAATTTTGTAGTTTGGTATTTATGGAACTTGGACGCTTTTTCATCTATGTTTCCATCAATGCCAATGGGGGAAATTGGTAGGAATGAATACTGAATATGTCCTATGGGGGAGTATTCAATTTAATTTTGTAGTAGTTGTATGTTTCATTCATGACTGTGATTTTCATTGATGTCAACACAGTGATCTACTGGATATTAGCAGAGAAGTAGACAATGTTTGAATTAGCACACGTGGAGTATTGTAGATCAAGCATGAAAAGTTGACAATTTATTCTATATTTTGTCCTAACATTGTTGTCAAGAGCATGTATGAAAATTCAATTATTCATGATAGTTATGTATAGTTTAGTGGAAGTAGTATTCATATAGTGTTCTTGAGAAGCAACTTGTGGTAACTGGATGATATCTAATCAGGATAGAATCTAAGTATGAGAAGTTATATAGTTGATGAAGACATTTTTGTGGTGACCTAGATGAGACAACATGCTCAAAGGTCACACATGTGAAGAGTTATTTTTTTTCAAGCCGATAATTTTTATGTAATTGTGGAATATTATGTAACGTGTGAAGGTCTATATTTTGTAATTGGTTAAGCCTTGTTGGCTGAATCATTTTTAATTATTTGAGTGTGGTATAAAGGAAGGATTGTTTTCCTTAATTGTAATATGATAGAATATGAGATAGTGATGAGATATAGATGTGAATTATGGAATTGAGCAATATATGTTGTAAGAGGATATGCCAATTGTAGAGATCTAGTGAAGCAGTTGGTACGGTTTGACATAGAAAGAGAAGAAAATTTAAGTTGCTAAGATTAGTAATTTTTGGTATTATTATGTTCAAATAATACAGAGATCAGTTGGACAGTCTATTCAATGATCTTTCCCTTGAAGTTGTTTGGACAATGGGTCCTTCTGTCTTCCATAACTCTTAACCGGGTTAGAATATTTTAATAGGGATTCAAATTTTCCTAACACAGACTCATGTGTACTGACTATATTTTATAAGGTTCCTAACAGTGTCCATCCTCTTAGAATGAAATTTCATATTAGTACATATTTTTTGGGCATCATTCCCACCAGGGTTTACTCTCTAATCAAGAGGCTCCCTAGTTAACATATCTTGTGCTATTGTGTTGTTGTGTATGCTTATATTTCCATGGTCATTTCTTATATTGATTACATGGTTGAAATATGATAATGGTAATAAAATTTTTTATTATCTGATAACTGACTCACCCCCCCTGCTCTCAATTATCTTGGTGGAATTTACTTTCTAACATGATCATCAATAGCTTATTCTCCCTCTTTGACAACAATGGCAATGATACAAACTCATGAAAACATTTTTCAGGTAGTCGATCATACCTAGCATGTACTGATATCTCATTTACATACATAATCATTTTTCACAAGTCCAGGCATCACCTAAAGAGTGACTACTAGAATCAACTCACAAAATAGATCTATATTCTTATGAATCCTTTGATTGATGCATCATGCATCTTTCTTTAGTGAATACTGGATAGGGGAAGGACTCCTAATTTACCTCTTAGATACTCAAGAGCTTTATTTGGTAGTAGCTTGGTTCAAATATATCTGGTATCTGCTACTTTGAATTTACATACTCTAATATCACATGTTTTCTTGAACTTGTTCTCTCAAGTAATGATACTTGATATAAATGTGCTTGGTCTTGGAAAGTGCCACCGGGTTCTTTCATATGCTCATAGCACTTGTATTATCATAGTAAATAGTAACTAGATCAGTAATCTCCTCTTTTATACCTTCAAGTTACTATTTTATCCATACAATATTTACACAACTCATAATTGTTGCTACACACTCTGCCTTGGCTATAGATTGTGATATACAACTCCATTTCTTACTCAACCATGTCATTAATATTTCTCCTAAAAAGAAAGCTCCTCCACTTGTACTTTTCCTATCATCAATGTTTTCATCCCAATCAGCATCAATGTAAACCTTAAGGTACAAATATCCTCCATTATTGTATAGTAGACCAAAGTCTTTAGTACCTTTTAGATATCTAAATATTATTTTGACTATGGACATGTGTCATTCCTTTGGATTGGAAAAAAATCTTGCAATAATTCCTACTGCATGAAAAATATCAGGTCTTCTATATATAACATACCATTGCTTACAAATCATTGATTGGTAGAGTGTCTCATCCACTTCCTTTGACTTGTCTTGTTTTGACAATTTGCAATTAGCAGCCATCAATGTTCCAACTAGCCTTTAATCCTCCATATCAAATGTCTTGAGGATCTCCTTTGTTTACTTTGACTGTGTGATAGAGATCCCATCTTTGACTTGTTGAATCTATAGTCAAATAAAGAATTTTATTTCTCCTATCACGAACATCTCAAATTCCTTTCTCAACTTCTTTGCAAAATATTTACACAATGTGTTACTTCATCAAAAAATAATGTCATCAATAAATATTTCATAAATAAAAATCCTATAATTATTATCACATTTCAGATACACATTGTTTTTGTCACTTGTTCTTTGAAATCCAATCTTGATTAAATATGATTGTAACCTTTCATACCATCCTCGGGGTGCTTGTTTCAAACCATACAATGCCTTGTACAGTTTACATCTCATGTCCTTATTAATATTATCAACAAATCCTTGAGGTTGTTCAACATAGACTTCTTCTTCAAGAATACCATTAAGAAATGTATACTTAACATCCATTTTATAAATATTAAATCCTTTATAAGCTACATATGCTAGTATAATTCTATCTCCTTCTAATCTAGAAACAGGAGCAAAATTTTCACCATAATCAATAACTTCTTATGCATACCCTTTTTAAACTAGTCTAGCTTTGTTTCTGATCACATATCCATGTTCATTTAGTTTGTTACTAAAAATGCACTTAATAGAAATAACATTTTTATTTTTAGGTCTCAGTACCAAATTCCACATGTTGTTCTTTTCAATTTGATATATCTCTTCTTTCATAGCTTTAACCCAATCTTCATTCTCCAATGCATCTTTTATTATTCTTGGCTCAAATTCAGAAAGTAAACATGTATTGTCTATTAACTTACTTCTTTTCATAACTCCAATATTCTTGTCTCCAATAATCTTTCTTGGTGAATGGTTTCTTCTCACATACTTCGCTAGGACAAGGTCGGTATTTTGTGAAAGTTCTTCTTTTTCAGCATTTAGTAGTGGCTCTCTATGTTTAGCTTCCTCCACGGTTTGTACTATAGGTAAGGTATCAGGAACTTTAGGTTGACCATATACAAATCTTTGATAGTCCTCGGGTTCCTTTTTTCTATCTTCATCATTTTTCTCTACAAATTCATCAGTCCTTACATTCGCACTTTCTACAATTTTGTTAGTAGACTTGTTTAAACACTTGTAAGCCTTTCTCTTTGTAGTATATCCAAATAATATTTCGTCATTACCTTTCTGATCAAAATTTCTATCTCTCGCATCCTGTAGTATGTAACATCTACTTCCAAATACTTTGAAATAACTTACATTCAGTTTATGACCATACCAGATTTCATATGGAGTCTTATTTGTACATTTCTTCAGTTGTACTCAATTTAGTGTATAAGCTTGAGTGTTGAATTGTTCTCTCCAAAATGTTTGAGATAAACCCTTCTCAATCATCAATTTTCTTGCACAATCAATAATGGATCTATTTCCTCTCTCTTCTATGCCATTTTGTTGTGGTATCTTCGGTGTAGACAATTATCTCTTTATTCCATGTTTATTGCAAAAAGTGTTTTAACTCATTAGATGTAAACTTGTCTCCTCTATTAGATCTCAGACACTTGAATTATCTTCCAATCTCATTTTAAACTCTTGCATTGTACCACTTAAACATTTTAAAATCTTCAAATTTATCCTTTAAAAACATGAAAGACATCATTCTTAAAGAATCATCAACAAATAAAATGAAATATCTAGCACCATAATAAAAAAACATTTCTCACAGGTCCACATAGATCAGTGTGCACTAACTCCAAAATTCCTTGTGTAGTGTAATATTTTCTTGTAAAACTTTACTTTGTCATCTTACCAACTTGACATCCTTTATAGATGACATTTTCAGATTTGTCAAGTCTCAATAGACCTCTTATTCTACTCTTTTTGCTTATCCTAATTAAGTTGTCAAAATTCACATGACAAAATCTCTTATGTCCTAACCATACATCCTCAACTTTAGCAAATAAGAAACTCTTTGTAATAGTGTCAAGGTAGAATAAGTTACCTTTTCACTATTCACCAGTGACAATCAAACCTCTATTCTAATCAAATACTCTTACCTTTCCATTCTGAAATTCTAGTCGGTGACCTCTTTTGTTCAGTTGTGCCACACTCAATAGATTATACTTTAGTCCTTCAACCCAATAAATATCACCACATTGTGTATTATTCAACATAATTATAGAACCTTTACCTTTCACAAGATTTGGATCATCATTACATAATATAACATAACCTCCATCATGATCTACCATAGTAATGAACTTATGTGTGTCACCTGTCATATGATGTGAACACCCACTATTTATCATCCATGTATCATTCTTACTAACATGATAAATTAAGGATTTTTCTTATTCATACCTTTCTTCATAATAATAATCCTGGATATAAACATACACAACTTCTTCATCTTCATCATTATCTAAATCATGATTGGTTAGTCCTTCTTCAACAATGTAGCATGAATTCTTACTTTTGTTCTTGAAATCTCAGTATCTCCTGAATCTTTTCACTCTTTTGTTATTATCTCAGTTATCTTTCTTCTCATAAATATTGTTTTTAGGATGTATAGATGCAATATGACCAATATTGTTGCAATAGAAACATTTCAAAGGTAGCTTACTTCAAAATTTTCCTTTTCCTCATGGTAGTCTCTTAGCTAGTAAAGCTTCAAACTCTTCTTTTTTTCTTTCTTTTTCAAATAGACTTTCTAGATCACTCTTGCAACTGTGAAACCTTTCACTTGCACTACTTACATAACCATCAATTGATCTGTACTATAGAATTTCCAATGTTCAAAGATGACTTCAATCTAGACTCAATCTTAGTAGTTGAAGGTAAACTATTGTCAAAACTATTTAGCTCAAAAGAAATCAACTTACCAATTGTAGCATCTATTGAAACAAACTTCTGAGGAATGGATCTCAGTTCTTATATTGCAAATAGTGAGATGGCATATATATAGGAAACAATGTCCTCAATAGTTTTCTTCTTACATCTTCTTCTTCAATATGTCCTCCAAAACCTCTGATAGCACTCACAACTTCCTTCAATCTTGTACTATATTATGTAACATCTTCACCTTCTCTCATTCTCATAGAATCAAATTTGCCTTTCAAAGTTTCAGCTTTTTCCTTCTGAACATGTTGATCTCCACCATATACCAATGAAAGATTGTCCCACATATTTTTTGTTGTATCATATCCTTTAAGATTATTGAACTCCAAGTCAATGAGAGAAAAAGATATCTCAGTGATAACTTGTGTATGATCATTCATTTCTCTTATTTTTCAACTGTCATAGGCCCAAATAGAGGTGGTGAATAATCATTGTCAAGATAGTATAATACATACTCTCCAATTCCAGATATGTGTAGGATCATCCTCATTTTCCATGTAGAGAAATTCTCCTTATTGAATTTTTGTGCCTCCCTCTTATACATCTTCGGATATTTTACTCAAGTCTTTTAAACTTATCCCTTTAGAGTATCTTAGCTTTGATACAAATTGTTGGATTACTGAGAGGGGGGTGAATCAGTAATTAGTGATGCTTTAAACTTTAAAAAAATTAACACTGATTCAACTTGGTAAGATAAACTTCAGTAGTAACTAATAACATCAATAAATTAACCTTTTATATTAGCATCTTTAAGTAATCATCAAATAACATGCACAATAAACACTCAACACATTTGACACTAGTATTTAACATAGAAACCCAATTTGGAAAAAAACACTCTAGGAATTGTCACCCACCAATCAAAAACACTCTTCTGATGTATGCTCGAGTAAGAGTCAATCATGTTAAATATTACAATATACATTGTTAAATTTTATCCTCTTAGGGGATTTTCCTCAGATCTTTTAGGATCTTCACTCTGTTAGGACTTGCCTGGTTAAAGGGCTTTGAACATTCTTGTAGAATGTCACCTCTCTCAAATATTTACAATAAGACTGTTAATTCCCTTTAGTTAAGAGATTTTACTACTACAAATGTTAATAATCAATAGTATAAAATTTGATCTCTAAATTAGCAACTACCTCTTTCTTAGTCAGATCCCTTGTGTGCTATTTGTCTTCACTTCATTCCTTCACTATTCACTGGCCTCAACACTTCATCAATGTATACTATAGGCTCAAATTCCTACCTTTTTCTTCTTCACTACATCACTCGACAACACATCAACACTTCAACTAGACAAATTATTTTTCCTTCAATTTCATCCTTTATATACACTCTATTTTTCCTCTTAATCTGCTTGATTAGGTTTTCATCTATTTACTCTAAATTGTCATATCATTCTCTTGAATTGATTCAATGAACTTGGCACTTAGTAAAACTTGTTATCATCACCTCAGAAATTGAAATTTTCTTAAAACTTGTACCTTCACTTTCTGCCACTTAAATATTTACCATAGATCATCATCTTGAATTTTCCTGATTGTAGATCTCTATAAGTAACTCTTTGTCATCCTTGGAATCTTCAAGATCACTATGGCTCTTCATTAAATGATGTTCTTATCCTTGTCTTTAATTTTCTTTTAATTATCGGTGCCCTTCCTTTTCCTTCAACCTAAATTTTGTTTTCTTTGCTTGATAACTAACTCCTTGCACTCAATGTCTTGGCTTCCTTTCTCTTTACTAAAAATTACTTTGCTTTTACCAAATGACTTCTTCGCCCTGGGTAACTAAACTATTTTTTTAATTTTTCAACTTTCTAACCTTGCTCACTTGTCCAATCTCCTTTACTAACTTGATACCATCAAATGTAAATTAGAAAACAACTAAACTAGTATTACCTTATCATTATCTAATCTGTATTAGCTGCCCAACTAAGTTCTTCACAACTTTTCACTTCCTCTTTTCCCTTAACTTACTCAACTTATATGATACTACTAATGATATGGAAACTCAATATAAAGAAGAAATCAATTTCTTGACATCAATGAAAAAATAAAAATTGATCTCATCCTTCTACAATCTTATATACCACTAATCTCGTTCGTCATCATCATCACCATCAGTTGAAGTTAGCACATGGATAATAATGTAATTTAATGAAAGGATAAATCCAAGGAAAGCATTGTCTCGAAGGGCATCTACTAAAGGAATTGAATTTTTGTGTGTGTGCAAAATGTGAAACAAGGAGAAGATTGTATGCTCCCACATTGAAGCTATTCCAAATTCCTTAATGGGAGAACTCTCTTTAACATGGCATACATGCAACTAAGAGAAAATTTTAGTATGATATACACCCAAGTAAACACAGACCAAAATAAATGAGAGGTAAGAAAAAAATATAGAACAAAGGGATATACTAACTTTGGGGTTAGTATGATAGTATGATAACTCATGTAAATAAAGGATTATGGAAAAATCAATTCACATCATCACCCAAAGGTATTAAAACTATGAGCATAATGGAAGGTTTTTGGGTGATCATTGAAGAAACCAAAAATAATAGATGGTGTCTACCATTTTGCATCATCCCTAATCAGACAATAGAGAGGCACATTTATAAAAAAAAGAACATGCACACCATAACAAATATATGACATAAATAATATTGTTGCGAATTTTTTTAATTTGAAAAGAAAAAAAATTATTTGTACTTGTGATTTTTTTTCAATTATATGAAAATTCTATAAAATATTGGCGAATCATTCATTATTGAAGAAAATCACAATGACAAGAACATATACCTAGAAATCATCATTATTTGACAGGGGTTTGGGGCAATGCCCCCAAGACGGGGTCAAATGAATTTTATTATTTTGTTAAGGTAATGTGAGTTAACTTTTTATTTCTTGATAGGAGATAACCCTACTTTTTGTAACCATTTACTGACCCGAGATCAATGGCAGGAATTCTATATCAGGCCAAAGTTTTAAAGGACACAAAGATTCCCCAAAAATTCTCTAGAATAGAGACACATGTCAAATATATAGACGTAACACGTACCCTAACATTAAATTTTGAACACATATTGGTGAATATGGTTGTCAGTTATAATAAGCTTTGGAAATTGTAGGTGAAATTTTTTAATTTATATTGTCCAACAATTAGATTCAATTGGCGATATTGTGAAAGAAAAGGGGAAAAATAGATAAACCAATGGGCGATGGACTTGGGCATTCCACCCAATATTTATAAAGTTCGGGCTACATGGTCAACCTAATATACATATTATATTTGCCAAATATCAAGTTGTTGACATGTGGCATTTGCCAAATGGTGAATATTTGCCACTAAAGTTTTCCTCGATATAGAATAAATGTGGTACAAATAAAGTAATTTTGTGCAAGCTTGATTCCCTTATAACCTTTCACAAATGGAGCAACATGGGTCATCTAGTAAATTTAAAATAAAACTATAGAAAGTAGCACATCATGAAGGAAACACAAAAAAATTATAAAAAGACATAAAAGAATCACTCGTACAAGAGGAGGGAGTCAACAATATCACCTACTACCTCAAAATTTTCTTTACTATTTAGGGAAGGTGGATAACACAAAAGAGACATAAAATCAAGCATGAAAGATAAATCCATCATCACTTCCAAACAAGGACAATTATCTAATCATGACTCACTCTGTTTGTCACTAGGAGCTAGGGATAAAATTTATCCATATATAATAGGTAAGTCAATATTAACATCACTAAGCTTATACATATAATTAAAATAGATGACATTAATATTATTTCATTAGAAAAATTATAATCATTATGAAGAGTATCCTAATCATCCAAATTAATAAGAATAATTTTTTTGATGCAAATAGAAAAATCATCATGTTTATGCAACTTGAAATTCTTTAAACTAATTTCCTCCCCTTTGTTATGCATAGATTGGTCAAATGGAATCAAGGCATTAGAAGGTGCACATTGGAGGAAATTTTGTAGGAGTCAGGATCATGGGCCTTAGCATTATTTCTACATTGGTGGTCATGAGAACAATAGTTACACTTAGTTTTTATTGAAATTTGGATTGGTTTAGGATCAATAAACATTAGGTCCTTTTGTACATTTAGGGGAAGAATAGAAAGAACTACACTAGGTTGAGAGATAGGAGATGCAAAACATAGGTAAGATATAGGTTGTGGAACTGAAACATAAAGAAGAGGAATGGAAGGTGCAAGAAGGAATCCAAGTCTAGGACAAGGAGATAGGAATACCTTAGGATTACTAAGCTCACAAATTATTTGGAATTTGAAATTTTTATCAAATATGAAGAAATGGCCATGGTGAGTTTAAAATTGGTTGACGTATGATATGCATAAATAATTAAAGGTCAAAGGTCCCACACATTTCTAAAGTTTGATAAAAACTATGGTTAATAATGACAATTTATCCATTATGGAAAAATTTCAAACAATTATGCATTGGAGAAATAATACATTTCATGGAAGTGAGCCAATAAAGGCCGAGTATAACTTGAAATTTAGCAAAAGTTGGGATTATAACAAAGGTGACCTCTAAGGATTTTTTACCAATTTCAACATAGAAGGTAATAAAACAATTCCAGTAGGAAATGTAAAACCATTGAATGTATTAATTGTCGCATTTGGTTTTTCATAGGATTCTTGATGCAAGTTTTTTGTGACAAGAGAGAATATCACTAATCTTCACAGTAATATAAGGAGGAATATTAGGTTCCCTTATAGTCTTCTTAGGATTAATTATAATGCAAGGTTTAGGTTTTGGCCTTGGTTTGGGTTCAGATTGATTATTATTGTTGACAATATTGTTGGCCTCAGTACAGATATTATTTGAATTTATAATCATAGGTCCAAGAGACTCAAAAAAATTAGTTGAAGATGATGTACATGGAATTATATTGGGAGGAAATATGGATTCATTTCCTTGATCATTAATACCCTCAACAATTATAATGCTAAAATCAATAAGGTCTTGGATGATGGTTTCCAAATAGAAAAATTTCTCAATATCATCACTAGGTTTATGATGGTATTGATAAAAGGATTTTGGAATAAAGTATTTTGATGTTTATTTAGATAGATTAATTGGTTTAATATGAAGAAGTGTTAAAACATTAACATCAATCAACTTCAAAAGCACATTATGCAAATATTTAGAAAGAGGTGTAAAATTACAAGATGGTTTGCAAATAGATGACAAAGGAGCCATGCCTTTGGATGTTGTTTCAACTTGCACATCCTTCTCATTTGGTAAATTCTTGATCTTGATAAATCCTTTAGATTTTTTTGAAACTTTTAGAATGCTTGGGATGAGTTATCACTTTTATCAACTATAGCTATTAGAGAGGAGCTCTCAAATTATCTCACTTAGAGATGATAATATGTAGCTATTCACACATTTGGGTAGAGGAAGTAAATTTAGAAAGAAATATCTTATCTCTAATGTCTTTTTGTAAATTAGAAATTGATAAACTTCAACAGGTTGAATATCTTGAGGGAGAGTCCAACTGATTGCATATTTGAATAGAAATGATTGATGATCACTGAGCTACTAATGTGTATGTGAGACAATAAATCCGTTAATGTGTTGTCATTGATGTCAACCAGTTTTGACTATACTTATTATGATGGTTATGAACATCTTAAGAAGGTAATATTGGTGAAGGAATGAGATATCTACATGAAGATGAGATGGATGAGAAAGATATGGATATGGTATTTATTGAGGAACTTATTGGTGAGTCTATGAAATTATGTTAGTGATTTAATTTTATATATATATATATATATATATATATATATATATATATATATATATATATGTATATGTATATGTATATGTATATGTATATGTATATGTATATGTATATGTATATGTATATGTATATGTATATGTATATGTATATGTATATATATATATATATATATGTATATATATATATATATATATATATATATATATATATATATATATATATATATATATATGTATATATATATATATATATATATATATTATGGATTAAAGATCAAGAATGAACAAGTTCATATGGTCGGTAATGAAGAATTTTGTATACACCGAGTAAAGTGTTAATCGAGCTAATTATCACCGACACATTATGGTATTGACTGAGTGAAAGAAATAAATGGAACTCATGGCTGCCAGCTAAAGATGATGAGTTGGACAATTGTTTATGATTCTGAGGTACAAGATAATGTTTGTTATGATGATCAAATGACTAAAAAAATTCAAGGATGATCGAATGAAGTATAATGAAATGTGTTATTGACACAACTACTAAGGAAGGTTAAATTGGAAAAATCAACGGTGAAGATTAAGAGGTTCATTATTGAGTCTATTGCAAGAGAATTCATGTGAAAAGACTATATTCATGTAAAAGTTGATCAAACTGGTTGAAGACAGAACCAAGCAATTCCGCACAAAACACCGAGCACTGTAGAAAGTAATTACCGAGTAGAATAGAGTTGGATGAAACAAAGAGATTGAATTGATTATTGATCAGAACTATTTTTGACCTTAGCATAGATCTAAAAATTTGGAAAGCAAGTTGTATTTGAATCAGATCATTACTGTATTAGTTTAACCATTTCTAGAGATAAATCTCTTAACCGAGTGGGACTGAACAATCTTTATATTTCAATATGACATTCAATGAATGTTGATTATTTTCTTGTTGACCCCATAGTGAATGTTTGGTCAAGGGAGAAGTTGTAGTGATAAATCCTCTAACCAGGTCACACCTTACAGTGCTTTTTTTAACCTTCAACATGGTTGGCTCTTAACTGAGCTCACTTCAGAAGAGTGAATTATTTTGGGTTACCCGTTTCAAGTGGTTTTTCCCCTAACAGGATTTCCACATTAAAAATAAAATTTTTATATGTGTATGGATGTGTTGAATTTTTATTTTACTTTACACATTACTATAAATGGATTGATTGGTAAACATTGTATTTAATTTACTAGTAATCGTTAGATGAATAGAAAGACACTGTTAAAGTTTTACTGAGTTGATTAAATTATTTAAAAGATTTGTTTTATACATGAGTGAGTGTTTGAGACTGTAGGATACTCTTAGTTACAGCTCAAATGCAACTCAACATATTTTTTATGATAGGCAATCCACTACAGAAACTCATCTGTAGGTGAAATTTAATGCTGTGAATCTTGGCATTGTTAATGTTATTACTTTTCCTCACATTTCATATTTGTGAAAATGTTTCTTATCACTATCTTATTCTTATTACAATGTTCTTTTTTGTGGGGTAGGAGGTCAATCTTCATTGTCTTCATTATGGGGGACAGTGAAGATTTCTCTAACAAATAGCAGGTCTTCTTTAGTATCTTATAATAACATGTTAAACTAATAAAGGTTTTATGGACATTTAATATACAATTAATAATAGACTAACCATATTATTACTATGCTTAATGTTCCATTTAAATTCATTTAACACAAAAAACAAATTTAAAAAACTGAACCAATGGCATGTTTACAACAAAGATGTGTTGAGGAGTTTGCTCCTTGGTTAATGTTAACTATTCCTACACAATCCACTCATAAAACAATGAAATTCTATGTGGAAGGGATGGTTGATAGTGTTCCTTAAGGTAAGGGGGATTTTGAAAGACTTGTTATCATTGTATTGTGTATTTCTAATATGTTTTGATGTAGGGCAGACTGGGAGAATGAAGGATCACTCACTGATTGCATGATAACCCAGTTTTGAAGGGTCACTAGAAGAGGGGAATGAAGGATCACTCACTGATTGCATGATAACCCCACCAAGAATTCTTTCCTTTAATTTTCCACAATTTCTCAAAGTATGATCATTATTCTTTACTTTCTTCTATATGATATTCTTTCTATGGTTTTATTATCTTAGAAATATATCAAAAACATTGCAGATGTGCATATAAAAGTAAAATATTGTCCTTCAATTGTTCCACATTGAAGCATTTCCTCTTTGGAGTATTCTCTTCATTTGTACAATATCTATAAAAAATGGTTCCCATATTTCTTCAAGATCTATTTTAATCTTTATATTGCAATTTTGATTACATTTAACCTATAGTTGATTTCATTAGTATTTTATAACATATACTCCTAATGTGAAATGTGGAGAGAAAGAAAGAGACACACTAGGTATGAATTACATGATATACCCATCATCACTTAGCACTTAAATAATAAATTATGGACAGGGAACAACCCCCTAACCTCTGGATGTTTGTTTCATGTTGGCCTCTTATTGTATGCAAAGGTAGGCCTATCTTAATTAGGCTAACAAACACAGTGTAGGGGCCATAGATTATGAAACCCAAAATAGTGCACACTTGTATTAAATTAGGTTCAGTATACTACAAGGGAATGGAAACCATGCAATAGTGCCTCATGGGGATGGAAGAAACCCTTCACCAAGAAGATGGTTGTGTCTGCAATATTTACTAGAGGCAAAGAACATAATTTGGTTCAAGCAATTACTCCTAGAAGATAATGGCACCCACAAAACACTTGGAAAATATAGCACTCACTATATCTTTTATCACTCTTTTAAAGCTGGGACAATAAATCTCAAAGATTGATCAACAAATTCTTGAACACAAAGAACCATTGACAGATATGATTCATGTGTACAATAGCCAAGAACCAATTGTTCCAATCATGGTGTCCAATAATTATATTAGAAAAAGCATCTACAAATCCCTTACACAACCATAATAGATTTAAACCATGAACTATAAGAACCTAACAATGGGACTAACAAAGATATAGCCTAAACAAATCTTGATCATATTCCACCCTATTGTAAGGCCCAAGAAGTAACTCTATCTTAAAGCTACACATTTCTCTAGATGAAGCTCAAAGGTCAAGTAGCTGAAGCATAGCAATACCAGAATGAATATAGGAATAATTTTATGTACAATCATTTTCTAACTTGGTTTGTGGGTTTTCCACATACTATTTTCCCTTTAACCACATTTATAGTTTGAGAAAATAAAAAAAATTGTTTTAGATTTATATTATCCTTTTGAACTAGCACACTACCATCAAAATGCATAATCATTGGTCATCTCAAGAAAATTCCTATTGATTAGTAGGATATCCTTATAAAAATTTGATGCATGGATTTCTTGTGAATTATCGACTGCTATGTATCCTGCAACTATGGAAGGAATAGTGTTGGTGTTAGGTTTCATTTATTATTGAATTCAATAGTTTCCAAGATGTGTTGAGGAGTTTTCTCCTTGTTTAATGTTAACTGTTCCTACACAATCCACTCATAAAATAGTGAAATGCTATGTGGAAAGGATGGTTGATAGTGTTCCTTGAGGGAAGCGGGATTGTGAAAGACTTGTTATCATTGTATTGTGTATTTCCAATATGTTTGTATGTAGGGAAAACTAGGAGAATGAAGGATCACTCACTGATTGCATGATAACCCAGTTTTGAAGGGTCACTGGTTGAGGGGATAGTCAAGGTCCAGATGATTTCTCCATCAGAGGACCCTATTTCTTTGTAGTAATTTCTATTCAAATTGGATACATGGATTTCTTGTAAACTATCGGCTGCTATGTATCCTGCAACTGCATCTGTAAATCTCCATATACTTCTCTAGGGTTGTAAACCACTTAGGGATCAAAATACAGAGACTAAATCAAAATCGTTCTTTGTCCTATTTCCTTTTAACAAAGTCTCAACTATCAATGATACAATATACATTTGATGCCCTAAGCTATCAAATATACAAATGGCGCCTACCTAGAAGCTCACCAGGAGAATGAAGGTTCACTCATGGATTGCATGATAACCCAGTTTTGAAGGGTCACTGGTTGAGGGGACAGTCAAGGTCTGAATGATTGGGCCATTGGATGACCTTAGTTCTTTGTATTAATTGCTATTCAAATTGGATGCATGGATTTATTGTGAATTATTGGCTGCTATGTATCCTGCAACTGCATCCGTAAATCTGCATATACTTCTCTAGGGTTGTAAGCCACTTAGGGATCAAAATAGAGAAACTAAATAAAAATCATTCTTTGTCGTATTTCCTTTTAACAAAGTATCAACTATCAATGATACAATACATTTGATGCCCTAAGCTATCAATACAAATGGCACCTAGCTAGAAGCTCATGGGTTGTCCATTTGATAACCACAATAAACATTTCAAAAAAATGGATATCCTTGAGCACAAGCACCAATAACATCAAATAATGGAGTTAATGCATGGGCTAGGGCATGACACTAGTAGAATGTTGTCATTTCAGTGACAACAATTTACAATGGTGTCATTAAACATATATGTCAGTAATATCAACAAACGTGAATCCAAACATTTGAATATAGTGACTCGATATCCTTGAGCACAAGCACCAATAACATCAAATAATAGAGATAAAGCACTGGCTATGGCATGACACTAGTAGAATGTGGTCATTTCAGAGAGCATTCATGATCAAATAAAATGAAATTCATTTGAATATGATGTCAGAGGCTCGAAAGATGAAGAAATCACATACCTTCTCCTGCGCTCAGCTTTTGATCCTTTTCTCCCGCTCCCTTTATCCAATCAAAATAAAATTATGAGGCCGTTTTAAATTTTTTTTATCCATACCCCAAATCTATCAGAATTCCAATGGTCAATTAAACATGCATTGGAATACCGACATCGTCGTGGCCTATTAAAAAATAAATCACCAAATTTGTAATAAAAAGTCACCCGTCGAAAACTTTTATCAAAATTTGGCCCCAAATGTAGTAGTGACTTTAACGTGGGGGCATACGCTCTTCTCACCTATTGCACACACACTTTTCGATATACATATTTTTTTTCAAGATACCTTTCTCCCTTTATGCATTAGTGATCCCTCCAATTTCAAATTTTTGATCCCTTAAGGTCGAAGGTGTCCTTAAGACTGGATCTCTTTTGTTTTCGGGTTTACTCTTGTGGAATAGAATATTCTTAAGGGTGAATTCTTGATGGGTTTCCTACTGAGTAGCCACATTCACTAGGCGGTTCAATTCCATCTTTCCAATTGCGTTGTTTCCTTGTGTGGTTCACAATGGGACATAATTTCTCATTGGGTGAGATAATCGCACCCTCTTCTCTCTCTTTTCTAGGGATGTCTCTCTTATTGTGATCTTGGAGTTGATGAATACTTGAGTCCCTGGGGGGCTTGAGGATTTCTTTGTCCCTTTAATTTTAGTAAGATTATCTTTTCATTATGATCTCCTTTACAAGGACTTTGCATCGATTCCATACTCTTGCTCAAGTGGGGGTTTAATGTATCATGTTAAAATAGAAGCACTTCCATGATAAGAAAATTTAGCCCTCCAAGTAAGTGGTCTAGGTGTTGGAATTAGGAGAGATAGGTACTAAGAAGGGAGGGGTGAATTAGTGCCTTCAAAAACTTTACTTTCAAACCTTTCAGATATATAACTGTAAATAGTAATAACCGACAAAAATAACTTGAATATAACTGCATGTATCAATCATTCATTTAACTTATGAAATTAAACAACATGAAATAAATATGACAATCACATGACACAAGTATTTTGGTAACACAGAAACCCTTTTTAGAAGGTAAAAAATGCGGTGGGGATGACACCCACATTTTCTTTACTAGTGTAGATAGAAAAGGTTTGCCTATTAGGGCTACAAGTTTTGATCACTTCTGGTGATCTCACCTTGTTAGGAGTGACATGTTAGATCAACTAGATCTACCTAGTTATAGGATTTTAACAACACTAATGAAGTGTGCACTTGGTTAAGAGATTTACTTAAGACTGTTAAGAGATTTTATCTAAAACTCTATTACAATGGTTAGAAAGCAATAGGTAATTATCTTCTAATTGACAACTCAATTGTCTAATACAGATCTATAAGTTATGATAAAATATCACCTCACTTGTGATGAATCTCTACTCTGAACTTCTCAGTAGCCTTTTCTGATTCTGCTCAATCTGAATTCCTCTGTACTCTATTCTGCTCTATTAACTGATAGACTTGAAGTTAGGCAATTGCTTCAAGTGCTCCATGATTCATATATCAATTCACACCAAAAAAAAATGATGTGAACACACAAATATATAGTGTTCTATGTTTTCCGCTTTAACAAAATTAGGTTATAGAACATAGTCATAACCCTAAGATCTATGGTGTACAAAAATAACCTAGATCAACTATTACAAAAGATATACATTATATTTAATGAATATTATCACATGAAATATTCCTCGATCTTGGTAAGATTTTTTATGAACCGTTGTAACTATTTGCATAGAAGTATGTGCCATTTCAGATTACTATGCCATTTTCTGTGATCCTTGGTAAACACTATATAAACTGCTCAGTGTATACTATGATGCTCAGTGTTTACTATCTATCGATGTTGGTGTCTACTGGTGCCTGGTAAACTATCTGATGCTCGATGTATATGCTTTACTGACTAGCCTATCTTGCTTCTAGTTACCGATTTGCTCACTGTAAGTGACCGACCGATATGTATGATAACCTTTGATACTAATGACAACCTTAAATGCTCAATAGACATAATAATCTCCCCCTTTGGCATTAGTATCAAAAATTGAATGTATATAGATAAAAGTTTCTATATAACTTATACTTCCGCAATATACATATACACATCAAAAAATTTCTAAGTACTAAGTACTCCTAGTACTCCCCCTCGGTGCATGATCTCAATAATATGTAGTATACGTAGCATCTATGTACATATTTGGCATAAAGACTTATGCATTGTTTTCCCCCTTTTTGATAGTAATGCCAAATAGAAAAATTAAGTAGTATACTCACATTTTGTAAAAAAATATGCTGGTGGGTTTCCTTTACTGACTCCAAGAGGTTTTCCCATTCCTCTTTCAAGTTGGTGAGAGCAATATGCTCAAGACCAACTTGTGCATGCATGTCAAAGATGTTATCTAACACTGAAATTTCTGGTGTTGCAATGAGTTGTTCGGCTTTGACAATATGTGCCTCAAAAATTTTTAGGTATGGAAGGAGTTCTTTTTGTAACTTAGTAACCTGATTAGTTATGTTCTCTTCTTGTTTCTTCAAATCTGGTATTAACTGTTGGAGTTCTTGAACTTGGTGAATGTGCTTTGAGAAAGCATTAGGCTCAGTTATAGCTGCATTTGTACTTAACTTTATTTATGCTTCCAATCCTTTGATCTTCTCACTGACTTCAACAGTTAAGGTGTCTATAGTACAAAGCTTTAGTAAATATTGACAAATTATTTGGGTGATAGTTTTTATCTCGGTGATTACCTCAGATAATTTGACCTTCTTCATTGCCACTTCTAGGCTTATTTTCTCTACTAGTTTGTGTTGTATTCTAGATTTTGCTCTTTCTTCAATCTGTTTATCTGCATCAGTGTCTGGGGCATTGATCTTCTTGACAAGTGTAGCAAGTTGATCTATCATAGGAGTATCCTAATCAATATTCACCTCAGGTACTACCTATTGTAGGATATCCCTCACATCAGTTAAGATTTCTTTTCATTTGTGTTCTTTCTTCAACTTCTCTTGAGCTGCCTTTGTTGAACATAATTCCCCATATTTACTTAAGTCTTAGGGGCTTAGGGTCCTTGGGTCACACTCAGGGATAATTATCACTTCATCTAGGGTGACCAACCCTTTTCCTTTCTTTTTCTTCTTCTTCTCTGGTGCTAGAGGTGACTTCCTCTCAATAACAGCAATAGTTTTATCTCCAGTCTTCGGAGTATCCTTCCCGGTTGACACACTTTCTACCTTCTTCTACTCCTTGGGTGTTATAGTCTTGATAGATGGAGTGGGATCACCTTGGTTTTCATTGTCTCATTTGTTACCTTTATCTCAGTGGAAGGTGCCTCTGTTTGTGCAGGCTCATCTGTCTCTACAAGTTTCTCCATGTCTTGATCTCGTGTGATGTCTTTGTTTTTATTAGAGTCTCAGCCATTAGGTTGTACTTGGGAAATAATTTTGAATCCTTTTGCAACTACAGGAAGTTTACCTGGTAGTGATATAAATAGACATTCAGTGTCTAGTACTTCATCTTGATTAGGTGCAATATTCACATCTTCATCATCTTTTTCATCAGGATCACCATTTTTGATGTCCTTAATGAGTACATCATCATCGATTTTCTTCTCCAGTTGAAAATCTACTTTATTTGGTGCATCCTATTGTTGGGATTTCCCTTTGATCTTCAACTTGTAGATTTATACTTTGACGGATAACTTTAATATAACTTTGACTCTATCACCACCCCAAAGTCTACAAGGAAGAGGGCCAATTAACAATGATCAATAGTGAGATCCTCCTACACTTTGAGCATTAATGCTCAGGTAGGTGTACCCTTGAATCACTTCTCCAAAGGAGTCTCAAAACAATATACAACTATACCCCTTACTAATCAATTAAAGATTTTATCATTTGAATGCATGTGTCATTGATGATGATGGACTCCACCTAGAGAAAGGATCAGTGCCTTAACCAAGGCATAGAGTCACCTAATAGCATATATCAACCAAAGACCCTAACTCAAACACACTTGAATTTAGGATAAGTGATTTGCCTATTATCCCTCTCACTCAAATACCAGGACATCAAATTCTTATCAAGCCATGAACTCACTGAGACTACTTGAAAGACTTTAATCCTAACTTTGTTAGGAACTCAAAGATAATCTCAAAATACTCTTTGTTTACCATATGCTAACCCACTTTGTGAAATCAACATATATGAGCCCAAGAACAAAACAAAAAGACATAAACCACTATGAGATTGGAATTCAACTATGTTCTCATTAAGACTTGTAGAATCAATACATTATCAAACAACAAAATGCCAAAGAAGTAGACCCAAAATCTAGGCTCTCCTTGCTTAGTATAATACCATCAACAACAACCAGTGACCAAAAAAATGAGTTTTGGAACCTGCACTAAATAAAAAATGCTACCATATTTACCCCCAAGTCATCTTGGAAACCCAAAATAGGTTGTAACAAGCTACAAATGACTAGGGTTAGGGTTTCACCCACTAAACCCATTAGAAACGGTCACAAATTTATTATAGGGGATGAAACCCAGGCAACCAGGAGAAAGAAAATCCTAGAGTGATCCTCAATCATGACAAATCTCACTAAGAAGGTACTGAGAACCATAAAAATGCCCAAAATGTCAACCTGTTCGGCCACCTGCAGCACACCTCGAGCACAAAAACATAGTACAGAGCTCTACAAACAATCATGGAACACATTGTACCACACTACAACAACAAGCGCCACCAAAAAAATCAAATTCGGCCGTGAAAGCATTCAATTCTAGTCATTTTGGTCATAGGAAACCCCTCACAAATTTTTGAATTTGAAAAACAACGGCTACTTTATGACACCTGCAACATATTAGCAGTCAATATTTAAACCTGAGCTATCTTTAAGTCATGATCGTATGATTAGTCCTTTTCACGGTCTTTATGTTCTTAACTCAACTGCTAGCCACAGGTTAACTCCTAGTGACTATGTGACAATGCTTTTTCCTGTTCATCGAAAGAAAACCCAACTCACCACTTAACCCCATGAATTGGTGACCAAAGGAACTTAACTCATCCCAACTACATCTGGTGAATTGGCGACTAAAGGCTTTCATCAGTTCACAAAGAACTTTATCTATCTGCCAAATATTTTAGTGATCACATGACAACACACTCGCTGAATCGCCAATCTTTTAGGACTCTGCTAATTTTTCTTCATGAATGAGTGAAAACCTTTGAAATTATATCAGAACCACCAAAAAATTTATCGAGACTGCCAAAAGATGAAGAAAAGTTTATTGGCCTGCATCAAGAAGATCAATGGTTGTCTCATCTTCACATAGACCTTCAAGATTCTTTAAAATCTTGAGACAACCATCAGATGAAGAATCTTACCTTGCTCTAATAACCTCTGACAGGAAATGAAATCAATGATGCTCTTAAGATCGCAAGTGTCAGAGAAAACCCATCAGATTACACGCCGACTGTTGATGCTCTGCAGGTGTCAGAAGCCACTGAACCTCAAAATACCTGGCCCCACTAACAACATGACTAGTCACAATACATGGACCAACCAAATAACAACAAATCAACACATGTGGAAAATGGTCCCTTTGCATTATCATCCTTTCCTCCAATGAAAATCATTCATGTCAACTCCAAATGTCAGAGGACCCACCTACATCATTCATCTAAGGAAAATTAAAATCGACGGTTGTCTGAAGATCTCATGCGTCTGACACATTCCTTAAGAACTTATGCTCGTCGTCAATTTTCTACAGATGTCAGGACCCTCTAACAAGCTAGAAACTTAGGTCCCACTAACAAGAACCAAGTCATTACCTCGTGGACCAATCAGAGACTGCCAACTATGCTTACATAGCAATTAGGACCCAGCAAGAACATTATACCACTCGGAAGATCAGACGACTAGCGCAAGATCTGAAGGGCTGAAAAGATTCTATGCGCTTACATGCCAACCATTAATCAGGGATCATCTGACTGAGATATCGGGCCCACCATCCATTATAGGATATCTCAATGAATGATAGACCACCACGTGAGCCTACCTGGCAGTGGACTTGCCTGCATTTGAAAGGTTACGTTATGAAAAGGAATCAACAGCCATCGCAAAAGTGCAAGCCTTTGAAAAAACCCTTTCAATTTCACAACAACCATTGGATTAAGATGGTGTCAGAGTCGGGCCTAGGAAAATATTAAGCTAGGACATAGGAAAAATTAAATCGCAGGACTTAGGCTTAGGGAAAATTTTAGGCACTGAGGACCATAGGAAAAATTAAAGGCCGTCGGGGGTAAAACTTAGGAAAAATTAAAGCGGGGGCCTACCAAAATATAAAGCATGTGCACACAAAGGTTTTTAAGTGGCCCAAAAAAGTAACTTTAAAATAGAATGGGGCCAGGGCATTACAAAGGGTATTTTGAATCTAACAGCTAGTTTTTTGAATATTCTACTTAGGGCTTTAGTCAGAGACATGAAAAATGATATAGAGACCAGGGGAAAGATAATGAAGCCATAAAATTTTTTACACATCCTGACAGTGGCTCTGTCTTGGGATGTATGCCTCCTGTAGGCATGACAAGGATCTAGAATCACTGATTAAAGTAGACCATCCCACTAGAAAACTGACAGCAGAGAGCAACAGGACCAAAACCAGGATGAAACAGGACAGAGGCAAGCAACTTATTTATATAATTTACAACATATACAAACCTAACTACTATTCATGGAAAACAAAATACCTTCAATTGAAGTATTTCTTCAAGAATTGTCCATGAACTCGCAATTCCTGAACTTCACCATTCAGTTCTTTCACAATATATGAATCTTGGCCCCATTTCTAATGAATTAGGTATGGCCCTAGCCAGATGGGATCAAATTTACCATGCTTTCCTTTATCCTCCAATCTGGCATTCCAAATTAATACCAAATCACTAGGTTAAAACCTTCTTTCAACAGTTTTCTTATCATACAAATTCTTAACCTGCAATTGCAATTTGGCATTTCTTGCAACTGACTCTCTTCTAGTTTCATCCAGCCTGATGAGGTCGTCAATTCTCAATTGAATCTCATCATCTATGTCATCATCATATAGTTGCACATATTTGTACATTTCCAATAAATTATTCTAAGGCATCCTTGCATGTATTCCATATACTAGGTCAAATGGTGCACAACCAATTGCCCTCTTCACAGTTATCCTATCAGCCCATAGAGCTAATGGTAATTTTGAATTCCATGCCCTCTTATTCTTTTCAAGAATCCTCTTAAGGATCTTAATCAAACTCTTATTAGTAGATTCTGCATAACCATTTCCTTGTGGATGATAAGGTGAGGAATTAGAAATTTGAATTCCTAGACCTTTGCAGAATTCTTTATATTAAGTAGACCTGAAGCACATGGCATTGTCATTTACTATCCTCTTAGGGCACCCAAACCTTGTAACAATGTTATTCAACAAGAAATCAGTTACTACCTTACTAGTTGAATTTCTCGTAGGTATAGCCTCTACCCACTTTGTAAAGTAATCAGTGGCAACTAAGGTCCATGAGTGTCTTCCACTTGACTTATTTGTTATCTCCCCTATGAAATCAATTCCCCATTGTTGGAAAGGAGCTTGTACTTCTACTAGTTTTAATGGCATATTACCTAAAAATTTAAGCTTACTAGAGAACCTTTGACAAGCATCACATCTCCTTACCAACCATTCTGCATCCTTGAAGATTGTGGGCCACCAGAATCCTACTCTCAAGATTTTATGAGTAATTGTTTGACCCATATAATGCCCAAGACAAACTCCCTCATGCATTTCCTTTAACAACTTGTTAGCCTAATCTTCATCAACACATTTCAAAAGTATGCAATCTAAATTCTTTCTATACAATTTACACTTCACAATTACATACTTGATGGCCTATAATTTCAATGACCTCCTCTGATTGTCATTCATTCCTGGTGGACATCTCATGTTTCTTAAGTAATAGATGATATCTTGATACCAAACACAATTATCCATATCACATGTATAATCAATTTCAAAATGATTTACCTGATTTGCATCAAGATTGGATTGAGCCATCAGTTTTTCCAATCCTTGTCCTCTAACCAACTTGGTAATTTGGACATCAATGTTGAATTCTTGGATCCTATTGATCCATCTGCATCTTCTTCCGAAAACCTCTTGCTGTGAGAAAATATCCTTCACAGCTACACTTGGCACAAAAGTAATCACAACTGCCCCCATCAAGTAACATCTAAAAGCCTTGACTACATTCACAAGTGTGCATATGTTTGTTTCTCATTTATTTCATACTTCAATTCAATAGCCTGCAAAGATTTACTGAAAAATGCAATAAGCTGCTCAAAACCATCCTTATTCTTTTGTGACAAAACTGCAGCAATAGTATGAAAAGATGCAAAGGAAAAGATGTGTATTGGGACATTATAATCAGGTTCCTTAAGCACTGGTGCATCTTTGATAGCCTACTTGATATTTTTGAAAGCCTCATTAGGCTCACCCTCCCAATTGATTGCAGATCCCTTCTTCAACATCCTAGAAATAGGTCTAGTAACCTTTGCAAAAATTTTCACAAACCTCCTTAAGAAATTGACCTGACCAAAGAAGGACTGAATTCCTTTAATATCCTCTGGCCTCTAAATTTTATCTATAGCTACTACCCTCTCAGGGTCAATTCTAACTCCTTGCTTCCCCACTAAGTGGCCAAGAAACTTACCTTCAGTGACACCAAATGCACATTTCCTTGGGTTTAATGAAATGCCATATTCTAAAGCCCTCACAAATATTTTCTCTAAATGAGTATAGTGGTCTTCTTCCTTCTTAGAATTGGAAATTAAATCATCTTGATAAACAACAAGGAAATCATTGATAAAATCTGAAAAGGAAACATCCATTGCTCTTTGAAAAGTAGCACCAACATTTGTGAGACCAAAAGGCATTCTCACATAAACATATGTCCCCCAAGGTGTTGTAAAAGTTGTCTTGAATTTCTCTAATTCTTTTACAATTACCTAATTGTAACCAAAGAAACCATCGATCATAAACATCAATTCTAATTTGGTTACTCTCTGCAACATAGCTTCCATATTGGGGAGACAATAGTTATCCTTTAATGAGCTGATGTTCAAATTCCTGAAGTCCACACAAAGTCTAAGATCACCATTCTTCTTTCTGAAAGGAACCAGGTTTGACACCCAAGAAGAATACCTTATAGGCTTTATAATGCTAGCATCTCTTAACCTCATTCACTCTTCTTGCATCTTAGGTGCCAAAGTAGGATTAATAGGCCTTTGTTTTTGCCGAAAAGGTTTAGCATCTTCTTTCAATGAAATAATATGCTGAAACAAATCATCTCTATAAACCTTTAGGTCATCATATGACAATGCAAAAACATGCCTGAATTTTCTCAATAATTCAATCAAAGATTTTCTCACATTGTGAAACATGTCCCTACCAATGTATACCTTATTAGGTGCCTCATGTGTTCCAAAGTTTATCTCCTCTAGATCAACATGATCTTCTCTTTTGATATTCTTTTGAACTCTATCCTGGTTATCAAAGATAGTCTCCAAAATAACAAGCCCCTTGGGCACCTTGTTAGTTCTAAGCTGAATAACCTCATTACCAAAGACAACCTCCCTTCCTTCTACTGACTCAACCAAGGCTGAACAATCAAATTCCTGACCATGATACTGATCTTCACAATTCATAAACTTCAAGACATCATTATCATCATCAAAAACTTGCCAATTGTCAACATTGTCTAGTATACTAGGTCTAGCCTGAATTTCAACTTTAGAGATACCAACAAAAGTAATGTCATTGGGATTGATTGCAATATTGGCTAACAAATCAGCCATCTTATTATTACTCCTATCCTTCCACTCAATATTGAAGGCATCAAAATGTTCAATCAAATCCCACACTGTATTCCTATATTGTTTTAACCTCTTGTTTTTGGAAGCATATACTAACATGACTTGGGACACCACCAACTCAAAATCACCAACAATAATTAAACACCTAATACCATGTTTTTGTGCCAACCTCAGTCCTAACAACAATGCCTCATATTCTGCTATATTGTTGGTACAAAAGAAATTCAATGTGAAAGAAAATTTGTAGGTGTTTCCATTAGGAGAAATAAGTAAAATACCTCCTCCTGCTCCATCTTTGCAATTTGCACCATCAAAGTACATTACCCACAAATCACCTTTCATAGAGTTAACACTTACCTCAACAGAGATAGGTGACAAAATAGGTTCCTCCTCAAGTATAGGGATCTTTGCCCTAAAAGCATTAATATCAGTATCCACAAAGCATGTAGTCTCATTGTCAATATTTCTCTCAATCATGTGGCATACTCTTGGTTCTCACTCAATCTTGACAAACTGATCATCAATCTTAAAAGTGGCATAGGACAAATCACACTGTAAACTTCCACCCATGGCAGCACTCCATTTTCTAGATAGCAACATCCCATAATGAGGAGGGATGTCCACCACCAAAACACTCATTGTTAACTCTTTCTTTGGATATGCTGCCAGCCTATATGGCATTACATTGATAGTCCCAATGACAGGTACCTCCCTTTGATCCATTGCACAACATCTACCTTGAATTGTATCAACTTTAAGGCCCAATTTTTCCATAATCTTAAAAGGCATAATAGTATTAGAGGCACCACTATCAATCATAAAATTCCTTAATTTCATTCCATTCAAAATGACACTTAAAAAGAATGGATCAATGTTTTCAAGGCTAGCATTGACAGAACTATCCAAGTATATAGGAGGAATTTGAGATACAATTCCCAGAGCAGCAACACCTTTCAAAGCTTTATCCTGAGATCCATTGCATGCAACATCATTATTATGAACACTATCCACCCATGCAATAGCCCTATCTTTGTGTTCAGGGATCCTCAACAATTCTGACAATGGAACCTTAACTGTAATTTGGGACAATATAGATAACATATGAATAGAAGTAGAGGAAGGAATCTCAATCTGCACTGCCTTAGCATCTCTTTGCTTATCTGATACATTAGGTGTATTGGCCGCCCTCATTTTTTCAATCTTAGCCATTATGTTAACTGGCTTCTCAATCTTACTAGAAATTCTTTCAACTCCAACTCCCTTAGGCTCACAATTCTTACCTTTTATTTTCTTGAATTTCACCATGTGATCACCTGTTGATTTGTTCTCATTAGGCTCTCTAGAGTTGGTACTCTTTATGAACATTCCTATAGGTTTCTCATTTGTATTCCTTGCCACCATGCCTCTAGTTTGCACTTGAGAAATCATTTCTGCAGTAATCCTATCCATCTCTTCTCTAGAAGGTCTTCTTAAATTTACTCACTCAGAAGAAGAGTTCATGTTACATGTCTTCTTATCAATGTCTTCACTATCAGAAAAAATTTCTTGATGAAAAAGGGCCTGATTGTGTCTCTTCACATTTACATCTACTTCTTCATCAAAATCAGAATCATGTTCATATCCTAGATATGAAGTAGCCATGTTGCATCCAACATCATCTTGATCTTCTTCATGATCTATCTCCTCACTACCAACATCTTGATTTGCAGCCATAGAATGTGCAACCACACAATGCTCTGCAGAATGAGGAGACCGGCATGCAACACACTAAGGTATGTCCTCCATGACATTTATTAAAGCTTTTTGTAGAGGTTCAGGGACACCTCTGTCATTGTTTCCTCTTGTAGTAGGGACAATAGGCTTGCCATCCTTCCATTGGGTGTTGTAGGGGTAGTTCTGCAATCTATTTTGCTTATTGAAATTGTTGTTGAATTGAGGCCTTTCATTGGTAGGAGCACTGATGTTCCTATTTCTAGGTTCCTTCAAATCTTTCAATGCATTGAGCACCTTATCTAATTTATCTTATTCTTGCCTCTTAGTTCCAACATTCCTATCATTTTCCTTTCTGTATTTCTTGTCCCCAAACAACTTAGGGTCATCTCTCTTCCCACCCAACTTCCCTGATATCTTCATATTATTCTCAATATTGATAGCAATCCTGAAAGCATCTCTAAGGGTTCTTGGTTCTTTGTCCCTCAACAAGTATCCCATCTTTCCATCAAATGTATTGAAGTATGTGGTTAGACAAACATTGCCATCTAACTCCATAGCTTGGAACAACTTATGCATACCCTTCTAAAATCTCATGTTGAATTCAGCTGCAGACTCATTTTGATTTTTCCTTATGGTATTAAATTCATTCAACATAAAACTAGCATTAGGCCTATCACCATACTACTCTTTGAAACATCTTTGAAAAGAATCCCAAGTATCAATAAATTTATCAGGAAGTCTCTTGAACCAATCTCTAACATCCTCCATTAGAGATTGAACAAATAATTTCATGACTACATCCTCATGCTCTACCTCATAATCATTAAGCATATCAACAAATAACCTAAGATGCTCCTCACAACTAAGAGCATTATTACCAGCAAACTTCGGTACCTTATCTCTTATTTCATTTGGAAAAGCATTCGGGTAGCCTAGTATCCCATCAAAACTAATTTGCCTATAGCCTTCTAGTTGCATAGGTCTTCTTTGAAAACTTGAACTAGTGTTAACCCTAGGATCAACATTTGCATTTACATTTCCATCTACTTGTGCATTTGACTGTTGTCTAAGGTCAACACCTATCCTAGTAGATGAAGAAGGAATTGAACTAGTAGTAGCATTACTAAGTGGAATAGTAGTAGTCATAAATGGCATACCTAGTTCAGTAGCAGAAGGGCTATGAACATTAGCTGATGAAGCCCTCAAGAACTAGATCTTTCTTCTTTTCTCTGCAATAGCAGCATCAACTTTAGCTCTTTCCAACTCTTGAGAAAGAGCTTCATCCTCTTTTATTTTTCTTTCTATCTCTATCTCCCTATTTGATTTAGGTGGTGGGATCCCTGGTATTGTCACTGGTTTGCTTATTTGGACACCCACCATCTTTTACTTTCCTTTTTCATTAATAACTACAATAGTCCTAGTGATCTCATGTCCATTCTTACCCTTAGGCAAAGGAGCATAACTTTTCACTTGTTTGATCACAAGGCCATCTTCATCAAACTCATGGTCTTGCAACAAGCATTCCTACTCACTTCTTAGAGTTTCAAGATCACCAAAAACATCATGCTGCAACACCCTAGGAGTAGAAGAAAGCATCTTGTTTCTCTCCTTCATCTCATTAATTTTTCTAAGGAGAGACTATCTTTCTATTAGAGCATTCACCTTCTCAGCCTCTCTCTCCTCTTGTAACCTCTTATGTATGGCATCCTGCTCTACTAACTACAACCTAAGTGCATTTAGGTCATGTGGGTCTATCATGTTGTCTTCAGAGCTTGATGACACTTCCACATCAGGAGGATGTTGATACGGGAAATGCACTTGCTATGCTCTCATGAGTTCCCTTCTAAAATTATCTTCATCAAGATCTAAATCAATCTCCAAACCCATCTCTTTGGCTTGTCCATCCTGATCTGTAGGCACTGGACCCTTGTCTTGAAATAAAGCCTTCGGGGCATCATAAAATTTATCTTCAGAGCGACCACCATCTGATCTAGAAACTCTGTCTTGTGAACCTTCCTCACTTGAGGAAACATGTGGTGCTCTACCTCTGGTATTTCTTTATTCTCTTATGGGAGCACTAGTAGACTCACCATTCCTTTTGATCCAACTCTTCTTCTTCTATCTAGGAAATTGTTCCAGAGTGACCTCCAGATTTTTTCTAACAAAGGACCTAGTATTCCTTCATTTTTCCATCTTTTGCAATCTATAACACCGGTTCTAACCCTTTGAGTCGCCACCCACCAAAGTGGGAAATCTTTTACTGAATACAGATAGGAAAACAATAGTGCACTTTTCTTTTCTTTATCTCTAGACTCTCCCCAGTAGACTCGCCATTTTGTTGGGATTTCCCTTTGATCTTCAACTTGTAGATTTATACTTTGATGGATAACATTAATATAACTTTGACTCTATCACCACCCCAAAGTCTACAAGGAAGAGGACCAATTAATAAGGATCAATAGTGAGATCCTCCTACACTTTGAGCCTTAATGCTCAGGTAGGTGTACCCTTGACTCACTTCTCCAAAGGAGTCTCAAAACAATATACAACTATACCCCTTACTAATCAATTAAAGATTTTATCATTTGAATGTGTGTGTGATTGATGATGATGGACTGCACCTAGAGAAAGGATCAGTGCCTTAACCAAGGCATAGATTCACCTAATAGCATATATCAACCAAAAACCCTAAATCAAACACACTTGAATTCAGGATAAGTACTTTGCCTATTATCCCTCTCACTCACATACCAGGACATCAAATTCTTATCAAGCCATGAACTCACTGAGACTACCTGAAAGACTTTAATCCTAACTTTGTTAGGAACTCAAAGATAATCTCAAAATACTCTTTGTTTACCATATGCTAACCCACTTTGTGAAATCAACATATATGAGCCCAAGAACAAAACAAAAAGACATACACCACTATAAGATTGGAATTCAACTATGTTCTCATTAAGACTTGCAGAATCAATACATTATCAAACAACAAAATGCCAAAGAAGTAGACCCAAAATCCAAGCTCTCCTTGATCAGTATAATACCATCAACAACAACTAGGGACCAAAAAAAAGAGTTTTGGAACCCCCACTAAATAAAAAATGCTACCATATATATCCCCAAGTCATCTTGGAAACCCAAAATAGGTTGCAACAAGCTACAGATGACTACGGTTAGGGTTTCACCCACTAAACCTATTAGAAACGGTTGCAAATTTATTATAGGGGAAGAAACCCAGGCAACCAGGAGAAAGAAAATCGCAGAGTGATCCTCAATCATGAGAAATCTCACTGAGAAGGTATTGAGAACCACAAAAATGCCCAAAATGTCAACCTGTTCGGCCACTTCCAGCATGTCTCAAGCACAAAAACATAGTACAGAGCTCTGCAGATGATCATGGAACACCTTGGACCACACTACAATAGCAAGCACCACCAAATAGATCAAATCTAGTCGTGAAAGCATTCAATTCTATTCCTTTTGGTCGTAGGAAACCCCTCACAAATTTTTTAATTTCAAAAACAACGGCTACTTTATGGCACTTGCAACATATCAGTGGTCAATATTTAAACCTGAGCTATCTTTAAGTCATGACTGTCTAATTAGTCCTTTTCATGGTCTTGATGTTCTTAACTCAATGGCTAGCCACAGGTTAACTCCTAGCGACTATGCGGCAATGCTTTTTGCTGTTCGCAGAAAGAAAACCTAACTCACCACTTAACCCCGCAAACTAGCGACCAAAGGAACTTAACTCATCCCAACTACATCTAGTGAACTGGCGACTGAAGGCTTTTGTTAGTTCACAAAGAACTTTATCTATTTTCCAAATAGTTTAGTGATCACGCCACAACACACTTGTAGAATTGCCAATCTTTTAGGACTCCGCTACTTTTTCTTCATGAATGAGTGAAAACCTTTGAAATTATATCAAAACTGCCAAACAATTTATCGAGACTGCCAAAAGACTAAGAAAATTTTATGGGCCTGCATCAAGAAGATCAATGGTTGTCTCATCTTTGCATAGACCTTCAAGATTCCTTTAGATCATGAGACAACCATCAAATGAAGAATCTTACCTTGCTTTGACAACCTTCTGATAGGAAATGAAATCAATGGTGGTCCTAAGATCGCAAGTGTCAGAGAAAACCCATCAGATTACATGCGGACTGTTGATCCTATGCAAGTGTCAGATTCCACTGAACCTCGAAATACCTGGCCCCATTAACAGCATGGCCAGTCGAATACATGGACCAACCAAATAAAAACAAATCAACACACCTAGGAAATGGTCCCACTACATTATCATCCTTTCCTCCAATGAAAATCATTCACGTTAGCTCCAAATGTTAGAGGACCCACCTACGTCAGTCATCTGAGGAAAAGTAAAATCAATGGTTGTCTGCAGATCTCATGCGTCTGACACATTCCTTAAGAACTTACGCCCATCATCAATTTTCTACAGATGTCGGGACCCTCTGACAAGCCAGAAACTCAGGTCCCACTGACAAGCACCAAGTCATTACCTCGTGGACCAATGAGAGACCGCCAACTGTGCTTACATGGAAATTAGGACCCACCGAGAACATTATACCTCCTGGAAGATTGGACAGCTGCCGCAAGATCTGAAGGGGCTGAAAAGATTCTATGTGCTTACATGCCAACCGTCAATTAGGGATCATCTAACTAAGATACTGAGCCCACCATGCATTATAGGATATCTCAACAAATGAGAGACCACCACATGAGCCTACCTGGCAGTGGACCTATCTGCATTTGAAAGGTTACGTTACGGAAAGGAATCAATGACCGTCGCAAAAGTGCAAGCCTCTGACAAAACCCTTGCACTTTTGCGACAACCATTGGATTAAGACGGTGTTAAATCTAGGCCTAGGAATATATTAAGCCAGAACATAGGAAAAATTAAATTGCAGGACTTAGGCTTAGGGCAAATTTTAGGCGCTGAGGACCATAGGAAAAATTAAAGACTGCCATGGGTAAAACTTAGGAAAGATTAAAGCGGGGGCCGACCAAAATATAAAGCACATGCACATAAAGGTTTTTAAGTGGCCTGAAAAAGTAACTTTAAAATAGAATAGGGATAGGGCATTACAAAGGCTATTTTGAATGTAACGGCTAGTTTTTTGAATATTCTACTTAGGGCTTTAGCTAGAGACATGAAAAATGATACAGAGACCAGGGGAAAGATAATGAAGCCATAAATTTTTTTGCCCATGCTAACACCTGTGAAACACTTATTTCTTCCTTTTTCTCAGTGATATCAATTACCTTGGTAACTGATATACTGGTGTTCTTTGATTTATTTTTTGTTCCCTCTTCAATGCAAATACCTTTACCTTTGGAATTTTGTCGCTTCTTAGACAAGTTTAAGAATGCTTCTTGCTCAGCTTTTTCTTTGGCCTTAAAAATTGATGTCCATAAAGAATCACTTGTGGTATCCATATCTACCACATTTTCATCTAGTATCATCATGGCTCGGTTCTTGATGATAAATCTTTCTTGGTATTTGGTCATGTACTCACTAAGTTCTCCATAGCTTAGATGTGGGGCTGCCCGAACTAGAGATCGTTCTCTCTTTCTTTTCTAGTTGTCTAGTGCAATAGCCCATTTTTCAATAATCTTCTCATCCAACTTCTTTGGTAATGCACAGGAAAATTCCATTGGAAATTTCTTGAATTTTATCATCATTTGGATGATAGCCTCTTCTATCTTGGTTTGATCTTCATTTGACATCTTGTCAAATCTATCTATTTTGGGATCGGTAGGATCTCTATTTTTAATTATTTCTTCAATGACTTCATCTATTATTTTTACCTTGTTACTGACCACCTTGAATTGATTGACCTCATCTTTAGTCTCAGTCTCCTCAAGATCTTCTTTACTTCTTATCAATTTTCTCCTTTTCTTTGGTGCCTTAGCTATAGCCTTGTTCTTTCTCTTGATATATTTCCTTGTCGGTGTAGCTGCCCTTAGTTTTATTACTTTCTCTACTTCTTTCTTCTTGGGTGGTGAAGTTGCAGTTGATGATCTTGTCTTCATACCTTCTTGTACTAGTAACTACTTCTTCATAGGAATTTTAGGTGGAGGAACTGTTGTGGGATCTTCTTCTTCATCAGACTCGGTCTCCTCACTATAATATGGTTTGTTAGACAACTTTAATTGAACTTTAGTTTCCTGGTCAACCAGTGTCTCCTCAAGTGTTTCAGAGACATCTCCAAATATAGTAGCGATATCTTTCTTCATCTTCTTTTCCTTTCTAGACATTTTACCGATCTCTATACTTGTTGAAATTCTAGATTTCGCCTCTTCATATACTCTAAACCTAGTGGCAGTGGGATCTTTTGGTAATGCAAGCAATGCATTAATAGGTTTCAATGTGAAAACATGGTTCATTTCATAACCCATTGGTGCCAACCATTTTATCCTAGGTTCAATTGCTTTTATCATAGTATAATCTGTGTTGACTACAAAACATATATCATTCTCAAAATTTTCAAATAATTCCCTCAGAATTTTGCTTCTTTTATGCATTTTAGTCTGAAATTGTTTGAAGTATGCATCAAAATCTGTATTCAGTTTATCTCCTAACTTACTCATCATATCATTAATCTGTTTTGTTATCAATATATCTAATTTCCAATTTACTTTACTGATGCTAGGTACATACTTTTGTAGATAGGAGAATATGAAAACAAGTAGTGATCCGAACTTACAGGTATTAGACTTCTTTGTTCTTATTGTCTTCATATTTTCTTGAAGTTGATGAAACAGTACCTTGGCAAGATCAACCTAGTGATCTTTCTTCACAATTTTGTGTGCCATGTCTACTGCGCTACAGGGTACATTGTTGAGTCTACTTGATTGAAATATCTTCTACCTGATCACATGTGCTGCAAATTTAATTGTTGGGTCTCTGATTGTTGAAATTTTCAGTGCTCGACTGTCCTATTGTGCTCTAGTATTCTTTTCAACATCCGGTTGTGATGAAATATGAAAGGATTTAGCCTTGTCAGTTGTAGGGAGCCTAGTAACCCTATTGATCATTTTCTTGTTGACCTCTATCAGTTTATCCAGCCAGAATTTTTCATTGTGATACCAACTCAAAATGATTCTGCTCCAATCTATCTTAAATGATTACCGATAGTGTGTGATACATGATAACCCTGATTCCTTAATCTTCTTGTGTTCTAGTTTCAATTTACCATCGGTGACACAAAGTTCTTGATATGCTGCAATAGTTTCAAAATCTCCAACTTCTCCAATTTTGCAGTGAATATACGATCTTACGTCTTTTGTCAATAAAAATCTATCTAGTATGCTCAAAAAAGTGCCCATTAAATCTATTTGTGCTGTGACCTTGGGATGTGGCTTAAACTTAGGTTCATCAAAATTTTCCCTAATGATTAGATTAACTTCCTCCTCAATACTTTTTGATTTTCTTGCAGATGATGTAGATGCCATAAATCAATTCTAGGGTTTTGGCAAGAAGCAAGATAAAAAGTGTTTGATAGCAAATGAACTTACTCAAAATCATCAAAGAGTGATGTCGGTTTGATCTAAAGTAGCCTTGAATCCTTCTAAAAATCTTCTAGCTTGAACTCTTCTCTGTGAAATCTTCGCTCTTCAAAATCACAGTGTAACAATAAACTCTGTTTCCCATATATTTATAGACTTTTCGATATTCCTGCTCAAACTTTCATGCAATAAATGCTTGACCTAACTTCTGGTATGAAACAACTGTTAGCTTGGTGACAAGAAAAAAAAATTATCTACTCGGTTAACATAGGATTTCTTTGTCGATTGATACATGTGCTCGGTTAACCTTAAATAGTGATTATCGATGGGTAACCAACTCTTGGTATCCCTTTTACCGACTGTATAACATTCTTAGCTAATAACATATAAATCATAGTGCATCTTTATTCATGCTGATTTTGTACAAGTACATCATGTATAAGGAACTGTATGTAAAATGTGATCATTTGAAATGTTAGTCCCATACATACCTATTTCACCTTAAGTGGAGGTACCGATGTCACCCAATCCAGTGGACAAGGTTTCACCGACAACATTACTTGACTCAACATTCTCATTAGATAGCTTCTTCCACATAGTGTTCCTTAACTTCATGATATTTGTGATAGTATATCCACTCTCTAATATATGGTTTTCATCTATTGCTTAGTCTTTGCAGTTCTTGCTTAAATGACCAACCCTATGACAATGCATACATGCCATTCTAGTGCTTGTCCAGCTTCTTGATTGTCCAATCTGACTCTTTCTATAACAATTTTCTACAATGTGTCCATATCTACCACAAGCAGTATAGTTAGCCCATGTATTATAATCCCAAACATAAGATTTTCCTTGTCTCTTCAGTTGATAGGGCTTTCACTGTGTTTGATTCTTAGGAGTCCATACTTGCTTCATCTTAGCCTTACACACTCGTGCAGTGTGTCCATGTTTATTACAAGTATAGCATATTTTCTCCACAATGTTATTGTTAACAATCTCATTCTGTTTAGCTCTGCACTCATAAGCTGGATGTCCAAACTTACCACAGTAATAACAATATCCATTAAACTTAGGAGTGACAAGAGGTTTACCTTGTACTTTTCTTCTACACACATTAGATGTATGTCCCGGTTTGGCACAGTGATAACATGTCAACACTTTAGGTTTCTAATTTTGATTGTTGTTGACTTGTTCAGCTTGTTGTAATGATTCTCCTTCACCGATGTAGCCTATACCAACTCTACTCCCAAATCTTCTTTGATTAGTCAGAAAATCATCAATCTTCTTAGAACTGTCATCAGCAAGTTTCTTTATTTCATTTTGTTGTTATTGATTTTCACTTCATTTCTTAGCTTCTCATTCTCCTCTCTGAGTCTTGCAACATCTTCTAGTCTTCTTGACAATTCTCCATTCACTTGGTTTACCTCTTGATTCACAATCATCATTTGATTAGTTACTTGGAAATGATGATCAGTGAGTCTTTGTATCTCACTCTCTTTAGCTTGAAGTTGTTCAGTCATCAGTCTTCGGTCATCAATAGCTAGATTCCTTTCTTGGTCGGCTTGTCTTGCATTGTTCATTGTTTCTACCATTCTCACCATCTGAGATTCTTGACCGATTTGTAGTGCTTTCAATTGATTAGTTAAATGTTGATTCCTTTAAGATAAATTAGTGATTATACTTTTAGATCCATCAGAGATGCTTCCAGAACTAGATCCAATATGCTCAAACATTTCATCAATAGGTTCTTCATGGTAACTAATCTCATTTTGTAGAATAGCTAGGTTCTTCCTTTCAACCAGTAATCTCTTCAGTCCTTCCTTGTCTTGCTTGTACTATTCAATAAACATCTGCATTTGTATCTTTTGATTCTCAATAGTCTTATCAAGCTTGTATCTCTCCATGACTTAAATCTTTACCCTTCAGTGGTTAAACTATTCAATAAGAGAACTGAGCTCTGATACCAATTGTTGGAGTTAGGAGAGATAGGTATTGAGAGGGGAGGGCTGAATCAATGCCTTCAAAAACTTTACTTTCAAACCTTTTAGATGTATAAATGGAAACAGTAATAACCGACCAAAATAACTTGAATCTAACTGCATGTATCAATCATTCATTTAACATATGAAAGTAAACAACATGAAATCAATATGACAATCACATGACACAAGTATTTTGCTAACGCAGAAACCCTTGTTAGAAGGTAAAAACTGTGGTGGGGATGACACCCACAAATTCTTTACTACTGCAGATAGAAAAGGTTTGCCTATTAGGGCTACAAGTTTTGATCACTTTTGGTGATCTCACCCTGTTAGGAGTGACATGTTAGATCAGCTAGATCTACCTAGTTATAGGATTTTAACAACGTTAATGAAGTGTGCACTTAGTTAAGAGATTTACTTAAGACTGTTAAGTCTACTCTATTAAGAGATTTTATCCAAAACTCTATTACAATGGTCAGAAAGAAATAGGTAATTATCTGCTAATTGACAACTCAATTTCCTAATACATATCTATAAGTTCTGATAAAATATCACCTCACTTGTGATGAATCTCTACTCTGAACTACTTGGTAGCCTTTTCTAATTATGCTCAATCTGAATTCCTCTATACTATGTTCTGCTCTGTTAACTGATAGACTTGAAGTTAGGAAATTGCTTCAAGTGCTTCGTGATTCATATATCAGTTCACACCAAAAAAAATGATGCGAACACACAAATATATAGTGTTCTATTTTTGCTGCTTTAACAAAATTAGGTTACACAACATAGTCGTAACCCTAAGATCTATGGTGTACAAAAATAAACTAGATCAACTATTACAAAAGATATACATTACATTTAATGAATATCATCACATTAAATATTCCTCAATCTTGGTAAAACATTTTATGAACTGTTGTAACTATTTGCATAGAAGTATGTCCCATTTCAGATTGCTATGTTATTTTCTATGATCCTCAGTAAACATTGTATAAACTACTCAGTGTATACTATGACACTCGGTGTTTACTATCTGTCAGTGTCAGTGTCTGCTGGTGCTCGGTAAACTATCCGATGCTCAGTGTATATGCTTTACCGACTAGCCTATCTTGCTTCTAGTTACCGATTTGCTCAATGTAAGTGACCGACCAATATGTATGACACCCTTTGATAGTAATGAAAACCTTAAATTCTCAATAGAGATAACACTAGGGTCATGTCAAGTGCCTTGAGTAGGTCTTTTCATGGATCTACGTTTTTCCCCCTGTTCTACTTCTCTCCCCACCTATTTCCATCTTTTTTCTGGTACCTGGTCCTAAGAACTTACGATTTGAGACCTGAAGGTCAAATTTGACCTCTTGGGTCAAGGTCGACCTCGACCCTGACCTAGGGCAGTGTTGACCTCAACTCTGATCTAGGGCAGAGTCGACCTCGACCCTGACCCTCAGTCTAAATTTTAAGTTTTGGAGGTTTCAGGATATCGAGCTTTAGAAAGTTTTATTTTCCCACTTTTGGGTCGGCTATTTCAGAATTCAGAATGCTAAAATATTGAATTTCATTTAATCTAGGTCCATTTCTAGGGGTTAAGGTTAATTGGGATTTAATTCTCCAATGTCAGCCTCTCTAGAAGTTTGTGGCCTAGATCACTATAAAAGGAAGCCTTCCTCTCTCATTTTCATATCCATCATTCCACCTTTCATGATCAAGCTCTCAAGAAAAATGAAGCAAGCAAGAAGGAGAAGGAAAGAAAGAAAGCTTTCATTCATCCTCAAGCATTCAAGCATTTAAAGTGTTCATCAAGGAGATCCATTGTTAGCGATTGAAGGATTCAATCTCTTTGGAGCCCTCTTGTTGAAGAATGCTCCATCCACATTCATACAAGCCTCTTCCTATGCTAAAATCCATTAAATATTGGTGTTGAATATCTAATGACATTGATTTGAGACATCGTACATACAATTCTACATTCATTTGGAGCATCCCTACTTGTGGAATCAAGGATTTGAATCCTCGACAAGGATTTCAACATAAGCAAGGTGAATAGTTCCATTTACTTTTTTATATATTGCAATTTCGATTACATTTCAAGGTTGATTCCAAATTGGGGTTTGACAAAGGCAAACCTCCCATCCAAAAAATGAAAACCCTTTTTCTTGTATATACAAGTATAGGATAGTGAATTGAAGTTCAGATTTGGATACCCTTTTCCACAAACTTCCAAGATTTGCGAACAAAATTTCTATTGGAGCTATTTCAAGTCAAGGTCGACCTTGAGTGATGGGTAAGATTGTGCCTCGCTATTTGGGTCAAAGTTGACCTGCCTCTAGAAAGAAAAGTTTTTTGGGTTTTCTCTATCTCAACATTTCCAGTCTAGAGCAAGTTACAGAATTCCCTGAAACTATACACAGACACCAGAAATTAGCATTTTCCAGATTTACCCTATTTTGAGGTTAGTATTTGTCTTCTATTCATTTAATATTTCAAGCATATAGTTTCTATAGAAAAGTATAGGATTTTCTCCTTTCTTCATATTCTCCATAGTTTGATTCATTTGTGTATTGATCACTCCATTTTGATTAATCAATTTGGATCTCTCTTCTTGGGAATTTGGATTAGGCATAGATCTTATGTTTCCCCCATTTCTCACATAGATACAACAATATTTTGTAAAAGGGTAAAGATAGACCCCATACATCTTTATCCACCATTACATCTTGTTATGCTCTTCATATTATATGGCATACTTAACATGAAGATATTCTTCCTTTAATTCCATCTCATTATTGATATTTCTTGTTTGTCTATGATTTGTTTTTCATAAACCTTACCAATATGTTTTTCTATAGTGTCAACCTTTAGCTAAAACTTCTTCTCTTTTATTTTTCTAGGTACAAATCTTACACCTACATTATGTTGGTTGTTCATCATTTCTTAGGACTAGTTCAATGAACCAGTACTTGGCTACCTAATCAACCTTAAAATTTCTTGTCATTTCCTACTCCCGCCTCATTTTTACTTCCCTTTTTCTTTTCTTCCTACCAACATCATTATTATCTTCATTGCTAGCATTTTCTTCAATTTGGTTCTATGTATCCCTTATAACATATTCTCTCCTGCCACCATTGTTATCCTCATTTGATGCATTTTGATTTTCATTTAACTCAATGACAACCCTAGCTTGTGGTACTGCTACTGGTGAGCTACTGTGAATGGCTTCTGCACTTTCAATTGCAGATGTTGATGGAGCAAAAATATTACCAACTCTAAAGAAATCCTTTATGGTAGTATCTTTAATTTTTAGGCATTTTGATGGCCTCCCAGGCCCTTCACTGCCTTGCGGAGTCTCACCCTACCCTTCACTCCCCTGAGGAGTGTTAACCTTGTCTAGCTTTCCAATCTCTTCACTTCCCTGAGCACAATGAGAAGTCTAAGTCTCAACCTCCCCTGATATCTAAATCACTTTAGCACTAGTAGCCTAAGGATACTCACTCTTAGGATAGTCACCCTTGTCTGACATCTTCACCCAATGACCTCTCACTAGTCACTAGGATTCTAGCCTCTAGGAATTAAAATTAATAGCAATACTGCAAAATGTGAACAAATAATTGCTTACCTTTGTCTTGCTTCCCTAAATTATGAATCTCTGAAATGTTGAATCCTCTGTTTATTGTTGTAAGATTGTTATTTATAAATCTCGCCCTTCAAAAATTTGTAATGGCACATGATAAGACTACTTTTGTAAATCTGATTTGAATTTATATCAATCCATGATTCCAAATTCCAAATTTCCAATTTTCATTTTTTAAAAATTCCTGGGCTTTTAGCGAAAATGTGCCAACCTGATCAATGTCGAATATAGGAATTAACAAAAGGTTGGCAAAGCACGTCGTGGTCAATAAAACAATTAATTAACGGGTGGAGAAATAGGTCGTGGTTAATATAACAATATAAACCATTTGGCTATTTTAGATTTTATATCCAATTCATAATTAATACCCGTGGCAAATAAGAGACCATTAAAAGAACCACGTCAGATTGGTTATAGGTGAATATAATGGTCAACATCATCAAATGGAAAATCTAATTGGCGATTCCAATGAATATTTACCAGTTAGCATGTCAAGATTGGGCAAATATGGGTCACTCTGTACCTGCATGATTTTCCAATTCCCCCAAACGTATTTCCTAGAATTCACCAAAAGGTGAATATTCACCACTAAAATTACATTGAATTCCATTGTACAGCCTTATCTATAAATATTTTGTTAAACAATTTGGAAATGAGTTTATGATCATGAGAGAAGTCACTACATAATTTTAAAAAATACTTTGACATGAGTCAAGGGATCAACCTTTCTAGTATAAGTTTATAAATGAAGTATTTTCTTGTATTGAGGAATAATGGTATGAATGATGTTTAAGGAAAAACCATTGTCACGAGAGGGAATATTAAATATAGACTGATTCATGGAGGCAATTTGTTGTTGGAAGGATGAAATAGTTTGGGAAAGACAACTGATAGAATATTTGGTAGAGCTAGTAGCATCACACATTTGTGAAAGGTTTGGAACATAATGTGAAATTCAAGGAGTATTATAATATGAAAATGACACATTATTGTAACTAGGTATGGATAATGTTTCGGGAATACATTGGAACACTTTTAGGAGGAGGAATGATAAAATTAGGATTACTTCTGAGAGTAACATGTATAGGAAATATTTGAAATAGATGTAGTCATGAGAGTTTGAGTATATGTAAGAGTAGAAGTGATGAAGGGTGCTCCCCCTTAATACCACAAACACATAACAGAAATAGAGAAACAATAACAATAATATGCAAGAACAGAAAATTGGCTTCTTATTATCTATTACAAACTTTCAGAATTACAATATGTAAAGCCACATGGGCATTCCCTTACAATATTCTATAGGAAAAATCCTTGAATCAATACCCAGATCTACTACCCAGAACTGCCCTAAACAACACTGCGGGCCTTCTTTATATAGGCATTTTCCACCGCCCGAGAAGGTTCCAGAAATTTAGCCCTAAGGGCCGACCAAACTTAGAATTATTTTATTTTTAAATTTATTGCATCAAAGTCGGCTCAAAATAACTTTTGAAACTCGAACAAAAATTTTGAAGGAAAATTATTTTCCGCCATTTCAGGTGACCCAACTTCCGGAGACCATAAGTCATCACCAGTTGACCCGATTGACTATTATAACCCCATTTCAGAAATGCCACGAAGCACTCTACAGGCTTGACATACACAAGTACCCGTCACTAAAATTTTCAACCTCATCTGGGGCCTCTAAAGCCTTCAAAACTGAGTTCAAAGTTTCTCTACCCTATTGCCAATACCGAAAATCTTCAATATCTTCAAAACTAGACCTGATCTAGCCATGAAACTTTACTGGTAGGCTGATATGACCGAGATGAACCTCCACATGTAGAAATCAGAACATTCTGAGATTTATGACCAACTTACTAAAAAAATAGCAAGTTGCCATAAATAGTAGCTCTGCACAAGATAGCCCTTATTGAATACACAAATAAAAATATTTTTTTGGGTGATGCAAGATTTCTCTTACCCCTAGGATGCTCCTGCATCAGACACCGGGGGTAATTTGAGAAGTGACCCTATCACAACTCAGGTGTGCAGAGGAAAACCAAGACGGTTAACCTCCTCCTTTGTTAGCCATGATGAATCTTCAACAGGTCATCCTTTCCATTTGACCAAATACTCTTCATATGTCCTATTCCTTGTGCTTCTACCAACACAACTATCCAGTATGTCTTCAATCTCCTTCATATCTGAACTGGTTGCTGGAATACTCCACTGTACTACTGCAACCTCATCTTCAACACCTCCTTCATGATACTCTGTCAAATCTGAAATGTTAAACACTAGTGAAATATTCAGCCCATTAGGCAAGTCTACTTGATATGCATTTCCTGAATCATGCTTCTTCAGTATCTTACATGGCCCAAACTTCTTCATTTTCAACTTGTTATATGTACCAACTGAAAATCGCTCCTTCTGCAAATGAACCATGACTTTATCTCCAACCTGAAATTCCTTATGCCTCCTTTTCTCATCTGCCTTAGCCTTATACTGCGCATTCATCTTGGTAATATGCTTCCTCACCTCCTCATGGATGTTCTTCAAGTGCTCTACAAAATCCTCAGCTTCAGCACTACTTATTTCTCCTTTATCTATCTTTCTCAATTCAGATGCATTTCTTGGACTACTTCCATATACAATCTGGAATGGTGATTTACCAGTGCTCCTATTGATAGAATTATTGTATGCAAATTCTGTCTGTGGTAAAATCAAATCCCATCCTGTTGGCTTATCTCCAACCAAACATCTCAGCAGATTTCCTAAACTTCTATTCACCACCTCTATCTATCCATCAGTCTGTGGATGATGTGAGGAACTAAACTTCAAATTTGTCTTCAACTTCTTCCACAATGTACGCCAGAAATATCTAACAAACTTAGTGTCTCTATCTGAAACTATGGTCTTTGGCAAACCATGTAGTCTCACTACTTCTCTGAAAAACAATTATGCTACATGAATAGCATCATTAGTCTTTTTGCAGGGAATGAAATGTGCCATCTTCAAAAATCTATCAACTACTACAAAAATTGAATCGTGTCCCCGCTGTGTCCTCGGTAAACCAAGAACAAAGTCCATACTGATATCCTGCAAGGCTTCTCTGGTATAGGTAATGGCTGATATAACCCTATATTCTGCTTCACTCCCTTCGCAATCTGACATACTCTGCAACTCTGTACAAACTTCTTCACATCTTGCTGTAACTGTGGCCAATAATAATTTTCAGTAACCAAAGCAAGGGTTTTATCAGGACCAAAATGTCCAGCCAGTCCTCCACTATGCTTCTCTTTGATGAGATTCTCCCTCATAGAACTTCTTGGAATGCACAACTGACTCCCTCTGAATAGCATATCATCCTGAATGATAAAATCCATCCATTTCATCCTATCTAGAGTAATAGGTTCTTTACAAGCTTTCCAAGCTCCACCAAAATCAGGATCCTCTGGATACAAATTCTTGAGTTCCTTGAACCCAACCACCTCAATCTGCATCTTTGTCAGCAATAGTTGCCTTCTGCTAAGAGCATCTGGAACCCTATTAGACTTTCCACTCCTGTGTTTCAAAACAAATGTATAACTCTGCAAAAACTCAACCCATTTCAAATGCCTCTGATTCAACTTTCCTTGACTATTCAAATATTGCAAAGTTTGATGATCAATATACAAGACAAACTCTTTAGGAAGCAGATAATGTCTCCACTTCTTTAATGCCTGAACTATAGCATAAAATTCCTGATCATAAACATAATACTTCCTCTTGGCATCATTTAACTTCTCACTGAAATAAGCAACAGGTTTACCTTCTTGGCTCATAACAGCTCCTATTGCGGTACCACTAGCATCACAATCTACTCGAAACACCTTATTAAAATCTAGAAGTGCTAAAATAGGTTTTTTTGTAACTTTTTGTTTCAACAATTGAAAACTATTTTCTGCCCCATTAGTCCACTTAAACTCTTTTCTATCCCATCTCATTGTTTCAGTCAAGGGTCCACAAATATTGGTAAATTTTTTTATAAACTTTCTGTAAAAACTAGCTAGACCATGAAAAGATCTTACCTCAGTAGCACTCCTTGGAGTAGGCCATTCAAGGATAGTCTGTACCTTTTCTAGGTCCATTTTTAGACCTTCTGTTGAAACTACAAATCCCAAATACACTAACTCTTTCTTTACAAAACTGCACTTCTTCAAATTAATCAACGATTTCTCATCTCTCAACTTCTCAAACACCATACGAATATGCATCATATGTTCCTCCAATGTCTTGCTAAAAATCAAAATATCATCTAGGTAAACAATGACAAACTTACCTAGAAATTCGTTCAGAACCTCATTCATGAGCCGCATGAAAGTGCTCGGTGCATTGGTTAGCCCAAAAGGCATGACTAACCACTTATACAGTCCTTCCTTTGTCTTGAAGGCAGTCTTCCATTCATCTCCTTCTCTGATCTGAATCTGGTGATATCCACTCTTCAGATCTATCTTTGAAAAATACACAGCCCCACTCAAACAATCCATAATATCATCCATTCGTGGCAATGGAAACCTATACTTGATTGTGATCTTGTTTATTGCTCTGGAATTTGTACACATCCTCCATTCTCCATTCTTCTTTGGTGCTAATACTGCTGGTATAGCACATGGACTCAGGCTCTCCCAAATCAATCCCTTCTGTAACAACTCATGTACTTGTCTATTCAACTCTTCACTTTCTGTTAGTGTCATTCTGTGTGCTGCCTTGTTTGGAAAACTGGCTCCTGGAATCAAATCCACCTGATGACTGATCTTCCTTACCAGTGGTAATCCATCAGGTACATTATCAGATACAATATCCTAAAACTCATTCAACAAATCTGCAACCTCTACAGGTACATCCTCTACTTCTTCTTTACCAACTTTTGGAATTAAAGCAAAACACACATGCTCATGCCTCATACCATCTAGGAATTTTCTTCCATCAACAAATGTTATTCTTGCATTACTACATACCTTTTCTTCGGTCTCCTTCAATGGCTTTAGCTTATGTCGCACTCCATCCTTTGTCAAGGAATAGGTATTCGCACGACCATCGTGTACAGCACATCTGTCAAACTGCCACGGTCTACCCAACAACATATGACATGCATCCATAGATATTATATCACATAGTACCTCATCTTGGTACCCGCCGATCTTGAACTTTACTAGGCACTGTTCACTGACCATGACCTTGTGGTCATCCTGCACCCAGGCAATCCGATATGGATGTGGGTGTTTCTGTCTCTTGAGCTTCAGCTTTGTCACCATCTCTTCTGACACCAAATTGTCAGTGCTTCCACTATCGATAATCACATCACAGCATTTACCTTCACACTTGCATCTAGTGTGAAATAGGCTCCTCCTTTGTTCAGGTTCATTCTCACCACTCAGCAGGACTCTTCTATTAATTAGCATTTCTCCTCTTTCAGCATCTTCAGAATTTGATGATCTAGCATCTTCATCTACATGTGCAACTCTGGCCTGGCTTTCATTTCTCCTGTCTGTCCTGCCTTGGCACTGAGGACATTCAAATGCCCTATGACCTTCTTCTCCATAGTGAAAACATATTCCACATAAGCCTCCTCTTCCAGATCCTTGTCCTCTTCCTCTTCCTCTCTTATCTCTATTATTCTGATCTTGGAAATGATTGGAATTGTTTCCTCTCTGATTCTGGCTACTACTGGCCTCATCCTTCTTTTTCAGATCTTCATTTCGGCCACCATATGATCGTCCACCATGACCTCTTCCATTTTGTCTACTCTCAAACTTCTTGTTTAGCTTTTCCTCTACTTTTAGGGCAAACTGGTATGCCTCCTCAATACTGTTCATTCGAACTAGATTCAACTCCTCCTGAATGCTTGGCCTTAACCCATTAAGGTATCAGCAACATTCTCCTTATCAGCTTCTGCATGGCCTGTTCTGATGAGGAGTCGATAGAACTCCTTAGTATACTCCTGAACAGATCTTCCTGCTTGCTTCAAACTTTTCATTTTTTTTAGTAGGTCAAGCTCATAATCAACAGGAATGAACTATCACTTCAATTTATCCACCATCTGATCCCATCTTGTAATTTTATCTTTCCCTCTTCTATTTCTCTCCAATTGAATTTCTTGCCACTAGATCTTCGCATGACCTTTTAGTCTGGCCTTCACAAATTTGACCCCATCAGGATTCTCAACATCTTCATACTCAAAATATTCCTCACATTCATTGATCCAGTCGATCAATTCCTCTGGGTTAAGATTTCCAAAAAATGTAGGAACCTCATTCTTAGGTCTTTTCCCAATCTTGGAAATCGCCCGAAAAAGTCTTTCTTCCTCCTGGTTCAAAATTTCAGCTTCTCCTTCTTGATATTCTTCTTCGGCTTCATCCTCGCTTTCATCTCTGACATTAAGATTCATTCCTCTGCGAATCTCTTCTTGCAATGCTCGCACTTGTCTCTACAGCTCTCTAACCTCAGGTGTCACAGCATCAGCTCTTCCGCCACGTTCTCTTCGTGGAGGTATTTTCGCGATGTGCGCTGAAACCCTAACCACGGTCCTGGTGCAAACTGCCTCATAGTCGGTGCTCTATTTACACACTCAAGACAACCTGGCTCTGATACCACTTGATGAAGGGTGCTCCCCCTTAATACCACAAACACATAACATAAATAGAGAAACAATAACAATAATATGCAAGAACAGAAAATTGGCTTCTTATCATCTATTACAAACTTTCAAAATTACAATATGCAAAGCCACATGGGCATTCCCTTACAATATTCTGTAGGAAAAATCCTCGAATCAATACCCAGATCTACTACCCAGAACTGCCCTAGACAACACTATGGGCCTTCTTTATACAAGCATTTTCCACCGCCCGAGAAGGTTCCAGAAATTTAGCCCTAAGGGCCGACCAAACTTAGAATTATTTTATTTTTCAATTTATTGCATCAAAGTCAGCTCAAAATAACTTTTGAAACCCGAACAGAACTTTTGAAGGAAAATTATTTTCTGCCATTTCAGGTGACCCAACTTTTGGAGACCATAAGTCATCACCAGTTGACCCGATTGACTATTATAACCCCATTTCAAAAATGCCACGAAGTGCTCTACAAACTTGACCCATGCAAACACCCGTCACCGAAATGTTTGACCTCATCCGGGGCCTCTAAAGCCTTCAAAACTGAGTTCAAAGTTTCTGTACCCTGCTGCCAATACCGAAAATCTTCAATATCTTCAAAACTAGACTTGATCTAGCCATGAAACTTTACTAGCAGGCTGATATGACCGAGATGAACCTCCACATGTAGAAATCAGAACATTCTGAGATTTATGACCAACTTACTAAAAAAATAGCAAGTTTCCATAAATAGCAGCTCTGCACAAGATAGCCCTTATTGAATACAAAAATAGAAATGTTTTTTTGGGTGATGCAAGATTGCTCTTACCCCCAGGATGCTCCTGCATCAAGAAGGTAATAAGGTAGGAATATGAATAGAAGTCTCAACACCAGTATTGGATTTGGAGAGACCAAGATCTTGAGCAAAATCTTTGAGCGTATACATAGAAAAAAAGAACATTGTTGTGTAGAAGGTGATTTGCCTCTATGAAAGTCTAGTTGATGAATCGACCTTCCAAAAGAAATTATGTTTATGCATGAAATAAAATCTTGATAATATAATATAAATATTATATCTACAATGTAAATTCTTATACATTCATAAATGAACTCAATTTTGAAAAGTCTATTAAGATGTTTGTAAGTTTCTCTAATGTGGTTGGATATAGTTTTTGGACATTGAAATGTAGAGAAGAATCAATGATGTCGTTCACAAATACATAGATTTGGATTTATTCCTCAAGTATCAAATGTTGTTATGTTTGATTGGTTCTAACCTTAGGAAGAAGAACCATATTGATAATGATATTTGTGTATTTGAAAGGGGGATCTTCTATCTTGATTGAGGCCTCCTCTACTTGGCCTTCATGAGGGAAAGAAGCTTTCCACAATGGAGATGATTTCCTTAAAAAGATTCATTCGATGCTTGAAGTCATTCTTCACAATGCTTTAGATGTAAAATTGTAGGAGAGAGGTTGAATTTCAACTTCATGATATCGAAGCGAGGAAATGTAGTTTTATTATATACCTCTCACAAGCATTTTGGAGCTCAAAATTTGAAGGAAGAAAATGCGATTAAATATTTCCTTCTTAATCATTGAGATGAGTCTCATATTAAAATTTGAAGGTGAAACATAGGTAATAGGTTGAATGGGTTGACCTATTCTTAGGAATAGACTAATCTACTCAACCTTTTGCCCCTAAAAAGTCATGAAATTTGTTTTGGAAGTTGGAAATGTAGAGGGAATGTCAGAAGAAAAAGTGGAATTAAAACTAGATCAAGCATTAAAAACATGGAAGTCTAAGAACATTAAAATGGGCACTAATTTAGCATCTAATTATGGGTACTTATAATTTAACATAGTTAAAAGTCGTGTACAAGTTAATTAAGCTCTAATTCTCTAACAAAGAACAAGAAGAATTCAAGTTCACAACTTTATTCAACAATAATTATCATTCATAATGTGTTTCTTGATGAGGAAGACAAGCATTATCATCTTTCAAGGACCTGCAAGCCATATTTGAGACTTAAAATCAATAGTTTCATATCTAAAATATTATTTTTCAATTGAAGTGTTTTCATTATTGGTTTATTTTTCAAGATAAAATATTTCTTTTAGTCAATTATGGCTATATTAGTGGTTGGAATATGAACATAGAGTTTGACTTAGGCAAGCCCCTATATAACATAACACATAACACTTCTTTCCTTTTTTTTCAATTTCGCAAGTTCATATTCTACATTACAAAGTGTTACAGGTAAATGGAGTAGACATTGACAAATATTGAAAGATTTTAAGTAGGCTAAAACTCCTATAATAGGGTGTGCAAGACATGTGGCTAATACCTTTTCCTAAATTCGAGAGAGACAAACTTACATGACCTTTTGATTGTGGCTTTGCCTCATTTTGTTTACACAAACATCTTTAAAGTTGGGTGTCTAGCTCACCTTTGTAGCATTTTCAAACTTACGTTCAATTCACAAGTTCCTTTCTATGGCCTCTTACTATGATATTGTTTTTGTTTTGGTAGTTAATTATTATGCATAAAACTTATCATTTTTGTAACAATAAACCTAGATCTAACAATGCACTTCACAATATTGAATTTATTACATCTCTAAAGGAAATGGTTAGTCAAACTATTCAAATCTTTTCTTAAGATAGTAGTTGAAGCTTGCTCATTGTTCCCTAATAATTTGTGAGAACATTTAAGATTTTAGTTTGTATCGTTGCACTAAGATATCTTTTCTATCCATATCATTAAGATTGAAGTTAAAAAGATAAGTATATGTAACACTCTGTTTATTATCATTGACATGATAATGTTTGACATATATAACTATGTCTTTGAACTATTATAAAAGAAACAATATAATATTAAGTAGGAGGCTATGCAAGTTTTGAAGATGTGTCTATTGAACAATTATATAATATTACAATATTTTTTTTTAAAAAATTACAATATTAAATGTCAAAAGATTTTGTATTATATTCTAATTGACTAATGTATCTGTTCTTTTTCCAAGCATTCGTTATCATATTGTCAATTTACTCATTGTTTATCAGAATTATTGGGCAATCAATTCTGACATAAACAATAAGTGCTTGACCTTAATGTGATAGTTGTTCCAGACCTTTCCATATCCAGGGTAATAATTTACTTTGATGTTGACAAGTTTATTTGGATCGAATTGAATAATTGTTCTGGCGGAATATGTGTGGACATCCTGTTGGATTGGACGGTGATTTTATAGCGGGCTACGCGTCTTCCCCTCCTCTGTTTCTTCCTGACAATGAAATGACACTCAAATGAAATTTTCTACCTTCGTCGTAATTCCTCAAAACTGGACACCTCATTTTCATGGCGTGTTTTTTCACTGTAGATCGAGCATTTCTTAGAGTCACCTCCGTCATCTATATATACATTCATTCCTGTCCATCAATATACGCATTCATTCAGAAGTCTCTTATTATAATTTCTAGTCCATTAGTTAAGCCAACGTCCAGTCCATTGCGAAATAGAGAAGTTTCTTATCAAAAATTTTACAATGGAAAGGTATGGAGGAGGGAATAAGAGTTCCATGGTTGACAGCCTTTGGAGTGAAGTGGGGAGTAAGATTTCCATGGCTGACACCCCTGAGAAGGAGTCGTGCACCACTTGCTTGAGCTCGGGAGCTTGTAGATATCATTCTGATGAACCCAACCAACAAGTGATTATTCTCTTCCTCTTCTTAAATGCTTGTATTCTTCTATACTCTAAATCAGCATTTAGGCACTAAGATAGAAATAGAGTTTTTCCATTTGCAGACAGTGAGATCATGTTGGAACTTACATTTCTTCGCCTCAGTTTCAAATCACCAAACATGTGTTTTTTCATGCTGTAGATAATTTTAAATGCTTGTGTGCTTTAGTTTCTCTTATGTCAGTTGACAATAAACAGATTATTTCATCCAAAGGTTACATTTAAATATAGGTTCATGTATCTTGTAGAAGGCTCTTTTAATGCAAGCCGATCGTACTTTTGTCCAGTGTTTAAATATAGTTTCATGTATATTGTAGAGGCTCTTTTAATCCAAGACTAGTATTTAGTTTTATCTTCCGTGCATTACCAAAATGTAACATGTAGCATTCATTCTCATGAATGTTAAGTTTTTGTGAACAACTAATCATTAAACATGACGGAATGCGCTCAAGAAATAGACAATGAAAAATGATGGAATGCGCTCAAGAAATAGACAATGAAAAAATGATAGCAATACCATATACCATTTATTTCATGCCCAGCATTTAAATGCACTTATTATGTATATGAAAGTAGAGTTTGAAATGTTTAAAAAACTTTTTCTTTCATGGTTCTACTAAGGAAATATTTGTTTTCTGGTTGATAAAGTTATCAGGCTATTCAAGCGTGTGTGAAGATGCGGGAAAGCAAGAGCAGCAGCTGCATACTGAAGGCCATAAAATGGGAACCACTTTAAAGCGAGTAAATGGTACTAGTCAGTCATATATATTTCAATCTATGCAAGTCACTCATTTACACCTGTTACTTGAAGGCCGTAAAATGGGAACCACTTTAAAGCGAATAAATGGTACTAGTCACTCATATATATTTCAATCTATGCAAGTCACTCATTTACACCTGTTACTTGGGATACTTGTCTACTGACCTTATTTTGGCCCTTTCTATAAGAAAAGACATTGTGTGGACAAAGATTTTGTTCTTTGCGGATAGGGAAATTATCTAGCAGCAATTTTCTTTTTCCGGAAAAATATCTCATAATTTTATTTTATATTGGATTTACAGTTAAATTGGATTCCATCTTAACACAAAGAACTTTTCAAAAGGACTCTAGTTTGTTTTTAACTCTTCCTGTAGTTAGGGTTCCACCATTATCATTTGCGTAGAGGCGTCTGAAAAGCTCCAGGCGTGTTTTGAATCAGGCTACTTTTAGCAAAATATCCCCACACCGACAACAATAATAAAGTGCATTCAATTTCATCTCAACAGCTGTTAACGTTTCTAGGGTTCAAACAGCTGTCAAACAGGGACTGACCATGCCAGCTATGGATAAAAGGATTTATTCTTCGTTTCTCTGTTCTGTGTTTGTGAAGCATCTAACATTATTTTGTGATTAACCCAGAGAAGAAGGAACCTCGAAGTCCACTGCAGGGCACTACTCCAGAGAAATCCATTCCTGGATCTTGTGCATGCTATGGAGGTCCTGAAGAGTATTACGACAGTCGAGATGAAAGAAAGAAAGAGACAGATAAGGTAAGCTCAAAGTTTTAGTTAATATTTTTTTAAAAAAAATTTGATAGTGTATATTTTCATGCTAACATTTTGTATTAAATTTCATAATTCATCATTTCTTTTTATATTCAGATGATAGATCATAGAATTTAATACAAAAGATTAACAAATATACATTATCAAATAATAACAAATATTGGCTACATCAATAAGGACTATGAAAATTGCAAGTTTTTAATAAGATGTAGCCTTTCCCATCGGGAGAACATATGCCTATAAAGAGATTCATTTATAGACTTAATATTGTTCCTCCCAGATTCAAAAGGAAGTGAGAAAACTTGAAGAGGCAGCCGATCCTTCCAATCTGGAATATGCAACAAGGGGAAATTGGTGGGAAGGTATGGCAAACTGTTCCATGGAGTAATAGAAATGCCCACAAAGAGGTCAAAATGTTATCGATTAGATATCTGCCTGACAATCCTTTTACAGCAAATGATGTTGCAAATGAAAAGTTACTATTGGTTTGCTACAGGTTCCCTTCACCACTAAAATTATGGAGAGCCTTAAATCCATTTTCTTCAATAAATTCAGGTAACTATGCATTTCAGGTAATTTGATTGATGCTATTTAGATGACTGCATAGTTTGTTGTCAATACCCTTATAGAGTGTTATTCAATTTGTTTCTCAGGTAACGCTGGATTCAGTAATGGGATGGATTCAGGGTAGAATACGATATCTAAGTTTATATGTTTTAAGTACATCTAAGGAGAGAAACTTTATACTACTAAAGTTTGTCCACGTGAATGAATTTTATGTCACGACTCTTGTGTCAATTTTATTTGAAAGATGGATTCAGTGTGGAGTATTATATGTATGCTTTTATTTTCAAAGTATATCTAAGGAGGAAGTTTTTGTACCAGTAAAAGTTTGTCAACATGAATGCATTTTATTTCATGACACAAACGTATTGCAAATCCCTTTCACTTAATCTGCAATCTATCCCTCATGAAGTGAGCTCGTTTCTGTGGTGTAGGGTGTTAACTCTTACCAACAATATATGATGTCTTGCATACATTAATATTAATGTGAAATCAGTTTACGTTTGAGGGTATAACGCAAATACTGCAGAGATTACGTTGTAGTTAAGGTCCGATGAGCTATAGTGAAAGAGGAAAGCTTATTGAGCATAATAGTTGAACATAAAGAAGTGGTCAGTGACTCGAATTGAAACAATAATTTATAATTTTGGAGAAAGAACAATTGATAGTGTCGTTTTCTTATATGGAAAATATAGTCTATTGGAGAAACGATAAATAATTAATGAAAATATTGAAAAAAATATATCATTTTTTAAAAAAAGTGTAAAATGAAAGAGTAACATAATCAAAGTTATTGCTATTATAAGAACATATGAGAGAATTTCAATATCATATTATCTAGCAATCACACCTTAGTGTGCAATGAAAACGTCATAGAAATGTGGAAGATAATCTAAGCAAAAAAATTTCTTATTTTGTACATATGTCAAGTAGTAATACAATACTTCACAAAATGGAGACGGATTATGTATCTACACTATTAAAACATTGACATTGAAATCTAGGATCAATATCCAATAGATTGGTAAACTAGAGGCAACTGTTTAGAGAGAAAAGCTTTGAAACACCTCATACAATAGGAGAAGAAATGAGAGAATAAACTATTTGTTACTAGTAAAAGAATACATTGGTGGGAAGTTTTAAATGACATTTATTCAAAAATGAAGTACATGAAGAGAGTAAAAGTTAATAAATATATGTATTGTTTTAATTAGCTTGACATTTGTATCATTCATGTGAGAATGTAAATTGGGTTAAAGTAGACAATGAAACAAACTTGTGGTTCTTGCAACTAATATGTTATGGTTCAAGGATTTGCATATGATAGTGTTTTTCAAGTGTTCCTCCTCTTCTTTACAACAAGAAATATATAGGCTTTGTTGCATGTATGTATATCTTTTGAATGTGAATGTGTGGTGGATGCAGAGGATTGCAAGTTCACAAACTCTTCAAATGGCTATGAATGTAAAGCATTGTTGGTCAATGTGGTTGATGGTGATAGATTCACTCTGAAGTGCAATCCCTTGCAATTTGTTTATTGTCAAGGCCCATGCCATTTTTAGTGGTATTTGATGATGGATACAAGACTCATTGAGGTTACTAAAAAAATTCAATTCAACAACAACAAATAGGAGAAATTGAGGTGACTTTTTACCATCATTGTAGAGAATTGCTTTGACTTTACCAAGTGCACCTTTGAGAAGTCCAATTTCAACACACAAATTTTAGTAGAGCATAATTTATTGGCCAATGCACAAGATAATACTTGGTTGAAGTTGTTTTTCATATGTATTGGACCATGGAAATCCCTTAAGTTTCTCTATAATGGGTAGAGAAACTAGGTTTTCTAAAGATAGCAACATGTGTTTATTATATAGTGAGACCATCTCATTTATTGTAAATAGATGTATGGACAATAAAAAGTACAATGTTCTTTAGAGGGTAGTTTAGAACCTTATAGTGGCATGAGAAGATGTTATTATAAAATTGTAGGTGCTACATTCTTTCAATTTGATAGAAGTGCAAAAAATTGAATTTGAATAGGATCATCCCAAATTTATTGAAATATTTTGTTTAAGATTATAAATTTTGTGAATCTACACCATAGTATTCCCCCATAGGATTACAAAATATACATGGGGATGTGTTTTACTAGTGGTAGTTGTCACAAGTCATCATAGACCATGATTGAGTGTCCTGGGTGGACCTACAATAGTGAGTTACACTTTTTTTCCTGAAATGGCATTGAAATATTCACTTTTAGACACATATTGCCGCTAAACCATTAGAAATTGGAAGATGAAGTAAATTAGAGTCTTATAGGACTTTGTGTCTAGAATCTAGATTTTTTTTTAAAAAATATTTTTGGATTTCATTTTAATCCATTTTTCTATCTCCTAGGAAAACTAGTACGTTACTTAAAACAACATTTTTTAAAGAGTGACACTCACTACATAATGCATAACTTTTTTTCTAAAATAGATATAAATGTGATTCTTTGGAATTTAGTTTTGTAACATCCATATCTAATGTATATTATTAGTTTCATGACTTTATGCTTACTATTTCATATTTTATTAACATTTTAAGTTGACTTAATTGCAATTTTGACATATATTCACTTCATAGCTTGTAACTTATGTATTTGTCCAATTTCAATTTCATTTTTTTATAGATAGAAGACTTCAATACCTAGTCCATGATTATTTATCAAAGAAAAAATCTTTTGTTTTCTATTTTCCATGAACATAGAACATATAGGTTTATTTGTGTTAAGAAACCTATATTTGATTGATGTCAGAAAACATGTACATAATACACTCAAAATGTATTAAATTTATAACCATTAGAAAGATCATTTTGAGTACTTGTGTGATGCAAATAGGATTTTCAATATTGTTCCATTTGAGCCCTCTAATTGAGCCCCAAAGACATGGAGTCATCAGAAATTTCTTTGCATTTGAAAAATAGGCCTAATCGGGAGGTTTCGATGGAAAGTACTTTCAATGGAAATTAAAAGGTTTTAATCAAAAGTACTTTCTAGTGAAAGTACTTACCAAATTTGAAATCATTAAAATCTTAACTCAGGTACTTTCGACCAAAAGTACTTTCTTACTTTCAAAAGAAACCCAGTCGACTGATTTTGTTTTTAAGGCCAGTAATGGTTTAATATAAATAAAGATGGTTTTTTCTTATTTTGTAAATTTAAAATTTCAAGATTAAATCACATTTTTTAGAAGGAAGACATTAGGAAGTGGATATGTTTTGTATTTTGTCAAATCTTAGAAGAGCATTTTGCCGAAGGAAAGTGATGGGAAATAAAAGGACAAGGGTAAATAAGAGTACATGAAAGTATTCGCATGAAACTGAAGAAAGACTACATGAAGATTCATTGGCAATATATTATACTAGGAAGGAAGGAAGGCTCTCTCTCTCTCTCTCTCTCTCTCTCTCTCTCTCTCTCTCTCTCTCTCTCTCTCTCTCTCATTTTTTTATCTATATCCCCTTAATATTTACTATTTAAATTTTCTTTGCATCCCAAATTCAAGTGACAGATGAGAATATTAATCTAGCTCAAAGGTTGAAGAGAAAAAATAATCATAAAACCATAGATCATTTAATTGAAATGGATGTGGAAAAATTGAGATATTGTGATAAACAACCTACACATACTAGAAAAGGGGACATTGAATAAAATGTCTAATGAAATAATTGCACAATTTGAGAATCTTGACACACTTGAAAAAACCCAACTATTATCAATTTCACTTCATAAATATGAGTTAAAAGAGACATTAAAATTGTTGGGTGTAGATTCAACTTTGAAAAAGAAGAAATCGTCTAACCTTCAAAAAGATATTTTTTGAAGTGTTAAGGAAGGTTTGCATTCCATTGGGAAAACAACTAGATCTACAGATAATTCAATTTAAAGAAAAGTGATATTGACATCTATTTTTTATCTGAAAACTCTAGCGAGTGTGCTTACTCAACTACATTCTTCAATTAACAGATTTGAAATCAATTGCTCAACTTTCTTAATCTTAAATCTATGGAAAGATCTTTAATTAATGGTTTTGAATCCAATGTGAAAATTCAATCCATTAACATTCTGAGATCTCTGTTACCACTGAAATATCCTAAATCAAATATTTTCCCCCAAATTTCTCAATTATTTTTCAAAAATAGTAAACAAATAAATTCATGCTATAGATTTTCAATTTAACCAGCATAATACCCCAAAAAATATAAAATAACTAGCAGAAATATAACACTTTGAAATAATGTTGTACTCAAATTTCCAATAGAATAAAGTTTTAGTAATAATATTGCATTGAATTTCTTCAGCAAAACAATCACATAATCCAATCATAGTTACATAAATTATAGAAAGATTGGATATCACAAATATGAACCTAAAGCACTATGTGAAACACCTATGTGATGTCCCCAACCAACAATGGGTTTTTATCCACTGCCTCCAAGCTTCAGGGTTTTCATCCTCTCACCCTTCAGTTTCCCCTACCCATCTCTTCATCTTTTATTATTTTATTTAAATATCTTTTTTTTCACTTAGCAGAATAACATGCCCTTTTAATAATAAAGTAACTTATAATATGTGACTTATAAATAGTAAGTATCCTGGGAACCTGCTAAATCACTTTGATTAGCCTAAAACTGAAGGTGCCTAGGACAAATCTTACACTGATCCAAGAAAAGCCCCAATTAACCCACAATAATATAGTAAAAAGGGCTAATGACACATCAAGAAATAATAGGCTAGAAAAAGGGGACATTACACAAGTGCAATTTAAAAATGTGAAATTGATGCAAGATTTCTCAATATAGAACAAACCCTCTCCAATGAATATCCATTGTCAATGAATAATCAAGATCCAACATAAAAGGATGGAAGGTAAAATGAAATAGAGAGAAATCCATGGGAAGGAAAAATGTGCTCCAAGTGCAATTCCATACAACTCAAGGAATTGACATTAAAAATTTCAGTCCTTCATATGCACATTTGCTTGACTTTGTGTGCCTTGAAGAAATATTAAAAAGTCAAAAGTCTATAAACTCAAGAGAGGAGTTTACAAGATAATCGTGAAGGAAGATAACCTGCCTTGAAGGTTGAGTCATAGTGGTTGCATACTTCAAAATTAGAACTGATAGAAGAGTTGCAAGTCTAAAAGGAATTTGAAGGTTCAAATCTGCCACCACAAGGAACTTTCTAACAAACGAAGAAACTTTTACGAGAAACATAGTTATGCCCACAAAAAAATATATAAAGAAGACATGCCCAACATGATTGGATAATAACTGATGAATATTGCAAAAGATGTGAAAATCCATGATGCACTCTAAAATTTCAAGCACAAATCACGATGTGTACGGGAATTTTGAAAGAAGACAATTCCTCTCATGTACCCAAATCACGCTCAAACACATATGTAGTGGGTGCAGGGGATATATTGAAGGAGAGTTGTCTAATAATCAAAAGCTACATTCAAACACTGAGGCACATAATTTTTGAGGTTATTAATTTTTCACCATACTCTAGATACACCCAGTGCGATACATGGTGCAAAATGATGATCCAATAAGATGTTCTTGTTAGAAAGTAAAGTCCACCATGATAACTGAGAAGGGGGGTGAATCAGTTATCTAGTAAAAGAAAATTTTAATAACATTATTAGATCTCAAACATCTAACCAGGATAAAGAGAAACCATAGAAAGATAAACATACATAATGACACAAGATATGTTAACTAGGGAACCTCTTGATCAAAGAGTAAACCTCGGTCGAGATGGTACCCACAAAAGATGTAATAATATGAAAATTCCTTGTGAGAGGATGGACTTTGTTAGGAGCCTTATGAAATACATTTAGTACATATCAATCCCTATTAGGAGACTTTGAATCCCTGTTAAAAGATTCTAACCCTATTAGGAGTTAAGGAAGGTAGAAGGACCCACTGTCCAAATAAATTCAGGGGAAAGATCACTGATCTCACTATTCAACTGATCTTTGTATTATCTAAAAAAATTAATACCAATAATTATTGATCTTTGCAACTCATCTTCACTCCTCTATCTGTACCAAAACTACACCAAATACTTTACCAGATTTGCTAAATTTGCATATCCTCTTACAATATCAATATCATTATATCTTGCTACTCTCTCATAATGAAGGAAAATAATCCTTCCTTTATAAGACACTCAAATAATTTACAATTGAGTCGGCCAACTAGGCTTAACCAATTACAAAATATAAATCATTACATGTTACATAATATTTCATAACCACATAAAAATTGTCAGCTTCCAAACTTAATAAATCTTCACAGATGAAACCTCTGACTATGTTGTCTCATCTAGGTCACCTCCAAAATGTCTTCAACCTCTCTACATCTTTGCATGTCCAGATTCTATCCCGGTTAGGACATATAGTCTTGTTATCACAACTCGCTGCTCAAGAACATTGTTAGAATACAATTTCCATTAGATTACACATAACTATCATGAATAATTAAATTTATATGTGCACTCCTAACCATAATCGCAAGACACAATAAAGAAAAATTCCTCAAAACCACATGTAGCTTGCTCTCCAATTATCCATGTGTGCTAATTCAAACAGTATCTACTTCACTGCTAATCTCCAGTAGATCATGTGTTGAAATCAATGACAAACATAGTCATGAATGCAACATACAACTGCTACAAAACTACTTGAATACTCTCCATAGGACATATTCAACATTCATTCCTAACAATCTCCCCCATTGGCATTGATCGCAACATAGATGAAAAAACATCCAAGTTCCATGAATACCAAACTCCGACACTGTTGTTCTGCATTATATTTTTAAAATCCTCTTCGTCAATCATCAAATCAGTGATCATATGTTTTGCATGTATCCTTCTCCTTCGTACTTTACTTTTTTAATTCCTCTTCATCAATCATCCAATCAATCCTCAGATGTTTTTCATGTATCCTTCCTCCCTATTGACATCAATGGCAAAGTAATCATCAATATGTCAATCCAATAAAAGCTCGAATGTCAAAAGACACTATTCAAAAGATACTTTTAGAAGAGTCCTTCATGACTCAGGTCAGAAACACACATACTCCTCCATAGAGGAAGCACCAACATATAGTCCAAAAAGGATAGTGTTCTTATACCATTGGACTGATACAACTTTCTGCATCACTACTAAAAATTAGGTTGGGGCATAACCCCAACCATACCTCTCAAGTACTCAAATGTATCTTTAGGTAAGGGCTTTGTAAATATATCTGCAATCTACTCCTTTGTACTAATATACTTAAGTCTGACTTCTTTTTCTGCAACTTTCTCTCTTACAACATGCTATTTGATCTCTATATCTTTTGTTTTAGAATGCAACACAGGGTTCTTAGACATAAATTTTGTACTGGTGTTATCACGGTGTATGATAATAGGCTCATTGAACTTGATTCCAATATCCTTCAACATTTGTTTCATCTATATTATCTGATTAAAATTATTTATTGCTGCTACATATTCTACTTCTATGCTCTGTGAGATACAATTATATTTCTTTCTTAGCCAAGAAACAAATCTTCCTCCAAGAAAAACTTCTCCACCACTTGTACTCTTTTTGTCATCAACACTACCTCCCCAATCTATGTCTATATAGGCACATAGGGTAAAATCATCTAATTTATCATACCATAACCCATAGTCAATTGTGTCTTTGGTATATCAAAATATTCTTTTTACTGCTACATAATGTAACTCTTTTGTATTAGCTTGAAATCTTGCAATGATTCCAACTACATGTGATGTATCTGGTCTTGTATGAGTTAAATACTACAAACCTCCAATCATGGATCTTTATTTATTTTGTTCAACTACAAGAGTTTTATTTGTGCTAGATAACTTATGGCCAGTTACCATAGGTGTTCCAATGAGCTTACAATTTTCCACACCAGATCTCTGCAATAAGTCTTTCAAATATTTTGTTTGAGATAAGAAAATACCATCACTATTTTACAATATTTATAATCCTAGAAAAAAAATTATTTCACCAATCATGCTCATTTCAAATTCTACATTCATTTCATCAGCAAATTTATCACTAGCTTCATCTTCACCTCCAAAGAGAATATCATCAACAAATATAACTACAATCAATAAACCATTCTCAATTTCTTTTAGATATAAGTTACTATCTGTGGTGCCTTTAGCAAATCCTAATTTTACCAAATATTTGTCTAATCTTGCATACCATGTTCTAGGTGCTTGTTTTAGTCCATATAAAGCTTTGTTCAGTTTACATACAATGTCTCCTTCTTAAGTCAAAGGAAAACCTTGAGGCTACTCTATGTAGACTTCTTCTTCCAATTCTCCATTCAGAAATGTTGACTTCACATCTATCTGATACACTTTGAATTTCTTATAAGATGCATAAGCCAAAAACATTATTTCTGCTTCAATTCTTGCAATAGGTGACAATGTTTCTTCATAATTAATTCCTTCTTGTTGTGAGTATCCTTTGCATACTAGTCTTTCTTTGTTTCTTATAACTTCATCTTGTTCATTTATCTTATTTTTGAAAACCCATTTATTTCCTATAACATTTTTTTTATCTTTAGGTCTAGGGATCAAGTCCCAAGTTTTTTTCTTTTCAATTTGATCCAGTTCTTCCTTCATTGCTTGAATCCAATTTTCACCTTTACAGGCTTCATCAATAGTTTTAGGTTCAATTTCAGAAATCAAACATAGTTCTTCTTGTACCTTATTTCTTGTCATAACTCTTATTTCTTTGCTCCCAATAATCTGATCAGTAGGATGATTCCTCATTAGATTCTTATTAGGTGTCACCACCTCAGTTCTTGCTTCAATTCTAGGTTCTAGTCTTATTTATTCTCTTATTTCCCCAATATAATTCTCATTCTGTAAATCACTGTTAGTTTCATAAAAAAATTCAACATTTTCTTGATCAATTCTAGGGCGAACTTCTAAATCTGAATCATAATAAAGTATTCTTTCCTTAATTCTGAATTTCTCATCTACTTTAACATTTGCACTCTCAACAATAGTCTTAGTTCTTTCAGTAAAATATCTATTAGCTTTTCTTTTCAATGAATAACCAAGAAATATACCTTCATCACTTCTCAGATCAAACTTACCACTGTCATCATCTCTAGATTAATATAACACTTACTTCCAAAAATTTGAAATACGTAAATGATGGTGCATGTCCAAACCATAATTCATAAAGTTTCTTGTCTATGTCTACTTTGATATTTATATTTTGGTCATTGTATATACTGTTGTATTCACTACTTCTCTCCAGAATGTCTTCGCTATATCATTCTCAAATAACATAGCTCTTGTCACCTTATTCATTGATCTATTTCTCCTTTTGCAATACCATTTTGTTCATGTTCTAGGGGCTGAAATTTGTCTCTAATTTCCACTCACTTTAAAGAAAGTATTAAATTTTTTGAAGTAAATTATCCACCTCTATCAGATCTTAAACATTTAATCTTCATTCCTTATTCATTCTCAACTCTTATCTTAATTAATCTAAACTTTTCAAATGCTTCTAATTTTTCTTTAAGAAATACTACCCACATCATTCTAGTAAAGTCATCAACAAAAATCATAAAATACCTATCACCGTAGAATCCTCTAGTCCTTGTGGGAACACTCAAACCTGTATGAACAATTTCCAATTTTTTTTGTTGTGGTGAAATTCTTACTGGGAAAAGAACTTATTTTATGCTTAGCCATAACAAATTCTTTACATATCATGTTAGTAGGTTTAATAATCTTAGGCAAATCTCTTATTGCAAATTTAGTGCTTACTCTCACAATGTTATCAAAGTTTATGTGGTAGAGCCTTTTGTGACATAAACAATTGTCATCAATTTTGGTAATCAAACATGTCATCTCAGTAGGATTCAACTGAAATACATTACCTCTGGTTCTTGATCTTGTTGTAATCAGATTACAATTCTTATCCTTCATCACACAAGTCTTCTCATTAAACCAAACTTGATATCCCTTGTCAACTAACTATCCAACACTTAGAAGAATATGTTTCAATCCATCCACAAAGTAAACATCATCAATCTTAGTCTTTTCACCAAGAGTAGTAGATCATATTCCCATTATCAGGCAAGGTGCATTATTTATGACTCTAACAATTCATCCATCATAATTGTTAAATTTTATAAAAAAAATTGATATCTCCAATCATATGTGTGAGCAACCACTTTCTATAATCCAAACAGTTTTATTTTCAATTGGAGAAACTAAAGCTTTTTATTCTCTAACTTCAGTTTTAGAGTTTTCTTCTTTTATTGCGAAATGACCATATTCTTGACATGTCCAACATTTAAAGATTTTATTACCTTCTGGTTCTCTTTTCACAAGAAAGGCAATTCCTTCCTCAATATTTTTGTCTTCTTGATTCTTAGATTTGCTGCTACTGGCATAATCTCCACTGACACTTGTACTTTTTGACAAAGTAGGGTGAACACTAAGTACGATGAATGTTATTTCAATTCTAGGAAAATTTCTAGATTGTCTCAAGCCTATCTTTGATGCTTCTAATCTTCCAAGAAGAGTTTATCTAGTAAATATTTTAGTACAAGTTATAACTTGTTCAATCATCTGCACTCTCTACCTAAATATAGGGGTCAATATCTTTAAGATCTTCCATATAATTTCATCTGTAGTTTTGTTTCCTTCATAAGCTTTGATACCTCCAGCAATATATGATATCCTACTAATATAAGTTCTAACAGATTCATTTTCCATCATCTTTTCATCTTCAAATAAACATATCCAATTCTGTAGTCTGACTCTCTTAGCATGTACATCACCTTCAAAAGTAGATTGTAAAGAAAACCAAATTTGATGAGATGTCCTTAGATTTTTTACCTAAATTTATTCATTCTCAGGAAGAAATGACAAAAGTTCTTCTCTGCCAAGTATGTTACACATAAATATCTATATATTTCCTTATCAGTCAAGTCTTCAATCTTATCTTCTTCAATGACAGTTTTTTCATCCTTTTTAATCAACCAATATCCTATTCCTAAACATAGCAGATGTATCTTCATCTTTTTCTTTTCCATTTGTCATAGTTAACTCCATCAAACATAGGACTTTCTTTTCTGAAATGACTTTCCATAGATCTCCTCAAGTTGTTAAACTTTTATTTCAAAGATCTGCCACTCTAATACCAGTTGTTAGAAAGTAAAGTCCACCAAGATTACTGAGAGGGGGTGTGAATCAGTTATCTGATAAAAGAAAATTTTAATAACATTAGTAGATCTCAAACATCTAACTAACATAAATAACAACCGTAGGAAGATAAACATACACAATGACACAAGATATGTAAACTAGGGAACCTCTTGATCATAGATTGTACCCAAAAAAGATGTACTAATATGAAAATTCCTTGTGAGAGGATGGACTATATTAGGAGCCTTATGAAATACATTCAGTACATATCAGTCCCTGTTAAGACACATTGAATCCCTATTAAAAGATTCTAAACCTGTTAGAAGTTAAGGAAGGAAAAACGACCCACTATCCAAACAGCTTTAGGGGTAAGACTACTAAACTCAGTGTCCAACTGATCTTTCTATTATTTGAATAGAATAATACCAATATTACTGATATCAACAACTTATCTTCACTCCTCTATCTGTGCCAAAACCACACCAAATACTTTACCAAATCTCAATACCAGATCTGCTCAATTTGCATATCCTCTTACAATATCAATATCATCATATCTTGCTACTCTCTCATAATGAAGGGAAAAAATCCTTCCTTTATGCCACACTCAAATAATTTACAATTTAGTCATCCAATTAGGCTTAAGAAATTACAAAATATAAATCATTACACATTACATAATATTTCATAACCACATAAAAATTATCGTCTTCCAAACTTAATATAAATCTTCACACATGTGACCTCTAACTATGTTGTCTCGTCTAGGTCACCTCTAAAGTTTCTTCAACCTTTATACAACTTTGCATGTCCAGATTCTATCCCGATTAGGAGATATAATCTGATTATCACAAGCCACTTCTCAGGAGCACTGTCAGAATATAGTTTCCACTAGATTACACATAACTTTCATAACTAATTAAATTTTCATATGCACTCTTAACCATAATATCATGACACAATAAAGAACAAGTCCTCGATGCCACATAGCTTGCTCTGCAATTCTCCACGTGTGCTAATTCAAACAAATCTGCTTCACTCCTAATCTCCAGTAGATCAATGTGTTGACATCAATGACAAACATAGACATGGATACAACATACAACTACTACAGAACTACTTGAATAATCTCCATAGGACATATTCAAAATTTATTCCTAACAATTCATGTACACACTAAAACTCCATTGGAAGAGAATTTAGATTATTGAAAACCATTCACAAGAAAATAAAACTTTTTTGAAATAGGCATGCCGAAGAATGATGCCGAATGCACCAATATGATTTAGAGAGGTGAAATTTTTAGGTTAACAACATGAGTAATGGAGCCAGTGGAAGATGTCCATTAGTTCCTAGTATTTTTATGGAATTGCAACATTATAAAGGTTTTCCTCATGAAAAATCCTTGTACAAAGTATGATAAATAGAGAGCTCTGGGAAATAACTAAGTCTATTCTGCAAGTATACTAAAGGAAAGAGACTCCAAAATAAAGGAAATATCTTCTGTGGAAAGAATGTCCAGAAAAAATCACATTGGGTGTATTTACAATTCAATCAAGGATTTTGGGAAAAGGAAATGTTTGTGATGGAAGACGAGGAGAGCTTGGGCACGAAAACACTATAGTCACAAAATAAAAATTAAGAAATCCCCCATTGAACCAAATGTGCACTCCCTCACATTTTATTGAGTATGAAGGAACTTTCCCAAAGTTAAAATCCATTACTAAGCCCTATTTGTGCCCCACAACATTTCTTAGGGGGTAACATAATTTTTTTAAACCAAAAATCCTCCAAGCCACTCAGAATACACTCGAGAACATATATGAGGTGGTCAACAAATTTTGAAGAATAAAAAAATCTATCACTATGCCCAAAGTGCACTCAAGCGCAAAAATACCTTAGTCAAAGAATTCTCCAACCAAGAAAAACTTCACCACTATTCCTTAAAGTCCAATTTAACAAAGGAAGACAATAGTTTAATAAGGTTTAATCCTCTTCAAGGCTCAAAGTGCACACGCAAACACCACCAACATTAAAATATTATTTTATTAATAAGTACGTGTGAGTAGGGAAAAGGAAATTAATAAATCCTCCACCATGGATATATGAGTTGTTTGGTCACAATAGGGAATTATTTGAACAAAATTTCTAGGCCAAAGAAACATCTAAGGGGGTCATTTATTTTAAATCTTTCCGCTTTTCATCTAGGAAAGAAACTATGATCTTGGAGAAACGATGAAGGTGAGTAATGCATTGAAATATTTAGTGCTTGGAATTATAACAAATTTTGGGGATGAGCTGAGATCCTAGCATGATAATTTGAGCTCAAATGCAAATGGGAGTTTTGGAATTAAATTCAAAATTGATTAAATATTAAATTTAATATTTAATATTTAATAATAAACTTGTAAAATTTGAGAAAAGTGACAAAGTGAAGATAAATTAATTTTGGGGATTTAAAAGAAAGGTTAATTAAATATTAAATTTTATTTAATGTTTAATTAATAAATATTTAAATTTTGAAAAGCAAAAAGCCAAATTGATTGGAATTAAAAAAGAAATTATTTTTTTACAAGAATTGAAAGTGCTTGAAAATTCAAAATTTGAGAAAAATTTTGATGTTTGGATTTTTATTTAAAGTTAATTAAATATTAATTTTACCGATACTTGATGAATTTATTTTCAAAAAATCAAGATATTCAAAAAAATGAAAATTGAAAAATCAAATGAAGCAAACTTCCTTAGTAAGTTAAAGCGCCCAAACTGGAAAATTCCAAAAAGTGATAGAAAAATGATGACAAATGGAAGTTATGTAAGGGAATCTTCGCCCAGATTAGAAATTTGGGAGTCAAACAATGGAGCTTCCTAAATTTAGCTCGTAGCTTTTGAAGAAGGTTTTTGAGTTAAGAGTCAATAGAAGAGAATTATCTCCTATTTTATTGTCACGCATAATTTGAAGAGTGAGTTGAGAAGCAAGATTTGAGTCTATGAAGATTTTTGAGAGGAATTTGAGGAAATTTTGGAAAGTTTGCAAAGGGAATTTAGAAATTCAAAAACATTATAAGAAAATTTAGGTACATTTATGAAAAGATTTTTAAAGAACATGAATTGTCTTGAAAGAGAAAATCTTGGAGTGAGAAAAGTTTTCTTGCAAAGCTTGAAAGTGGCATCTAGTTGAAAATTTTGAAAAAGTTGTAAAATTTTTGGAAAGCAGAAATTTCCATTAAGTTGAGGACTTTATAAAAAAAAACATAGATTTTTGGAAAGAGCGAAAAAAATCCAAATCTAGAGAAAGTGGAGAAATTTTGACAAACTTCCAAATTTTTTCTATTATAGAGAAACTCTGTTTACTTTTTCTTGCGTGTTTTTATGTGTGTTTATTTTATGTTTTTCAGGAAAAAGAGATGACATAACCTAGAGGAATGAGTGTAACCAAGAGGTAGCTAATAAAGAACCTGCAAAGAGGGTTTTATCTAGAATCCAAGATCATTTTAAAATGGTCAGCAATTGTAGATACCAACCCCAATTGCCTAGACATAAACAAGTTTGTAGTAGGATATTTGGATACAAGGGCCATTAGCTGACACATTTGGCCAGTGAGATCATGAGCAATGGAATTGTAGTTGTAGCCAAATTCCCTCCCATTTTTTAGTATTTAGAGTTAATTGTATTGCACTGCTAGAATTCAAAAAGAGTGTACACTACTGAGCTACGGTATTGGAAGGAAATCATAAAAAAAAAAATGGTTGTGGAGGAATAAATCTCACCATTCAAAGTTTCCTAGGGAGATGGTGTGGCTTGATTTTAACTAGGAGTATAATGAATTAGTCATGATGCTAAGTAGAATCTTTGGCTTTCCACATTCGTATATTTTTAAAATGTGGACATGGTAATTTATTGAATAGGTAGCTAAGGAAAACAACCATGTGGATTGGGTTGGGCTAACCATTGATAATTTGAGTGAGAAGCTAGAGCACCTAGATCCCATTTAAGAAAATTTTACATGAGTTCATATGTCATATACACACTAGCACAAACTATGAGATATGATGGACTTAGGTGTAAATGAACAATCAGAAGTGGTTCTAAAAATTTAAAGGTGTATGAGTATTATCCTTAGTTACATATGCATTCCATTGATGATTATGCCCAAGTCAATGATGCATTTGCAATGTGTATTGTGAGAACTCTATAGAAGAGGCTGCATGTGAGGGTGTTAGTGAGAGAAATGAAGTTGGTGGAGGAATATGAAGCTTGGTTTATTCAATTTCCTAATTTCTCCTATATCAAGTTGCAAGGATTCTTAGCACATCCATACAAAATTCCAAGGTATCCCATGGACAAGATGGTCCTCTTGGAGATCACTCATCAGTTAACAATTTAAGATAAAATTCAAAAAGGAAAGAAGAAGTTGGGGCTAAATTTTCCAGTTTCCATTGGCAAGGATCAAGGTGAACTATGCCTCTACTTGAAGTAATTCTAGAGATCCCAATATGAATTACATTTCTTCCATATACCATTTTGACTAGGAAGGTATAACTTTGATCCTTACAACAAAATCAAATTAGTAGCATGATCAAGATATCAACATAAAGTGCACTTCAAGGATTTTTGGTCCAACTTTGTAGATGAGAATGAGATTAGGAAGAGAATTCATTCCTAGTTACTAGTAATCATGATTAGAGCATGTAAAATATTTTAGGTACCTAATCAAATAGAGGAGGACCCAAATGTGGTTCAAAGGGGATACAATATGAAGAAGAGAGTTATGTACACCTAGGATTGGTTAAACAACTAAATTGTAGACCTTAATACATTATCCAAACCATTCTTAGATTTCATGAAGTGGTGGATTGAATGAAAGTTTGACAAGTTGCAAGTACCAAAGGAAATATTGGCATACCAATTGATGGTTCATCAACCACTGAGGGGTGAGAGACTAAAGAAACCATTAGGAGGAAGAATAGAAGGAGGAGGAATTCCATCAAGGAGTTCAAAGTGACAAAAAGGAAAATGTTTTTCTTGGGAAATGCAACCTCAGAGTAGGCCAGATCTTCATATTGAAAAACCCCATAAAAAGAAATAGACGTATGAGAATGTGTCATCCTCACCTAGAAAAACTCAAAGTGTGCAATAAATAGGAACTTTCACTAGGGAGGAAGTAGAAACAAGTGGAAGAAGAACAAAGAAATATGAATAGATGACTAGGACAATGTAGGGGAGGGTCAATGTTAATGCCTATCAAAGGTCTACACAAAAAATAAGTAGGTAACAAGAAGTTATGACCGAAGAAAGTCTTGATGTGTTGGTTGAAAGAGAGATGATGGAAGAAGAAGCTCAAGGGATCAAGGAAGAAATTCCTAAAGAAGAAGCATAAATTCTTGCAACAAAAGTTGCAACTCCTAAGGAAGTGGCAGAAAGTCCTAGAGCTAAGGAAGAGATTGATATTAGAACAATCCAAGGATAGGAATAGTTGACTATATAAAGGGATCTGAATGCATATTTTCTAGAATGGATAAGGAAAAGGATACAAAGAATTCAACAGAAGGAGGTTAACCTAATGGTTTAATTATAGGAAATCGTAGAGTGAATCAATTGATCAAATTAAAAGGAAATATCTAAGAGGTTTACAAAGGTCATTAGAAGAGAATCTAGCTCTAGAAATATTTAGTTTTTAACTCCAATAGTGGATAAACCAAAGGATCATATTACTCCCAAATGAGTACAATATAACAAAGATTGATTTAGGCCATGCGTTTACAGAGCTTATTATGAAATATTTTAATGATTCAAAACAAGCCATCAAGGGCAAGATGAAGAAACTTGAAGAGAAATATTAGAGGCAGAAAGGTGAGATCAAGGCTTTGTCTTAGTACATAAAGAAATTGCCTCATCCAGTAAGGGAAGAAGGTACATCCTTTGTTCCTCTAGTTAATCCAACTGAGTTAGTGGAGTGTGTTAGCACCTGCAAATATTTTCATGGATTTGAGGTTTTTCCCTGGTCTCTACAATGTCTTTCCTGGTCTTTGGCTAAAACCCTAATTGAAAATTCAAAATTATAGCCGTTACTTTGAAAAACCCTATCTTACCCTGGCCCTGTTCTAATTTGTCATTACTTTTTGGGCCACTTAAAAGCTTTATAACCCATGTGCTATAATTTTGTGACCACTTCATGTGTTGAGCAGTTAGGTTTTATGTCGGGGCCCCCTTTAATATTTTCCCCTTTTCATAAGTCCCCCACAATATTTTTCCTAAGTGTCGGCCTTACAAACTTGTGGCTGTCACATAATCTCATGGTTTCCTATTGTCAGAGTTTCTAACATGCGATCATGTGATGAGGTGACATCTGTCCTAGTGGGCCTGTTTAGGATATCGCTTATTGCTGACATGGTGGCTGACGGGACCTTGCTCTAATAGATAAGTTTGGAAAGGGGCCCACTTTTTGCACCATGGCGGTCTCTCATTTGGTGAAGCATCTTACATGACAGGGTGGGGTCATGCTTCAGTGGCATCAATGAAAGATTACAGATCAAACAGTAGGTGCATGATCTCAAAGAATCTTTTGAGCCCTTGAGATCATGTGCCAACCGTCTGATTCTCCAGATGTTTAGGATGACTATTGTGGGTCCGCTGACAGGTGTTACATTTTGAGCCTTCTCATTGGTTGTGTTAGTGGGACCATTTGCCAAGTATTTCCAGGTTGTTCATCTCTGATTAGTCCACATGTTGTTGACTTGGTGGTTGTTAGTGGGACATGAGTTTCTAGCTTGTGAGAGGGTTCTGACATCTATAGAGAATCAATGGTGGGCGTAAGTTCTCATGGGTTGTGTCAGAGCCATGAGATCTTATGCAAGCCATCGATTTTACTTTTCTCAGGTGCATAGCCAATGTGGGTCATATGCCAGGTCAGGCCACCATGGTGGTTTTTCATTGGTGGTGTCAGGGAATAGGTGGAAGCTCTCAGAGTTGCTTGCGATGGGCATGGGGTAGTGGGGCCTATGTTAGTCTTTTTTGATGTGGTCTCTCCTTATTTGTCCACGTTGTTGTGACAGTGATGTGTCAGTGGGTCTAGACTTTCCTGAGGTGTTAAGTTGTTGTTTGATCATGTGATTGTCATTAGACCATTGGTTTGAGATGCACATGCTTTAGCATCGCGGTATAGCAATGATCATTTGATGCGAGGACAGGAGAAAAGCCTTTGACGTGGGTCCTCTTTGTCAGATGGGCTGATTTGGAGGTTTTCTATTGGTCTAGGTGGGATGAGGTGGACTGTGTCAGTGGGTTCACATATTTTCAAGGAGGTTGATGTGCCGATAGATCTATGGTTGGCACATGATCGCAAGGAATATTCTTCTCCCTTGCGATCATGCAACCACCATTGATATTCACTGAAGCGGAAGCTTTGCGGTGGGCCTTGACTACTTCATGGCGTAGAGTTGCTTGCTTTTGATTGGTCATTGGTGTGGTGAGGTCACAGTTGACTTGTTGGGGGGTCCCACGAACATTTTTAAAAGTTATTATGAGCCGCTCGATCTACCAGGAAAAATACAATATCGACGGTCGTGTTTTAAAAGTCTTCTGTCATGACCATTTTATTTCAAATTCAAATATTCAAACTTCCTAAGACATTTCCAGCAACAGAAAGGACTGGTTTTAATTGCTTTTGAGGCCGGATTTGATTTGTTTGGTGGCGTCGGTGGTTGCAGTGTGGTCCAAGTTGCCATGATCATTTGCAAGGGGGTTTGTACCATGTAGGGATGGATAATTTTGGTGGCTAAAGGCATTTTTTAGATTTGATCAGATTGGTTTGTATGGTGAAATTTATGATTTTCCTGTACTTCTCAGAGATTTTCCTCATTCATGAAGATCATCCTTGGATTTGATAGACCTGTACTTGGTTTTCCCTCTAAGTTTTTTGATTTTTTGTTGTAATTTGGGTTGGTGTAGTTGTTGGAACCCTAACCCTAGTCATTTGAAGCTTGATGCATCCTTTTAGGATTCCAAGATGACTAGGGATTATAAATGGAGTTGTGTTAGTTGTTTTACGGGTTCTGGTTTCTACCTTTTCAGGGGAATTGGTTCCAGGAAAGGTTTTGTCCTCTGGATTTTCTCCTTCTCTCTGCATATAAGGTGTTCTTTCTTCCTTTGTTGGTTCAGAGAATATAATACATATTGTAATTGATTTATCTTATGTATGAGGACTCAATTTATTCTTACTATTACCAAGCTATCTCCATTTGATTTTTAAACTCATTAATCAAACATCAAAGGTGTTTGATTTTTTTGTTTGCATTTCCTGTGTGTTTTCAAGTGGAGTTGTCTTCACAGAGATGACTGGTTTAGGATTAGTTTTCATGTATGTATGAGCTGAGGTGTCAAAGATATGTCATGCTTGTCTTCTAGTGGATGTTGGTCAATGTATTATCTGTTTATAAGTCTCTTCTAAGGGGAGGGTTAAAAGCCTTTGGATGGGTAATAACATACTTGGATACACATGTGGGTTGTTGAAGTGAGGTTTGGTCATGGTGTGCGATTGATGTTAGGCATCAACACATTGAATTTATTTCTTTCTTGTTTCATAGCTATCTATTGCAATAGGGTATTTGACTCTGTGACCCATTGGACAAGGCACTAGTCTATGAGGGACTTAGGGTATCTCAGGGAACCTTTCAAACCCATCATTAAATCATTTACATTTAGTTCCACCCTTTCCCTTTCATGTTGTTAGGATAGGTCTCTGGTTTTCATATTCACTCTATGCAAGTAGGGCTATTGCATGAGATCTTGGTTTCATTGAGGTACAGGATACCTACAAGGGTTTGAGAACCATTCCACAATCAATTACCTATAGACCTGTAGTTTGACACAAGCTGTATGTGTGTGTAGATGAGTTATACCTGCCTGAGTGATGTGGAGCTCAAAGTGTAGAAGGATCTCTCTTTGATCCTTGTCAATTGGCCTTTTTCCTTGTCAGATTTGGAGTGTTGAGTGAATGTGACACTAGCCCTGTCAATCCTAATGCCAATATGACCTTTGGGGAAAAAGAACACCAACAGAGTGTATAGACAAAATTGTGGAAATTTCTCAAGGAGTGAAAGTTTGGATCGAGGGCATCTAGAACGAGGCCTACAAGAATGCTTATGAATTATTAAAAATTCATGACATGATAATGGCCATCCTTTCTTAGATTTAGTGTATGTAGGAGTCATGGTAAGAGGAATGTATTTAACAAGATAAGGTGATCACAAAGTTGCAAAAATTGATGGAAACATGGGCAACCAAAACCTGATCAGAGATAGAGTCATTGGATAAGGAGAGGCATATCATTTCACCCTATGGTATGACATAATACTTAAGGAAAATAAAATGTTTGAACATTTCATTGGGGAGTCTACTCGATTAAGGTGGATAGTTGAGAATGTCAAACAAGAGATTTCTAACACTGTTGCATTACTTGTATCATAAAGGTTGGCCAAAAATGAGATAACTGTAATTAGCCTTAGGAGTAAGTTGGATGAATCCTTTAGATTGAATTTCTTCACTAGGGATGACTTTGAGAATTTCTTCACTTTCTCAAATGACATGCATATAGCTAAAAATTTGTTGCTAGAGTAGGAGGGTAGCTTGAGAAAATATGATAAATCTATGTTATCTTTGGAATTTAAACAAGAATCAGTGCCGAGTATTAGAGTGCATGAACTAGACACGATGTTGGGAAAATTCCATGTTTTAAAGTAGAAAGGTCAAAGATAGGCTATTCTTTGAAGGAGATACATTTAATTTAGAGTGGGCCCATGTAGTGGTCATTTATTCCACCACACTCTCTTCTTAAGTGAGATTTCATAGTGGGAATTTGTTACCCAATAAGATAGTGGATTCCTTTTGCTTTGTCAAAGTTAACCCATACATTAGTTAGATTCCCTTTTCCTTGTCCAAATACTAATTAGGGATGAGGTGGAAAAATTTGAGCCATTGGTTATGTATCATCTTAAAATGGAAGCACTTCCATGATCATAGTAATTTTTAGTGACTAATATTTGCCAATTGGCTAATTTTGGAAATTTGAGAATCCAAATTTGGCTAATAATTCAAGATTTAAGGAAATCTAAATCGCCACATTTTTACAAAATTTTGATTTAGAAATATTTAAATCATAAAATAATTTATTTTATAAAAAACTTGAACTTGAAAATTCACCACAATATTCGATACATGATTAGATTTGATTTGCCAAAATTTTATAAGTTATTGTAGAAATTTAAATTAATTCTCTATTAATATATCATGATTATTAGTTATTGTAGGGATCTATCACCAACTTTTAGTTGCCATTACAGACTTAAAGTATAATCTAGTGACCCTCATTATATTCTATGAGGTAAAAATGTTACTATTTGGTTTGTAATGCTTATGGGAGATATAATTTCTTTCGGATTGTTGATCTCAATATAAATCAATGGTCTTGAAGAAATTGTGGGCCCAATTAGTATTTAAAAATATCAATACATTTGTCTCACGCAATAAAATGAGGTATTAGATTATATTTTAAATAAATGATAGCAAGTAATTATTACAAAGTCTATTCCTTAAACCCATCAAAGATTTCCACTTTAAACCTAATAATTTTCTATAAGAATTCTATTTTTTTCAATAGAAGTATTCACCATGGTGATTAATTAATTTATTTTTATTGTTTGAGATTCACCAATATTTTCTACAAAAAAAAATTTATTAAAAAATAATTTCCCATAAGAATACTTTATTTTTAAAAAATTTAAGAGATTCGCTAATAGAAATTAAATTTTTCTTCAAGAAAATGAAAGATTCACCAAGATTTTATATCTTTTTTAAGAGGGGGGTTTCTTAAAGATTACTTTGTCCATGATAGGAGAATTTATCCCTCCGAGTAAGTGGTATGGGGTCATGTTAAGCACCTTGATTGGTTATTTGCATGTATTTGGCTTTTCCCCCTATTCTGCTTCCCTCTACACCTGTTTTCCACTTCCTATATGCATTTCCTGGCATTCTGGGCTGAGGTCTTGAGGTTTTTGACCTTAAGGTCAAAGTTGACCTTGAGGGTCAAAGTCAACCTCAACTCTGACCTAGGTCAAGTTTGACTTCAACTCTAACCTAGGGAAGAGTCGACCTCGTCCTTGACCCCCAGTTCAAATTTTAAGTTTTTCTGATTTCTAAGTATCAAGTTTTGGAAAGATTACTTTTCCCACCTCCGGGTCGGCCATTTCAGGTTTTGAAATGGTAAGTCCTTAAATTGCATTTAATATGGGTCTATTTCTAGGGGTTAAGGTTAATTGGAATTTAATTCCCCAATGTCGGCCTTCTCTAGAGGTTTGTGCCCTAATTCACTATAAAAGGAGGCCTTCCTCTCTCATTTCAATCCATCTCTCAATCAATTTTTCATCTCATCTTCATGGATTCAAGCAAGCCTTCAAGCATTCAAGTGTTCAAGCATTCATCCATCAAGGAGATCCATTGTTAGCCATTGAAGGGTTCAATCTCTTTGGAGCTCCATTGAAGATCCATCCTTCTACATTCATCCAAGCCTCCTCATATGCAAAGATCTATTCAAGATTGGTGTTGAATATCAAATGCCATTGATTTGAGACATCCTACATTCATTCTACATCCATTTGAGCATCCCTACTTGTTGATTTGAGGATTTGAATCCTCTACAAGGACTTCAACATAAGCAAGGTGAATTGTTTCATTTGCTTTGTTTATGCACATTAAATTTCAATTCAATTTCAAGGTTAATTACTAAATTGGGGTTTGACTAAGGCAAACCCCCCATACAAATGACAAAACCCCCTTTTTCTTGCAATTGCAGGTGCAGAACTTCAAATCTAAGATTGGATTTGGATACCCATTTCAGTGAATTTCTGAGATCTATGAACAAAATCAAAGTTGAGCTTTAGAATAAGAATGTAGCCTTTGACCTTTTATGAGGGTCAAAGACTACCTACTATCAAAAAGATAAAAGTTTTCTGGGTTTTCTTCGTCTTGGCATTTTCAGTCTAAAACAAGTTGTAGAATCACCCAAAACTATACACAGACATAAGAAATTGGCATTTTCTAGATTTTCCCTATTTTGAGGTTAGTATTTTCCTTTCAATTATTTCATATTTCAAGTACAATTCCATTATAGGGAAATATAGGGTTTTCTCCCTCTTTCGTATTCTCCATAGATTGATTTGATCGTGTATTAACCTTTTGGTTGATCAACTTGGATCTCTCCTTTGAGAATTTGGATTTGGAAGTGGATCTCATATTTTCCCCCATACATACATTCAATTTGGTGATTCCATTTTAACACTATTCATTTTTGGTGAACCCGACATACTTACTCTCCTTTCTTTTGTGGAATTGGATTCCCTATTGTGTTTTGTGGTATTAGATTTCCTTTTATTTTGTTAGTATTAGATTTCTCTTTGTGTTAAATCTTTCATGTTAATTCAATTTCAAAAATACAAAAATATTCATGCTTTATGTGTTCTTAGTTTAGTTCATTTGCATTGCATTGGTTTATGAGCTTTACTACTACTAGTACTACTTATAACATTTCGGTTAGAAGAAGTCGTAGACTCATGGGTGCCTTTGATCCTGAATCTTCCTCTCCTTTCCTTAGGATCCTGGATGATAATTTGATTCTTCATGATTCCAATCCTACTATGGAGAAAAACTCTTCTCACTCATCTCATGATGAGGATGATGCTTTAAGAGTTCCTCCTAAACAAGTCCAAAAACTTTCAACTGAACTTGATAAAATAGGTAATTGGCTTATTCAAGAGAACCGTAATCAAGATTCTATTCAAGCTATAGAGGCTCTGTTGGTACTCACAAATTTGGCACAAATTTGGAGTGGCCAATTTAAAATTTTCTCTAAGGCAAGGTGAGTACCCCTAAAAACTTTTTGAAGTTGCCTACTTGAAGTGCAAGTAAAATGTGACCCAGTGATTTTCATGACATACCAATTGGGGAACATTTTAAAAACTTATCATGGAGTAAATGGAATGGGTTACAACTTTCAGTTATCAGATTTGGTGAGTTTCAGAGATAGTTGTTTTAAGGGTGTTCACTCAAGTCAACATTCTGCATATTGCCTGATTTTAGCAAATGGCCTACTTTGCATGATAACATCTCTAACCTGATAATGTTTCATGATATAAGGATTGGTCTGAGGTGTTGTAGGCATGAGAGAGAAGATTCATTTTCATTTGTAGATTCATATGAGTTCATATGATAGGTTTTCCCAAGTCATTCTGTTTGCAATAAATTAAGTTTCCCAAAATGTGAAAGTGCAGAATTCTCAATGCCCTACTTTGAAGCCTTGCAACTTGCACCAGATTAAGTGGAGCGGATAATTGAATGTTCCCCCATATTTTAATCATGACAAAGTGCTACTATGAAAATTTTTAGGTCATGATCAATCTATCTAAGCTATTTGCCAATTTGATTCCGTTTGCAGTTTTAACATTTTGATGAAGATCAGTTAGACAGTTTTGTTGGAGACCCTGTTTGCAGGTCTGCAATTCATGGATAGAGATTGATCAATTAAAAAGAATCATTCCATTGGATTGTAGACAATTTTTTCTATCAACCTATCCGTTTTCGGCTCTTAACGAATCCATTTGATCAGTTTTCAGGATCAAATCCATTTGCAAGTTTCATGTTTTGGATAGAGTGCATTCAATTATCTTTTCCAGATGGCCTACTTTGTAGTTGATTAACTTTTGGCCAATTGATCCAATGAGCTTTCTAATTGCTGCCTCACTTTGCAATCCTGACAAAGAACTTATGTTTTCAGTTTCAGATCTTGATCAATCCGTTAAGTCAGTTTTCATAAGCTGTTCTATTCACAGTTTCCTATTGTTTTCTGAGTGTACCTAGAAATATTTTCTGGAAGGTCACCTTTGCGCATTAATATCTTTTGACGAGTTAAGGGTCTTGAAGAGTTTCTCATTGCATTGTATTATAGAGTTGACATACTTTCTCTAGTCTCAGTTTGGGTCTTCTGCCAATCCATTAACTCAATTTGCTAGGCCCATTCTGTTTGCATTTTTCATAAATCTGTCAGTCATTTGCAAGTGGCAGTTTGAAAGTGCCATTTTCAACAATTAAAATCTCTCAGTTCTGATACAGTCAGGAGACATTGTTCAGGGAGATGATTGCATGCACATCATAGAGTATCCCTATCAGGTGACCGGATCAGATCAGGTGTTTTCATTAGTTTTGGAGACCACTTCCTGAGCCCTCTGGCACAGTTTTGACACCTAACAGAAATAATGTTTTTTGAGGCATTCAATGATGCGGGTTTGATTGAATTTTGGTCCTGAAGCGTGTTGAAGATGTACAGAGCCATAATCAGGGTTAGGTACACGAAATTGAAAAATTTTTTAGCCAGGCTTGCCTCTGGACCCGGCTAACCTCATCAAGTGCTTCTAGTTCGAGATGGACTTTTGTGTTTAATTTTTCAAATCTTCATGGTTATTAATATTAACATAAAAATGTGACGAAAAATGAAAGGGGAAGCTTGTGTGTTTGCAGGCCCCGTGCATTCAAAACAAGCCAGTGATGCAATGTATTAACTAGCATAAATAAGGAATCACCAGCATGTGAAGTAAAGGACTTTTCAACATTCAATTGGTGAGTCTCGCAATGGAGGCAGCTGATAAATGGACATACTTGTGCATGAAGTGGCAATAAAAGTTGAATAGCAGCAATCATAAGAATGTGAAATGAAGAAGACCAGAGCAATGATAAGTTTACTGGCATATATGATTAATTGAAGAATTCACATGAGTGGATCCCAATGATTCTATAAGGCGGGTTGGTGGAGTTATTTTGGAGTATATTTCAAATGTTTGAGACCTTGCCAGATAGGTTGCAATTCCTTTGTTCATGGTCAACCTTCTCTATGTTCAAAATTTTGGTAGCTCTTGTATTCGTGTATTTTGAGAAGATTGGTCTTTCTTCCACATAAGCTAAATCCAAGGGCTATGATAATGATGCCTGTGTGCTTTTTTAAGGAGAAGACTGTATGTAAGGGATAGAGGAGTGCATTGAGGGCACTAGCACACCATCTTTCAGTAGCATATACTGATGTGAGAGAACCAACGCAAGACATGGAGGCACCAGGACAGGGTTTTGAGGTGTTACCACATGGGAGCTAGATGCACTTTTCAAATTTGACTGCATATTATTGAATGCTAGGCATGGCATGAGAGATAAAATTAGTAACAACACATGGAATATGTAAGTTGTTTGTTTGTGAGACTTGTGTATGTCTTCACATTTCCAACATAAGTATTGAAGATGGCAGGCCTCCTCATAGCTCCAATATACCATCATAAGGTGTTGAGCATAGATGACAAAGGAGCTTGAGCTGCTAGTTTGATGGCCAAGGAGCCCATACACCAGCTTAAGGGGATGCTATTCAATTTTTCCTTAGTGCACAATGAATGGAGATGCACATTTTCAGAGAGCATGCAGTTTCAAAAGCTCAATCGTATGTAGAAGCTATTGCAAATGTTTTAAAGAGTAGTGTTGACAGTGAAGCTACACCCACCACTTGGTGTTCAAATCATGGAGGTTGAGGTTGAAAGCTTTCCTTATGACCCCGAACACATGCGACCAAGGATGGAGCTTGCACGAGTTTGAAAACAAAAGGCCACTATAAGAAATAAAAGCCAGCAATTGGAATTAGAGTACAACTATTTCCTCCTCCACTTTTGGACCGCATGGAAGTGATTGAATCGCCTGGGTATACTAGAGAAGAAAGTAATTGGTTCGGTCAATGCAATTTTTAATAGAATTTGATAGAGAACATAAGATATGTATTTATCAAATCACGATGAATTTGGAAACATCTCTCAGAGATTACCCTAACAATTGAACAGTGACACCGTGTGTTTGTTACATAAAATTATTGGAGTAAAGATACATTTAGTCATCGTGGTTCTTAGTAAATGTGGCGTTAAATCTCAACAGCATATGCAAGAAGCTAGGATTTGTAGGGTTTTGCTTCCAAATTCTCGAAGCATAGAATATGGTTATAAAATTGTTCAAAACATTCATGATAGGCATCAATTATAAATGTATGGTTCAATTTTCATATTAGTCTTGTTGAGTGAACAACGTCATTTCTCTGTATTTGTGATAATAGAAGGGAGGCACGCTATGCTTTGAAAAAACATACATAGGTAAATAAAGGGAGGATGTAGGCCCAATGGGGAAATAAAAAAAACTAGGTGCACGATTAGAATGAACTGGGCATTTAAACCATGGATTCTCTTTTTGAAATATATCCCACATTTGCTCTGTGAACTTCTTTGAAGGCTTTTATAAACAAGAACACTCGACATCATTGTTAAAGTGAAGCAAAGGTGTAGAGTCTTTTTATTTATTATGGGCCCAGCTTGGGCGCATGTCACAAGGAGGATATTTTGAAAGGAATGAAGACCTTCTCATGCGAGCAAAGATTTAGATGCCCAGTTGGCAATTTCTTGGCGAGCGGCTCCCACAAATAGGTAAGGTATTTTCGACTCATTGTGTGACTGTGCAGGAAATCTGACATCAAGATACATGCAGTAATCTAAGAGTGGTCGCATGATCTCATGGGCCATTTCTGGTCCATGCAATCATGCGACAAGCTGCCATGTGGCACTCCGATGAGGTGGAAATATGGTTGCTATTCAATACCCAGACAAGTGGCAAATGTGAAATATGGTGTCTAGGTGGAGATAAGGTGGCAAGTCAACCCAACCAATTTGTGCCATGTGGCATGTGTGGGATCCACCCTTTTTTTAAATCTGTGTGCAGCATTTAAAAAAAATATGAAGGTTCAAACTATATGCATAAATTTTGAAATTTATGTGATAGTTACTGATGGGAGTTGAATTTTAAAAATGCTCATGGGAGTTCAATTTTTGTCTGAATATGCAAGTATAATATACTGTTGGAAATCCCGCGAGCTGATGGTTTGGTTGGCACCATTAGAATTCAATTTTGAATAAGTGGGAAGGAGCAGTGAGTGATTCTAACTTCAAGGATAGTTTTTGGTGGGAAATGAAGTAGTTTGTAGATTGGATCTTTTTGGAAAGATACAGGTGTCACGGTTGAGATATTTTTAGGTCTCTTTCCTTCCCCCCATATATTCCAATCTTTTGATAATTGTAAAGGGTTCCAAAATCCTAGTCTCCATAGTGGGTTTGAAGTTGTGCTTAACTCCTGGAGTTTCAGATTTTCTTGGTCCTGAGTGCTGTGTGGGCTAGGTAGTAGATGTAATTCTATTCTTCTATTCAGTCTCATAACATCGACTAATGACCTTTCTCTCAGTCTAGAGTACTGGTAGATTGTATTAGGCATGTTTTTTGTATAAAGCAGTATTGCTGGTCTGGTTGAATTTTCATAAAGTTGCACTGTAAAGCATTTTGTTTACATAATATAGATATGATATTTGAAATAAAATCCAAGGTTTATATCTCTCCTTGAGTGTCTCTATTTGAATTATGAATTGTTCCAATTCATTTCATGGATAATCTCTGTGTGTATGTCCATATTCTTTAGTTCTGATCCAGGATCAGATTAAATAAACTTTGAATATGACATAAATTCTCTAAAGTTTTACTTAAGGATACACCAGTAAGTAGTGTAAACCTAGGGATCTTTTGAATAAATCCACCAGAGAATGATTAGTATTTTCAAAAAGTTACAATCTTTTGGATTTCAACATTTTGTTTATGTATAACAATCTTGTAGTGGAGGGGTTACCCAATGGATAAGACACTGGTTAGTAGTGAGTTCCTTTTACAAAAATTTGTGTTTGATAGGGTTCTATTTTACTCCCCCATTTGATATAACTTTATTGATCATCTATTTGTGAGTGTCCTACCTATGATAATGGAAAGACCCTATGAGTATTAGGTTGATACTTAAATCTTCTTATCATTTATCTATTATTTAAGGTCCAAAAGAGAAAGAGAATACCTTGGACCAGGTAAACACGCCTTGGTTTTGCAGAGCCAGAAGTAGAAGAGGGCATACTAAGACCCTATAGTTGGTCCAATCATCTCTAGAGCAAAATATTTGGATCTAACCAATCCTCAAAATCTGTAGATGTATTGGTTGCCTGTTAGAGCATAAAGTCCATTTTGGAAACGAATAGGCTCTTAAGAAAGTTCTTCATGATATTGATCAAGGTGTTAACCTCTTGCATGGTATTACTCACCTCATGCATTCAAATGTTAAACCTCTAGCTCAAGAAGCTCAAGATTTAGGGTTGATTCCTCCTATCACTAGTGTTGAACCCTCTTCTAATCCTTTACCTAGTATTCCTACCTATACTCCTTCTTTGGTGACTATGACAGTTCCCTCTATTCCTATGAGTGTTTCTCATGTGTCTCTTCCTACATCACAACCTTCATATCATAATGTTCCTTTTACTTATTCCAATCTGCTTCCAACTGTAGTTCATAGTATTCCTCCAGTTGTCTCTTCTATTATTGTAGCTTCTTACACCTTACCTAGTGTGTCTAATGTTGTTATTCCTCCTATTTCCTCTAATGATTCAAAAATCATCAATTTGGCTCAAACTGTGTCATCCTTACAACAACAACTTGCTTCCTTAACTCAAAACAAATTTACTATTCCTACATGTGACATGGGAAGTCCTTTGTCCTTAGATATTATTCGTATTCATGTTCCTTAGCAAGTTGATATGCCTCATCTTGAGAATTATAATGGAAAAGGAGATATCGTTCATCATGTTAAAATATTTCAAATCCTTTGTAGTGATTATGCTCATGACAATAGGATTTTAGCCAAACTGTTTGCGAGAACCTTTCATGACAAGGCCTTACAATGGTATTGTTCCTTGCCTCCTTATTCTATTGATTCCTTTCCAAAACTTGCTAATGCCTTTATTCAACAATTTCAAAACAACATTGGCCCGCAAGTGTCTTTGACTAATTTGATGCATTGTAAACAAAGTGCTAAAGAAAAATTGACTAAATTTATTGGTAGATTTAAGCATTTGTATGCTCAAATTTTCTATCCTATTCCTGATATGTATATTCAACATATGTTTATTTCAAATTTGCAAAAGGATATTAGAGATAAGATTCTACTTACTGAATTTACCTCTTTTCAACAACTTTGTGCAATGCTTCATCATTATCAATTACAAGTGAGTCAATTTGAGAGCAACACTCCAATGGCTCTTGTTCTAGTTGATAAAAGTGATGCTGCTCCTAATCCAAACAAATTTAAAAAATTTAACAACTATGTCAAGATAAACAAACAAGCGAATGTAGTTCCTTATCAAGTTGTTGTTGCATCTACAATGCCACTTCTACATCCACTACTTTTTGATTAAATCATATGTTTACTCCTCTTTCTAAATATTTACATGCTATTATGAATAGGTTGTTAACTATTAATATGATTACTTTACCTCCTATTTGACCTCTTTTACCTACTACGATTGCATCTAAATCTTTTGATCAAAATGCTTTTTGTCAATATCATCGTCAAAATGGTCATGATACTGAGAAGTGTTATTCTTTAAAACATAAGGTTCAAGACTTAATTGACTTTAATGCCTTATCTGTTGATAATCTTGATGGTAGTGGTAACAAATCTATTTCTCGTCCTAATCAAAACCTTCAAATCTATATGAATCCTTTACCTACACATAATACGAATACCATTGCTCATGCATCTACTATGGAAATTGTCTATGATTCAAAGTGGAGCATGTTGGTCAATCTGTATCTCCATGTCAACCTCAACCTCAACCTCAGATTCAACCTCAAGCTCAATCTCAACCTCGACCAAAACCTAAGCCTAAATTGAAAACTCAACCTAAAACTCAACAACAACCTAAGAATCAAAGGCCTCGGGAAATTTTGATTACCTTTGATGGCTCTGAGATTATTAAAGCTCCTGATGCTCCCCTTTACATTTATGCTAGGATTTCAGAAACCTACTCGTGGTTGTCTTGTTGATCCTACATCCTTAGTCAATGTTATTACTAAATAAAATCCTTTTATGAATAGCTTACAACGTGATTCCTATGATAACATCAGATGTGTGGATTCAAACTTGAAATGGTTTTCTTTATCCATCATTTTGTTCTATTACTTTACCGGTTGAACTTTGTGGAAAAATTGTGAACACTACCTTTGTTATTGTCCCATCTTCTGATCAATTTCAAGTTAAGCTAGGTTTTCCTTGGTTAAATGTCATGCATGCTATTGCTTCACCTATCCATAAGTGTCTTAAATTTGTTCATGATAAAGAATTGAAGATGATTAATCATATTTTATATCGACCTTCTAGGCCTAGAGATTGTGCTACTCTTGATTTCTTTTGGCCTTCATTACCTAATTCATGTCCTCCTTGACCTGGTAATCTTTTTCATTCATATCAAGCTTATAAACATCATAAGATTCTTGAATTAAGCATACCTATTATGGATCTTAATCATGGTCTTTTGCCTACACCTTCTATACCTCCTTTAACTATGGCTTCTAGTTCTGTTAATCAAGTTCCTTCTATTGATCTTCCTAAAGCACCTATGAAAGATCATGTGATAGTTCCTCCTATTTTTGATAATCCTATTAATCTTCATAAAGAACCTGTGAAGGATCCTGTGATAGTTCCTCCTAGTTCTCAACCTATTTCAAATAAATCAAAACATAATCAATCTTCCAATGAATGTCGTAAAAAGCGTCGTGCTTATGCTAAAGCTCGTAATTCTATTCTTTAAAGATCTCTGTCTTCTTTGGATAAATCTATGCCTGATGTGTTAGAAGAAGTTGTTACTAATAATGATGTTAAGATGCATGATTATGATGATTCTATTCCTATCTTAGATCCTATTTTGATTAATTTGGATGAAGAAGATACTCTTGATGATACTAATGATGTTAATGATGAATATGACACTATTAACATTGACATTGATTTACCTAATATGCTTTCATCACAATTAACTCTTACACCTAGTGTCGAACATTGTGATTCTCAAGAGGATTCTTTTTTGGAATTGGCTATCATTCCTACTATGTTGGATATAGTCCTTCTTGTGAGTTACCCACCTTCCTTAAATGATATACAACAAAATGGGGAGAGTAGGTAGCACGCTTGATCAGCTTGTCCTTTGTGGTAGCTTTGTTGTGTGTTTGCCTACTGTATTGTGCTTCTCCCATAATGTGTTTGCTAAATGTTGTTAGATTATTTTATACAATCCTTGTTACTTAGTTGGTACAAGGTGATGAAGGAATCAAAACTGTTGTTCAAATTCCTCTATATGTATCTCTATTCATCTATGCATTGTTTAACGTTATGTTGTAATTGTGCTATTATTTGTAAATGTTTCCTTGTGTAATCTGCTTGGATTCGAGACGTGGTAGCACTAAATTTTTTTTGGTCTCCATGTCATGGTCTGAAAAGATTCTCCTTTGTATATCTTATGTGATCTTTCCTCCTTTATGATCGTAGTTCTACTTTCTTTGGGGAATGATGTCAATTCATTTGCAATAATATCATATATATATTATCTTATGATCATACTGACCCCATGGTAGGTAGATCCCTTCTGTGTTCTCTATATGTTTTTGAGATATTTCCCTTGATTTTTCTTCATCTGGGTGCATCTCAATGTGGAAACGTAATCGGTGGAGTTGTTTATGTTTTCATTAAATTCATTGCTCCTGTTAAAGTGTCAACAATGACTTTAACGTGGGCACATACGCTTTGCTCACCTATTGCATGCACACACTTTTTGATACGCGTATATATTTTCCAAGATACCTTTTCCCCCTTTTTGGATTAGTAACTAATCCTTAAAGCATGGATTTATATTTTAGGATCTCTTGATCACTCCAGTTTCAAATATAAATATATTTTGATCCCTTAAGGTCGGAGGTGTCCTTAAGATTGGATCTCTTTTATTTTTGGTTTTATTCTTATGGAATAGAATATTCCTAAGGGTGAATCCTTGATGGGTTGACTAGTGAGTAGCCACATTCACTAGGCAGTTCAATTCCATCTTTCCAGTAGCATCATTTCCTTGTGTGGTTCAAAATGGGATTATGGTAAGATTATCTTTTCATTCTGATCTCCTTTACCAAGAGTTTGCATCAAGCCCATACTCTTGCTAAAGTGCGACTTAATGTATCGTGTTAAAATGGAAGCACTTCCATGATAATAGAATTTATCCCTTTGAGTAAGTGGTATGGGTTCACGTTAACTGCCTTTATTGGATCTTTTCATGTATTTGGCTTTTCCTCCTGTTATGATTCCCTCTGCACCTATTTTCCACTTCCTATCTACATTTCCTGGCATTCTAGGCTGGGGTCATGAGGTTTTTGACCTCAAGGTCAAAGTCAACCTTGAGGGTCAAAGTTGACCTTGAGGTTCAAAGTCAACCTTGACTTTGACCTAGGTCAGGGTTGACCTTGACTCTAACCTAGGGCAGAGTCAACCTTGTCCTTGACCCCCAATTCAAATTGCAAGTTTTTCTGATTTCCAAGTATCAGATTTCAGAATGGTAAATCCTTAAATTACATTTAATATGGGTCCATTTATAGGGGTTAAGGTTAATTGGGATTTAATTCCCCAATCTCGGCCTTCTCTAGAGGTTTGTGCCCTAGTTCACTATAAAAGGAGGCATTCCTCTCTCATTTCAATCCATCTCTCAATCAAGTTTTCATCTCATCTTCAAGCATTCGAGAAAGCCTTCAAGCATTCAAGTGTTCAAGCATTCATCCATCAAGGAGATCCATTGTTAGTCATTGAAGGATTCAATCTCTTTGGAGCCACCTTAAAGATCCATCCTTCTACATTCATCCAAGCCTCCTCATATGCAAATATCTATTTAAGATTGGTGTTGAAGATCAAATGACATTGATTTGAGACATCCTACATTCATTCTACATCCATTGGAGCATCCCTACTTGTGGATTTGAGGATTCAAATCCTCTACAAGGACTTCAACATAAGCAAGGCAAATTGTTTCATTTTTTTTGTTTATGCACATTACATTTCAATTCAATTTCAAGGTTAATTTCTAAATTGGGGTTTGACCAAGGTAAACCCCCCATACAAATTAAAAAACCCCCTTTTTCTTGCAGGTGCAGGTGCGGAACTTTGGATTTGAGATTGGATTTGGATACCCTTTGGGGTGAACTTTCGATATCTGCAAATAAAATCAAAGTCAACCTTTAGAATAAGAATGTAGCCTTTGACCTTTTATGAGGGTCAAACACTACCTAATGTCTGAAAGATAAAAAATTTCTAGGTTTTCTTCATCTCGGTGTTTCCAGTCCGAAACAGGTTGCAGAATTGCCTGAAACTACACAAGGACATCAGAAATTGGCATTTTCTAGATTTTCCCTATTTTGAGGTTAGTATTTTCCTTTCAATTAGTTTAGATTTCAAGTACAATTCCATTATTGGGAAATATAGGGTTTTCTCCCTCTTTCGTATTCTCCATAGATTGATTCGATTGTGTATTAACCATTTGGTTGATCAACTTGGATCTCTCCTTTGGGAATTTGGATTTGGAAGTGGATCTCATATTTTCCCCTATACATACATTCAATTTGGTGATTCCATTTTAACACTATTCAAGTTATTGTTTCAAACTCGGCCACTCGTTGTATCTAATGACCTATATAAAGGCCTCACTTCTTATTTGTAAGGGAGAAAATTTTGAGATTGTTTCTAAGGGATATTGAGAAAATAAAATTTTCATTCAATTTTGGTGATTATTTGATGTATCTTACATTTTTCTTGGTTTCATAATTCCCTCATTTAGATTAGGTTATTAGGGTATGTGCTGGATCATGGTATGCCGAAAATTGGCGATGTGAAAAAATAAACTTTTCACTTGTCCAAAAGTGACTAAAAAGTTTGTTGACTTTTTAGTAGGCCTAGGTGTCAGTACACCTACCAAAGCTAAAAGACAAAGAACATGCCTAATTAGATATCCGATATTATTAGATATCTAATTTTATATCAGATATCCAATTTTTGCCAGAAAATTATATTTCTAGCATGCAAGCGCGTTTAATGCTTTCATTGTGCAAACGTTGAACACAACTGTTGGTTTCAGATATTTGATTGATTCTCATATTTGATTTGGTCAACAACAATAGTTAAGTTAATTTTTTAAGTTTTTATTATTTTTATTGATTTTTAATTGAAATTTGTAGTTTTTTAGATAAAAAATAGGGTTTAAATGAGATTTTTTGTTATTTTTAAAAATTGATTATAATTATCTATTTGGGTTCTAATTGTAATCAGACATGGACTCAAATCAATCAGAAAACCCTCCAATGATCCTGCAAATAATCCCCCACTTTCAAAAGATGAATCAGTCTCAAACCCTTAACGTTTAGAGGATCTCATAGGAAACAATCTAAATCAACTTAGAGGATATTAGACCACATATGCTAATATCCCCACATTGCACCCCATGTTTTCCACATTGAAATCTATTATTGAAAACATGGAGAAACTTATAGAGCAACATAATGTTTCACTTCTTTGGCGCAATTCCATGCACACCTAGTTTGATGATGGGCTTGACTATGATCAAGTTATGAACCTAAACATAACAAAACATGACTTATGTAATATTTTTGTACATCCCAAAATAGGTTTAAAAGTGGGCCCTAAAAAACCCAAGTTGTCAATTAAATGATGCAAAAATGATGTGATACGTGACAAATTTTGGGACCGCTGGTGAATGGTTTTTGATAGACCACCTCATAGCAATTCGGATGTCCCATTTTATTTCATTAAAAATTGTATGCTAAATTTGTGCTAGGTCACAAGGTAAATTATTGGAGTATGAGACCGAATCAAGGTGTAGGCTAGGCTATCCGTAGGATAGGCCATGGACAAACAAGGTGAAATCCCGCAAATATTTCCCCCCTCCCAAGATTTCACCACCTCCTATAGTGCAACATCCTGATGTTATTACTGAGGCCGGCTCACAGACTATTCGAGCCATTCACACCTTGATTTATCTACTGGTTACATAGAGCGTGACATTGTTTCCTCCTCGTGTTGATGCTTCTATCCCTTCCACATCATCCATGACCTCACATGTTTGTGTGCCCCACAGTTGCATTATGTACAAGAATCTATTCTTAGGTCACCTGAATGATAGTGATGCACCAGGGGCATAGAGAGCCATGGACTCCTACTATTATGGTAAGGTAAAGAGTTCACTTTTTAGATTGTATTTAATTTTAAACATTCTTATTTTTAGTAGAATTTTATTATAATGATTTCCCACTTATATTTTTTTGTGTTACATTTATGTTAAGTTGATGAGAGAGGAGGAAGTGACATAGGTGGAGGGGTCTATGCTTTCAATCATATCATTTGGCCTTGATACTTCCATGGTACATATGTTTTAATGTACTCATTGGTTTTCTTCTATTATAATAGTATATGTACATGTTTTTTATAATGTTTATGATCATCTTATTACATACTGATGCAAGTATTTCTAGTTGCCACTGGGGGGCAATGTGAAGGGGTTCAGGCACCAGGCATTGACAAGGGGAAGGTAATTATGTAATTTAGATTATTTATGCATACATGTATACTTATCAGTTGTGCGTACTCATTTTTAATCTACATGGTTTATTTGACAGAGGGTGGTGTCTGATGATTTTGTGAGACCCTTTCACCATGATAGAGTCACAGGCATCTCAATTTGCAGTGATAGCCCCACAATACGTGTATATTTCTAAAGTTATTTGTGCGTATTTTACTATCAAGTATATACAATATGATCAAGTCATGATTGTATGAAGAGTGTGTTTGACTTTTTTAGGTCATCCCTAGTTTGAGGGAGGTAGAGCACCAAGGTTTTATATTGCTGATGACTCAACTGACATTTCCTAAAGAAAGTTCAACATGGGTAAGTTTTAATGCTAATTTAGTTGTTTTGTAAACATATATTTTCTACCAAATATTTAACATTAAATAGTGTAACTTGTAGATCAATCTCATGTTCACAAACATATATAGGTTAGAGTCAACACTGGTGGCATTGTCCCTTCACTACCAAGGACATATATTAGGTCCCTTGTCCACATGAGGAGACAGTGAGGTAAGGTACATGAGAGTTCAATTTTACTTTATTTATTTATTATTGTTGACTATGATTTTGAATTTTTATTTTTTATTTGTAGAAACCATATAAATTAAGTAATCTAACTCGGGGTTTCACTTTTGTGTTTGAATGCAAGATCCATAAGAGCCAAAGAGCACTTCAAAGAGGCTGCATTTGGATGATCCACCAGTAGAATAGGATGTCCTAGAAATATTTGTAGTTGAACTTTTTATTCTAAGATGGTGTATGCCACATTGTATCTAGATATGTTGATTTTGTAAATATGTACAAAATTATTGTTCATTTTGATATATATGAAACTTGATATTCGATCTAATTTGTTAATTGCATGTTCATTTATTTATTTTTAGTATGCAAATATGCTTGTGTGTATATACTCATATGTAGGATTTATGCCTTATGTATATTCATCTATATTCAAGTACATTTTTCATAACTTAAATTCATGTGTATGGGCTACGTGCATGACTTAAATGAATTCATTTGTATGCTTTATAATCTATGTGTTGTATGTATGCTTCATGACTTAAGAAAATTTATGTGTATGCTTTATGTGCTATGTGTATTAAGATGTGTAATTCATCATTTAAGTGAGTTCAAAATTTATGTATTATATTATATTCATGTTTATTTGATGCGCTCAACCAAGAAAATCCTTCAAAGTTCACTTCACAAATTCAGTGATCACCTTGTCAAATCAACTCTTATGGAATGTATCAGGTTATAACTCCATTATAAATGTCAAAGACACATCATTCCATGAGAATTAATAATAAAATTCATGGAATGATGCTTCTACATCAAGATTTTGTCAAACTATTATTGAGAAAACAATGACCTATCATTCTAGGTACCAAACCCCCCTTTCTAGGGTCTATAGGCCAGGGCTTGTTCGAAAAGACTCTTGCAAATATCCCTAGATCCCCCCAATGAATCTAATAGATCCCTATGGACCCCAATAGAATGGATCCATCACAAAATATACTCATCCATTAGAGTATATGCTCGCAACAATGATTGTTGTTGCTTCATGCACCTTCAATCAACATTTACCAACATTTGTGGTCTCTCCACCACCATATATCTTGCATATCACTGAAACCAAACACTATTGTACAAGACACTAGTTAACTCCTTGCATTCAAATGCCAATGAAATGATGCAATAAGGACATGGAAGTGATAAAAAGATAATAGATAATCAATTTACTCCATTTCAAATCATAGACACATTCCACAATACATTCAAATGACCATCCTTGGTCTCATTACATTTGCCAATGACCCTTTATGGTCATGTCCCCATATCCCTTGGAGTAGCAACATCTATCCATTGAGGGAACAAAATGATGCTTCCATCATGTTAGGTTGGGTAGGCTTACCCAAGCAATGGTCCCACTTTTCCACTTGACACACTAGAACGCTCGCCACCATACGTAATGGTGCTTAGTGCACCTTTGAGACACTTTGGTCTAGTATATTCATGAATGTTATACTGACTTCATGTTATGAACATGGTTGTCACTATCATTTCACCACCCAATGAGAGCTAATAGCATAGACCATTCGGTTCTAGGAAGATCAGATTGGAAGAAACCCAATAGTGCAACTTTCAACTGATCCTCACTGCAAGTTTTGGCATCAAGAAAGATTAGCGCGACAAATTCAAAAATTTGAATCTCACAAAATAGAGAGAGGTTATTAAAATCCTCAGAAACTTGGTCATGTATCATCTCACATATTTCTGATACCTCTCATAGGGTCTGAGATATGAGCCTTGAAAGATTGTTGCCCAATTGTGCATAGTGCACCTTGGGGACAATTTAGCCTAGCAAGGTCACGAACATTCTAGTGAAAAAATATTGAAAAATGGTTGTTAGTAGCATTTACCCACCCAACCAAAGCTAATGGCACAAACCATTCGATGCCAGGACAAATGGTTTGGAAGAAACCTAGTGTTACAACTTTCAACTGACCTTCACTACAATTTTTGGCATCAATTGAGATTGGCGTGCAAAATTCAATCAAATTTGAATCTCCTATAATGGAGAGAGGTTAGTGTAGAAATTAGAAACATGGTCATGCATCATCTCATAGTTTTCTGATACCTCTCATAGGGTCTACAATATGAGCCTCGAAAGATCACTGCCCAATCGTGCTTAGTGCACCTTGGTGACACTTTGGTCCGGCATGGTCATGAACATTCTAGTGACTCAGTGGTCAAAAAGGGGTTGTCACTAGCATTTACCTGCCCAACTAGAGCTAATGGTGTAGACCATTCAATTCCATGACAAATGGTTTGGAAGAAACCCAGGGGTGGAAATTTCAACTAACCCTCTTTGCAAGTTTTGGCATCAAGTGAGATTAGTGTGCCAAATTCAAAACAAAAAAAAATCTCCTAGAATGGAGACAGGTTATTGTAGGCCTCAGAAACATAGTCATGTAGCATCTCATGGTTTTTGGATACCTCTCATGGGGTCTAAGATATGAGACTTGAAAGATCACTTCCCAATCATGCTTAGTGCACCTTGGGGACACTTTCGTCCGACATGGTCACAAATGTTCTAGTGACTCAGTGATCAAAATAGGGTTTTCACTAGCATTTACCCACCCAACTAGAGCTAATGGCATGGACCATTTGATGCTAGGACAAATGGTTTGGAAGAAACCTAGTGGTGCAACTTTCAACTAACCCTCACTACAAGTTTTGGCATTAAGCGAGATTGGCATGCCAAATTTAAAAAAAATTGAATCTCTCAAAACGCAGAGAGGTTATTGTAAGCCTTAGAAACAAGGTCTTGTATCATCTCATGGTTCACTGATATCTCTCATGGGGTTTGAGATATGAGCCTTGAAAGATCACTGCCCAATCATACTTAGTGCACCTTGTGGATACTTTGGTCTGGCATAGTTACGAATGTTCTAGTGACTCGGTAGTTGAAACAATTTTATCAATAGCATTTACCCACCCAATTAGAGCTAATGGCATAGACCATTTGATGTCAAGATAAAATGGTTTCGAAGAAACCTAGTGGTGCAACTTTCAATTGACCCTCACTGCAAGTTCTGGCATCAAGTGAGATTGGCGTGCCAAATTCAAACACATTCAAATATTCTAGAATGGAGAGAGGTTATTATAGGCCTAAAAAACATAGTCCTATAGAATCTCATAGTTCATTGATACCTCTCACGTGGTTTGAGATATGAGCCTTGAAAGATCACTTCGCAATTGTGCTTAGTGCACCTTTGGGACACTTTTATCCAGCCTGCTCACAAACATTCTAGTGACTCAGTGGTCAAAATGGGGTTGTCATTAGTATTTAATCACCTAACTAGAGAAAATGATGCAGACCATTCGATGCCAAGATAAATGGTTTGGAAGAAACCCAGTGGTGCAACTTTCAATTGACTCAGACTGCAAGTTTTGGCATCAAGCGAGATTGGCGTGCCAAATTCAAACAAATTTGAATCTCCTAGAACATAGAGTGGTTATTGTAGGCCTCATAAATAAAGCCTTTTACCATCTCTCAATTTTTTGATACCTCCCACCGGATCTGAGATGCGATCCTTGAAAGATCACTTCCCAATCATGCTTCGTGGACCTTAGGGACACTTTGGTCTGCCATGGTCACAAATGTTGTAGTGACTCAGTGGTTGAAATGGGGTTTTCAAAAGAATTTAACCACCCAACCAATGCTAATGGCATAAACTATTCGATGCCAAGATGAACGGTTTGGAAGAAACCTAGTGGTGCAACTTTCAACTAACCCTCACTATAAGTTTTAGCATTAAGTGAGATTGTCATGCCAAATTTTAAAAAAATTGAATCTCCTAGAATGGAGAGAGGTTATTGTAGGCCTCAGAAACATGGTCCTATAGCATCTCACAATTTGTTGATACCTCTCATGGGGTCTGAGATACGAGCCTTGAAATATCATTGTCCAATCGAGGAATCAAAAAATGCATGCCCATCTTCACCAAACTGTATACATGGGAAACATGAAATATATTTGTAATTAGAGCTGATGCCTTTGCCTAGGGCCATTGTAGACTACCAAAATTTTTCCAACAAAATAACTTATTTCGAAGATCACCCATGTTTTTTTTAAATGGCTGGTTGGTTGCTTTTTCTTCTTTCAATGGTCGTCCATGATTTTTTTAGAATTTTCCAACATTTTGTACATAATTATTATAATTTAATACCTCCTACTCTCACACTCATGGAAATGGTTGTTACGTTGTAAGCTGAATAGAGGTGAAATGGATCCACCTCTATGAATGGGGTTTGAATTTGAATAGGGGTAGAATATAGGACCTATCATTAATCCAAATTCCCAAAAAGAAAGATCCAAATGGATTAATCAGAAGGAAGTGATCAATGCACAAAAGAATCAAACAATGGAGAATATGAAGAAAGGAGAAAATCCTATAATCTACTATGAAAGGTATAAACTTGAAATTTGAGATAAACGAAAGCCAAATACTAACCTCAAAATAGGGTAGATCTAGAAAATGTTGATTTCTGATGTCTGCGTGCAGTTTCAAAAAATTCTACAACCTATTTCAGACTTGAAATGCCAAGATGGAGAAAACCCAAAAAAAATTTGTGTTTTAGGAAGCAGGTAGTCCTTGACCAAGATAGTGGGGCAAGGTCTTACCTTGGAGCAGGATCCTACCCCCTACTGAAGGTCGTCCTTGACCCAAAATAGCTCCAAAGGAAAATCTGTTCATAGATCTCAGAAGTTCCCTGAAAAGGGTATTTTGATCCAAGCTTCGATTTGCAATCATGTACCTATACCTATAAGAAAAATGGTTTTTTTGTTTGGATGAGGGGTTTTCCTTGGTTAAACCCCGGTTTGGAATCAACCTTAATAATGGAATAGAAATAAAGAATGCTAGCAAGTAGTAGAAGTAGATTTAACAACAAAGCTATGATATTCAATAGATATGGAATTGTATTTGAAATGTAAACAAGTATATTGATATGAAAACTTGAACACAACAATTTAAATCAAAACCATGAATGTAAATCCAAAACCTCCATGATTTTATTCTTGGAATCCACCTTGATAGAGAAGAATGAATGGATGTTGAAGATGAAAAAAGGATCTTGAAGGAAGATCACACCACCATGATGTATAGATCTAGGGTTTGAATAATGAATCTTGAATGCTTGAACCAAATTCCTTCAAAGGCTTGAATGCTTGAATCCTTGATCTTTAATGGAGAACTTGAATGGAGAAGAGGAGTTGAATGTTTCCTTGAAAATGCTTGATTAAATGCTTGCTTAATCTTGCCTTGAGAAAACCGTGATTGCTTGATTGCATAACTTGTGGATGGAAAAAATGAGAGAGGAAGGCTTTAGGGATTTTTTTAGTGGCAATTATTCACCAATTGGTGAATATGTCCTGATCGGCGGATAGAAATTGGCAAAAAAAATGCTTGTATACTAGTCAATCGGTTCACCTAAATTTTATAAAATGCTCATATAGTGGTCAGATTGTTCGCCACTATTTTTACATAATTTCAGTAATGTATTCAGGTTCTTCACCCATAATTCTATTTACTATTCTACTCTTATTCACCATGAATTAAATTTGGTGTAATTATCCAGGATCAACATTCACCAAAGGCCTATTGTCCCAAGTGAAATTTTTATTTGCACTAGGACCCAATTCACCATGCATCATACATAATCATGTCCCAAAATCCCTCCCTATTTGCCTAGTCAGTTATTTAAAATTACACGGGTTCACCAAATATTAGTTGTTATCATAAGCAATAATCAGCCCCTTCGCTAAAATGGATGATGGAGATTATGAGGCAAAATCTGATGGTTGATATGAAAATGGTTTACTTGTAGTTGTCTATTTAAGAGATATGAGTTTCATTATTGAAACATGACCGAGAGAAGGAGACTTCAAGAGATTTAGTTGAGTCTAAGCTCACAATTGCGATCGATAGCAAATGACTACCAATTTGTAGTATCTTATTCAAGTAAAATTTTATTGCAGCCATAATTTGTTGGAGATGTCATAGTCAAAGTTAAATAGGAAGAGGACTATTGAAGGTGGAGATGTCCAAGAGAGGCCAATGAAATGAAGAAATATATCTTCATACTTTGGCATGGGTAGACGCAATAGTGTTGGTCAAAGTGAGGAAGGTACATCATTAGAGGAACCTATACAATTTCAAGGTTATCAACCTACATAGGAGTCTAATGAACAAATTGGGGAGCCTAATAAATCTAGTGACGAAGTTGCAGAACCTGATATCTCTGATGAAGATGACCTTGAAGAATAATTTCATGTAATAACCAATACCAAGATGAATTGATTGACTTCGGTGATGATGATGGTTCAATTAACAGTAACACTAAAGGGAGAGGAAAATCAAAATAAAAAACTGATCGTCAATGGGAGATGTTGAGGAGATTTAAATTTGATTGGGCAGAAAAGTATCCATTCATTGAACCCATGGAAAATCCAATTTTAGGTGAGCCACTAGTAGAATGCAGATGTACAATTTGTAGTTGGAAGTATAAAAAGGAAAAGCGGTTACAGCTTAAACTAGACACCATAGAGAAACATGTTGGTAAGATTTACAAAACCTCAACTGTTGATGGAAAATAAATAAAAGTGGTAAGATATAAAACAAAGGAGAAATGTCAACATAAAATGAATGCTAAGGAATATTATTTGGTTTAGAAATTTAAGATGAAGCCTGGTGAAGTTCAAGGTTCTATTAATACTATTTTTGCAAAAGCAAGTGAAGTAGAAGAATGTGGAAAAATTGTTCAATTTAGTAATGTTTTCCATATTTTGAGTAGAGGGCGTCCAATGATAGACTATCCTAAAATGAGTGGTTTATTACACTTTTTGAAAGTTCCTAACTATCCTATCACTCATTGGTCAATAAATAGTGGATGGGAATTGACAAGTTGTATTGCCCAGGTTGAAATAGGGGATGTACAGAGAAAAATAAAAGAGTCAACCTTTATTGTATTGTCCTTAGACAAAGTTATGACAATAGATAATATGTCGTGGGTATGCATGCATGTTTATACTATACAGAATAATGTCTGCCAACCACATCTACAAACTGTTTCAAAATTGAGGGACAATGCGACATCAAAAACTTTATTTCAATTAGTAAAGAGCCATTTAATTGAATATAGAGGTATGGATGAATTGACAATAGTGAAGAAGTTGATCTGTGTTGGAGCTGATGGAGCTTCAGTAATGCAAGGTCAAAGGAATGGTCTTTGCACAAAGATGCAAGCTTCTTGTTCTCCATATGTTGCTGGCATTCACTATATGGCCCACCAGATGAATCTTCCTTTTAGAGTTGTGAAGAAGTTCCCTTTAGTAAACAAGGTTGAAGATTTAGTAAGAGATTTGCACTCATATTTTTGTCGAAGTCCCAAACATTTTAGGGAATTTCAACACTTTGCTGATGGAACTACCAATGGAAACAAGCTTCTTAAAGATGTTGATACTAGATGGATCTCTTTGGATGGACTAGTGCATCAAGTTTTTTCTGAATATCAATCTTTGATTAGACTGATGTATAAAAATCAGGACAATGTAGAAAATCAGAGATGGGGTGACCTACTTCGGAGGTTAAGCAATATAGAGGCACTTTTGACTTTAGCATCTCTTCTTCCCATGCTAGAAGAAATGACGTTCATTATGAAAAAAGCCCAGCAAAGATCCATGTATATTGCAGAATATGCTTACTTGTGTAAAATGTCATGCCAAGCCCTGGATAGTCTCTATCGAAATCACCTAAATTTATCCAAAGAAAGATTTAATCACTGGCAAAAACTAACAGATTTGAATAGTCCTAATAATTATTTAAACATTGTTGAAAATGGATATTTATGTGTTTGTGTAAGGGGATTTTAGATACCAATGTACTACAATGCCCCAAAGAAGCGAGTTACAATAGTTACAAGGGAAGAGTTTACCAAGATCGTCGAGTCTATAACAAGTAATGCAAGGGACATAGCCTATAAAGTTTCCTCTGAAATAAGATCCTAATTCCCATATGAACAACTTCTTGAGGCCATGGTAATTGTGTTTCCTCAATATTGGACCTTAAACTCTAAGGAAGATTATCATAATAGGCTGATGACTTTGATAAAGGAATTTTACAAATTTGTAGAATTCAATGGAGTGACTATCAATGGAATTTTAGATGAGGGTCTTCTTAGGCATAAATCAGGAACTTTTACAAAGACTATGAAGCATCAATATCAATTAATGCATAACCCACATGAAGAGGGCTCAGCAATAAGGCTTTGGACAGAACTAAAACAAACCACAATGTTGCGTGAAGAAATTTTAGAATTCCTCAAGCTTGCTGATCTATGTTAGGCCATGATATTGGGTTCAATGGACAATGAGAGAGGTTTTCAGTGCTTTGGGCTTCCTAAAATCAAAGCTATGAAACAAACTAGACAAGAATTTGGAAACATGCTTGAGGGTCTACACATCTAGGTATGATGTCAATACTTTTCCTTATCAAAAAGAAATGGAAATCTGGAAGATAAGATGCAAAAGAAGAGGGTTGGGCAACACCACTAACCAATCTCCGACAATGACTCTGAGTGGGACAAGTATAGGTGGCGATGGGAGTCATAGAAGCAGAGGTCAAAGTCAGAGTGAAGAAGACACAAACAAAAATGAAGAGAACATTGAAGAAACTGGAATACCAGAATTGGATGATGATGACAACACAAAGATGAATTGGCAAATTTAGGAAATTTATGCTAAATTAGCAGTAGCAATCAATAGGTATTTTTTGATCTTATTAACTACTATATCCTGTCATTCAATGTTCATTTTAGAAAATCAAGAATGTATTATGTTTCATCATTTAAATTTGAGAAAAAAAGAGTATTATTACTGTAGAGTGTACTTTGTAACTTTGTATCATATCATCAATGATCATTCATATTTGAATTTGAAAATCCTGAATGAAATTTTGTATTCCAATAGCATATAACAGAGTAAATCAACTAAGAATAACTAAATAAAATAGAGTAACTCAACATACATTGAACTGGAAAACATGAAAATTAGATAGAGCACAATTTGTTTTGTATTCATTTTTAATATATTACAATTTACATTAGTTCAATTTGTTTTGTATTCATTTTCAATATATTACAATTTATAGTAGTTCAAAATTCAGAGCAATCTTTGTAGGGTAGTCCAAACATCCTCTAATGGCAGAACAATTTGGTTCATAGTATAGTCACACTCCTGCAACTTCATTAGCAATTCATATTTGGAAGTGTGACTTGACAACACTATTGCTTCTAAAAATCCATTCAAAATTATCACTACTTTGATGAAATCCATGAATGTATCAAGAGATATGTCTATAGGAAGAAAGCGTAAATCAGTATTTATTTTGTCATGCAACCTTATTTTGTAATTTTCTCTTCCAATGAAGTTATTTGCGTCAAATCCCTTAGTCAAACCAAGACTTTCCATATTCGCTTTCATTTGTTCCATCTTTGTGATTTTCTATTGAGCTTTGTTATCCAATTCATGTGCTTCTTATAGCTTCTCACATTTTTGAATGATACTTGATATCTTTACTGAGGCATCAAGGCAATTGCTAATCCCCTTGTTTGATAGATAACTATCACTCTTACTGTAGAGTTGTTGCATAATATCTTTTTCTTTCTTTTCTTTCTTGAAAACATCCATGTTCTATTCAATGTTCTTATGGAGCTTCAAATAACATACTCTCATACTTTGAAGCATTTCAAACCACTCATACAAGTTATTACACATCACCAACATTTGGCCCCAAATGTGTTCTTTTGCAATCTTCACTAAATTATTATTAGTATTTGTTAAAGTTTGAATTGTATTTTTGGCCTTCTTTAGTTCTTCCACCATTTGTTCACAATTATTTTTGTCTTCCACTACTTTGTGTTCCCAATGATTGGCTTTATCCGCCTGAGAGTCCAATTGCTTTTGCAATTCCTGGTTGGAGGTAGCATTACTCTCCACGGTTTTAAATAACTTTTCTGAAATGACTCTTTCTTCCTCTAGCTTTTTACTAATTTCTTCCAATTTTCCCCTCAGTTCCTTTAGCTTTGCCTACTCCTGTTCCTTCACTACTACCTCCACATGTTCTTGCTTTGTATCTGTTGATGTAGAGGTTGATTTTTTAATCTTTTTCTATAATTCTTTCAAACTATTCTCTGAAGCTTTCCTTTTTTCTTTTTCATTGCCAATGTCTTCCTATAACTATTCTATATTTTTGTTGAGCTTGCTTTTCTCTCTTTCCAGCTTTAGTAGTGTACTATAGACCACTTGGTTTGTAGACTTTGACACATTGATTTTGTCAACACTTTTAACTTTGGAGAAATCCATTTGGAGAGTGGTAACTTTAAGTTCAAACGGATCTATCTGACTCTTTGGTGGGTTTCCATCTTTATTTGGTGGAATAACAACCATGAACTCCATCATGTCTCTTTTTGGATCATATGTTGGTAAAAACCTATTGCATGTAGGTTGTTCCTGTATAGCTGCATTAAGAGCACCAGTCTGTAATGTCTTCTATATTTCCTTATTCTTGGTTCTTGTTTCTGCAAATTTATTATAGAAATCATTGAAACAAAAATCTGGTATTGCATAAGGATTTGAATATTTGAAAGGTGAACCAGAGGTAGAGCTTGCAATGCCTATTGATCTAACTAATGCTCTTTGAGGATTTAAACTTCTAGAGGGTTTTGCTAAACCTAAAACTATGAATAGTTGTTTACGACCGTATGACATTATTGCCGGTGTTCTTCTGGAAGGGGAAAGTTTTTTCTTCTTGACACTATCTTCTACTATGGGATTTTGTGTAGATTCTATATGCACCCTAAAATGGTTGCCTAGACTTTGGGCCCCCATTCAGTAATTTATCAAATTCGTGAATCAATATTTTCAAAAATCAATATTTTTCAATTATATCAATTTCCTTGATCAAATCCTAGTTCTATCATTTATTCGATTATATTCTATGGGCTAACCATTTTATCCTAAGTCTTTATTTATCTAAAAGGAATTTCCTCCCCTTTTATTAAATAAAAAGCCGCCACTTTTCCTCTTATCCTAAGTTGCACAAATACAACATTATTCTTATTTAATAAAAAGGAGAAAAGGCTTTTTTGTCTCATATGGACACAAAAGTCAACTCTTATTTTCTCATTGGAAGATATTTGTGCACATGGATTGCTCCTCTTTCAAGATCCACCCTTGATTAAATCTTTTTGCCTCTTAATCTCCATGGTCTATTCCTTTTCAATTCCTTTAAAAGGAGAACTCTTTTGTCATTCTAGGATCCCCAACTTTTATACTAATCTTATCCTATAGGATTTCTTGGAGACTTTGGAGCTTTTGGAGATCTTCATGCATTTAGCTTCCATTCTTGCATTCTTAGCTTCCATTCTTGCATCTATCTTAGTTTCCTTTATGCTTTAGATTAGCTCACATAGATTAATTATCAAGGCTTGTAATACTTTCATTTCCATAGCTTACTTGCATCTTCATTCTTAGCATAGTTGCATTGCATTTTCATTCTTTATTTTTGAAGATATTGGCATTCTTTCCCTTGTCTCTTTGAATCTCCCATTGTGTAGTTTACTAGCAAGGTTGCATGCTTCAATAGCTCTAGCTGAAAGCACCATCAACATCTTTGTGACTCCATACCTAGGGAGCTCTAGGTCACTTTCTCAAGGTTTCCCATTCATAGATTCTCTTGGAACTAATGACTTAGAGAAGTGCATAATCTAGTGTGTACAGATTCTACTAGCCTCTTTAGAGAGGGAACTTGTATAAGTTTCCTAGTCCAACTGGCACCAATGCCACTACCAGACCGAGTAGAAATACTAGTAGATTGAAACCCAATGCCTGCACCATAATCATAAGCAGTTTTTCTATCTCAATTGTATTCCAGATGCCTTCTCCTATGGGACCCAAACCACCACCTTTATAACCCATTTTTTCCACAATGTCTTCCCCTTCGCTATATACTTTTTTCCAGTCTTGGCTGGTTCCACTCTATCCTAGAGTAAATGCAATTGGTGGATTATAATCCTGAATGTCTAGATTATCATCCTCATTGTCGTATGCCGTGTTAGGATGCTCCAAATTCCATAATTTTCTAAACTCTATATCCTCATCTATTTCATCCAGATCTTCACTAGTCTTTGGTTCACCTAGATCCTTTCTCATACTCCAAAAATCATCCATTTTAATTCTAGTCCATTTTCTATCCTTGCAAGCTTCTGCTATTCTCTTTGGTATTTTTATGTTTGATGGATTAGCATCTTTTTCATAGAAATTGTAGGACATCCTAGGCTATACAATGCCCTATTTTATTTTTGTCATAATTTGTGATGACAACTATTGAACTAAAAAAATTTCCTCACCGGAAAGTTTCTCCATCTCTTTTGTAACGTCGTCCCAGCTATCCTTTTTTTTCAACCTCTCTAGCAATGGTTTACTTTCATGTTGAAATAAGTTTGTAGAGTTCTTATTAGTAACAAAAATTGTTTGAATGACGTTGAGTGGATCATACTTCTAGTACCACTCTAAATAAAATTAAAAAATATCTATAAAAAAAATTGCCACTTTGAATGCCTTGCTCTCAAATGTTAACCCTCCAATTGAGAAAGGTAAGGAAGGGAATATGCTCTTCTTCGATTGGCCAGTGAAGAGTCTATCTATGGTCTCTAGTTGTACTACATATTCTACTACAAACACCCTATCTATCACATGCATTGGAAGTCTGTGGGCTTCTGATCTGTAAAACATTAGAACAATGTAATCTTCCATTAAGTACCAGTCAGCCAATTGAATTGTGCTTCCAAGTTGGTTGCAATCCCTACATGAAGCAAACAATCTAGGCATTGGAGTGCTTGTTATTTTTTTGTGCAATGGTGCCAAAAGGAACTCTACAAAATTATTGTAATTCCTTTTGTTATCATACATTCTTATCTATGGTGTTCAGTTATATATTGGAGTATCTGTCCCCCTATGAATTTCAAGCTTGTTGACATTGCTCATTAATATTTCTGCATGCTTGGCTAGCAGGAGATAGCACAAGTAGGTTGTGAACCTAAATGTCTTAGAATTGCCTCTTTTAATCAATGCTAATTGTTCTTGCATCGATTGAACCATGTGTCCAACAAAATTATATCTTACTGGTTCATTGACACAATGAATATCCCAAATGAATTGAAGAATGCTGGAACCCACTTCCCTATTGTTTTCCAGTCCTAGGCAAAATGCTAGCAAGCATATAGAATCCTGAACCCATGGCACAAAAATGTTAAAATAATAGGGAGGCTTATGGTTCTCACCCAATGAAGCCTTTGCCTCTGGAACTATTAGACCCACTATAAATGAATCTTTTCTGTTTGGAGAGACTGCCTCATATTGATTTGCCAGTTTTCCTAGGTCAATACAAACATTACAATCTTGTCGGTCAAACCATGGGTCTAGCAAACTGTGAAATTCTTCCTGGGATATTGATAAAATTTCTTCCTGATTTTTTTTTTTCACAATTGTTGTTCTTTCTTCATGATAATTTTCTGCACAAATGAAGACAATTTATGGGCAAGGGAAAACATTGGGTAACAACATGTGATCTAAACCAACATCCCATGAAGCAACATTAATTATTTTTGCACCTACCACTGGGTTAAATTTTATAAAATAAGACCTCTTTGGCCCAATTTCCTTACTGCACAATGAATGTTTAATTGCTATAACTCTTTTTTCATTGTCGACAATAGGATCATAAACATTGTGATACTCATTAGTGAAACCAGGGATTTCTGCTAGTTCTTTGTAGTCTATTAAAGGTTTCCCATCTACTTGAGTTTTCTCTTTCCCCATTGTTCTTCGGAAGAATGAAAAAACCCCAATTTAAGAAAATCCCAATTGTACATGCAAGAATTAAAATTTCAAAATCAAGTTAAACTTACCTGAAATTAAACTTTGAAATCAGGATAGATATAAGTTAGAATGGCTAAGGCTCTCACAAATTACAATCTTGAAATTTTTGGCAACAGTTAAATAGTTCTTTTTTGCTTTGTTGCTACAAGTCGATAGGTTTTTAAAAAGAAAAGGTTAAAAACCTTTCGTTAAATGTATTGGTATATAATTATACTATAATGGTAAAGTAATCTTTCTAAAACACATGTAAGTTGTAACATAATCTTTCTAAAACATACTATGTGTAACATAGTCTTTCTAAAACATACTACATGTAATGTAGTCTTTCTAAAACATACTACGTTTAATCGTTAATCTTTTTAATGAATCACATGTCAACAACATACTACATGTCATGTTTTCAGAGTGAGTTTTCAGAAAAGCTTTTTGAAACCCATAGTTCTTTCAAAATACAACTTCAACCATTCATCTCTTGTAATCCAATGATTGTCATGATTTTATAATATTAATAATTTAATACATACTAATGAATATTAATTATTAACTATATTCACTTAGAATAGCTTATCCATGAAATTTGAACTAGAAATGATAAAGTTTGGAAACATTTAATTATTACATGAAACAAAAGTGCAACACAAATTTTTTATATTATATAAGGCAAAATTTCATTACAATTCACATATGCCCATAGACCATATCTATTAACGATTCTAATAATCAAAACAAAAAAGAAAAGCAGTAGCACTTCAAAATTCTTAAAACATTTTCATATTATATTTTTTAACATATGTGATTACAATTTATACCATTTCAAAAACCCTTGTAAGCTACTACCACCATAGGGAGACATAGTAGAGGGACTAGAGAGTAGAGACTACATAGAATCACAGACTATTCGACTGAGGCTCCCTTCCTTTAGACTTATGTGTGGAAGTTTGAAGAGAGGATAATGTCGATGAATTCTTCTAGCCATAGGTAGTCCTCGGGTTCATCCAGTAGGTGCCACTTCTAGAGGAAATTTCTCCCAATTTGTGCCCACTTTCGATGATGCGTGAGCTGCTTAGCATCAAGGTTCAGTAGGAATGGTTTCCTAGGAACAACTACTCCTAGTTGTAGAATCTTAGGAAAATCATTTTCCCAAGGAATTCCAACCCCATTTTCTAAAAATATGACAACATGCATATCGTCGCCGAGGTACTCTTCTTTGAAAAATTTCTTCAAAAGCATGATCATATCCACCTTTTCCTCCCCCAGGTCCAATAGAGATGCCAATAATCAAGAAAAAATGTCAGTGGTGACTCTATACCTATTTTTAGTCTCTGAAAATTCACATCCGAGCACCATCCTTATAGCCTCCTTGGTGAAGGCTCCCAACTTGGTAGCAAAATATGCCATGATTAGGTCTATAACCAAGCCCAAAAAGGCCTTCTGGTCCTCCAAGGTAGTGCATCTCAAATGAATTGGAGTATCCATTCACATGACGTAGACTATTCTCACAAATATTCTTTCACAAAGAACTTAGCACTCATAGACTATTGTCACAAATATTCTTTCACAATCATAAATTAACGAGCATAGATCGATCTATTTATAAGTCCTGATTGAAAATCATTCCCCTAAAGATGTCATTAAATCATAAGATGAATCGTAACTGTCCAAAAATATCTAAATCTTTCATATTTAATGCAACACTGGGTGGAATTGGAAACAACACTTATGATAAGACATTTTCTATCTTTGGAGTAACCAAGGTGGAAAGGATCATGCCACGCAGGTGGACATAACAATTCTTAATTAGAAAATAACCTTAAACCTATGCCCACTCCATAGAAACAATAAGCAAAGTACGTTAGATATGAAATGGCGATAGGAAATGAAGCTTTACCATTGATTTAGATCATCGAACTGTCAAAAAACAATGTCCTTATATGATATGATGTTTTCATTCAAGCCTTAACTTTAAGGCATTAATCTATCAAGGTATATGATGTTACTATCACACATATATGTCAGTGAAAATTGAAAGGAACCATCAAAGAAACCATTAATTCACAAAATGACAATGCACATTTCTTTAATTGATGTCATGACTCATCTACTCATCGCCATTAATTAATATTTCTATCTAATATTACTGAATTTTCCAAAAGAATTCTAATATTTCTATCTAATATTACAGTGTCACACATCCGTTTGATTACAACATATCAACGGCCAAAGTTGAATTTTAGGCCTATTGTTGATCTTCATAATATTTACGGAAAAGTCTTGGTGGAATCATGACACATGGTATGATATATATTGTTGACCTTCATAATATATATGGAAAACTCTCAGTGGAGTCATGACACGTGGTATGACATATATATGAAAAAGTCTCAGTGGAATCATGACACGTGGTATGACACATGTGGAAAAGTCTTGGTGGAATCATGACAGGTGGTATGACACATGTCATACCATGTGTCATGACTCCGCTAAGATTTTTCCATATATATTATGAAGGCCAACAATAGGCCCAAAATTCAACTTTGGTCATTGATATGTTGTAAATCCAACGGACGTGTGTCGTGTGAGTCTATGACATCATAGTGATGGGAGTGGGACCTGATGCAACTTCAACATCAAATCACAACCATTGGATTAACATAGATGAATGGTGGAAGATACATTTTAGAGGGAATGTGGTGCGATAACTCCTTTAGTGAAAACTCTCTCTGGAATCATCACACATCATTCTTCAAATTTTCAATTATTTAATCACCATACCAACTATAAATTTTTGACAACCATTCACCATGACAAATAAATTAATTCAAATATTTGGAAAATAGTTTCACCATATTTTTATAAAAATGGCATCCGTTATTAAAATATTCACCAACCAATATCCATATTTTGAAACATAATTCGCCATCAATATTAATAATTTTATTTTTTAAAAAAATTATAGTCACCAATTTTTTATAAAAAATGTATACACTATTAAAAAATTCTCCACCAAATATCCATAATTTGACACATAATTCTCCATCACTATTAAAAATTTTCCCCCAAAAACACATGTGATTCGATACAATTTTATACTTTTCGGGAGGGGGGCGTTCCTTAAAGTTATCCCTGGAAGGCTTCCTTTTATAGTGATCGAGGGAACAAACCTCTAGAGAAGGCTAAAATTGGAGAATTAAATCCCAATTAACCTTAACCCCTAGAAATGGACCCAAATTAAATGTAATGTAAGGATTTACCATTCTGAAACCCGAAATGGCCAACTCAGAAGTGAGAAAAAGAAACTTTCTAAAACCCAATATCTCGTAACTCCTAAAATTTGAATATTGTACTTGGGTCAGGGATGAGGTAGACAATACCCTACATTAGGGTTGAGGTCATCCCTAACCTAGATCAGGGTCTAGGTCATCCTTGACTCTACTAGGTCATCTTTGACCTAGACAGTCAGAAACTCCAGATTCTCAGAGAAAACTATCTAGAAAAGTTTGGAAATAAGGAGAGAAGTAGAACATGGGGGAAACAACTAGATACATGCAAAGACCCAATCAAGGTGCTTAACATTATCCCAGACCACTCACTCGGAGGGCTAAATTCTCTTAACATGGAAGTGCTTCCATTTTAAGATGATACATTAAGCCCCCACTTTACCAAGAGTATGGACTCGATGCAAACTCTTGGTAAAGGGGAAGAAATAAAAGACCCAAGTGGATTCACAATGAGATAAAATAACACTTAGCTAAGGACACAAGCCCCAATGCTAAGGATTCTAACTCAACATACATGCATGAGGGTGCGAAAATGAAAAATTAAAAAGATGCAAAAGAGGGGGTTAGTACTAAAACAAACCCAAATCAACTAGCATAAGAAACCTCGCTAAGAAACATTTCCCATACTAATATCATATTTGGAAAGCTATCATAAAAGAATAAATGATTACATAAGAAAGACAAGAGAAACACTATAAATAACATAGCTTTGTGATCCCATCCTACTAGCATGAAAGAAAAAAGAGAAAAAAGGGAAAAGAGTGATTACCTTTCCTAGTAAGATGCCCACCTTACTGTGAATCATCAAGGGAGGGAGAGCCAAACAGGTGGCTAAACCAGATAGTTCACCCATAAACTATGCTTGCAATTGTAATACATCTTTTGACAACTTCTGGAATACCCTTAGATCCACCTTCTTGTATCACTATGAATATGAAATGCGTCTCCTCGAGATTTAGCAACTTATGTGTGTTACCTTCCAGGATTTAGCATATTGGAAATACGTGTCTCCTTAGGATTTAGAAACTTACGTGCATTACCTTTAGAAGATTTAGCATATAAATGCATGTCTTTTTAGGATTTATCAGCTTACATGTGTTACCTTCCAAGATTTAGCATGTAAAAATAAAAAACTATAGTACAAAGGAGACCCTATATATGCCCCCCTCCTTATCGTGACAATCTACTAGACAAGATAAGGAAGAGGAAGAGGATACCTACTTCACAATGCAAGGAGATATCTTTTTTAACAATAATGTACACCATATTCTTAGCGAGGGGTATTGAGCCCTACATCTAAGAGTATAGATAATTGTGAAAAGGATATGTCAGTCATGGAAAAAGGATCCTCAATGAAAGAGATCTTATCAACAAGACCCCCACCATAGAGGAGTGCTTTTAGATAAAATATCATCTTTTAAAAGGTGGGAACCAAGATTCAATCATCAAGCCCCCTACAAAGAAGAGGAAGAGGAACCTTTGGAATATGGGAAACAACTCTAACACCAAAACAAGGGTGAGAGTTTATAAAGAACATAATTTGCAACATAGAGAAGAAGTGATGACCTAGGACAATGACTTATCATAAAAAAGGTTATCCATAGTCAAAACATCTATCAACATGATGAAATAATATTGCAATATAAACAAAGACCACTAAGCTAAGGAAAGAAGTTCCCTAGACAAAGAAAAAGAAGGAAGAACCTTGCCCCATAGGGATAGAGACAAGGGGTACCTTTGCAAAACAAATGTCTTAGAAAATATATCTTGAATTAGATCTATGAATGATTATAAACATAATACAAAACCATAGAGAGATAGGAAAGAAAGAATACCAGTTAAGCCCTAATAAAAGACCTAATTGATCCTAGGAGACTGGATGGAAATACACCTCTTGCCCCCCAGTCCAAAGAAAAGAGGAGAAGAAATCTAGTTTATATTAGAAGGAGGGGAATATCCTATATCAAAATTATGAAGGAATTCTAAAACTGCACGAGAGTGAGATATACTTCCTAAAGAAGCTCTTTCTCTAACATATAACTTGAAATGTTTACAATCAACAAGTAAATGTGTATTACTATAATGAAAAGGACATTTGTACTTGGATAAAGCATTTATTGGCATAGGTATAAAGATTTATTTCTTGGAATTCATTAACTCAACATATACCTTCTTAGCCACTTCTTGTTAAATATTAGGGTTTTCTATTTTAAGTGTAGGGAGAAGAATATGAAGACAAGGATGATGATGAACATCACCTACCTTGAGTTGAGATTTTGAACAACCAATACCATGCAAGTCCTATTTAGGGGATATATGAACTAGAAACCTAATACCATGCCCATTAACTCCAAGTCCTAAACCTCTATAACGTTGTTTAGTCACCATATTATATTTGGTAGTTTACATATCATGTAAACCTTCTACAGGAGGTGATTTTTTATCATGTTCATGAGTAATTTTGTATAAGGTGGAAAAATAGGTTTTGAAGAAGTTTCTTTACCCTTTCCTTTAATATCATCATGAATCAAAGAAGGTAAATCAAAGAAGTCTTGCACATCTACATTCTGAACTATAGCTTGAATTCCATCATAAGTACGGGAAGAACGAGGATGAATAGATGGAGAATTAGGTATCAAATTAGGGATAGGAAGATTAGGAATCAGATTAGGATTGATAGGATTAAGATTAGGAAGATTAGGAATTGGTATATCATCTACAAAATTCTTCACATAATCCAAAAGAGTAATAAGGCTACCACATAAATCTTTAGTGAAAGTTTAGAATGTAGGAAGACTAGTATAGGTCAACTTCACAATACCATAAGTGAGTGCAAAATGAAGAGTCATCAACATAATGAAGTTAATGATACTCTCATAAACATCATAGGTATGGTAGAGAGATCCTAAAAGAAGGGTAATAAAGAACATGACCACACACCAAAGCATCTTAAAAATCTCCATAGTAAATGAAATGCAAGAAATGTTTTTGTATTTTATTGAATATTTGGATTTTTACTTTTTTATGTTTTTGAATTAAAACTGCAAGAGCATAAACCAAATCTAATCTTAAAGGGAAATCTAACACCAAAAAGAAAGAGAGTAAGCTTGTCGGCTTCACCAAAATGAATAGAGGTGAAATGGATCCACCTCTATGAATGGGGTTTGAATTTGAATAGAGGTAGAATATAGGAACTATCCTTAATCCAAATTCCCAAAAAGAAAGATCCAAATGGATTAATCACAAGGAAGTGATCAATGCATGAAAGAATCAAACAATGGAGAATATGAAGAAAGGAGAAAATCCTATAATCTACTATGAAAGGTATATACTTGAAATATGAGATAAATGGAAGGAAAATACTAACCTCAAAATAGGGAAGATCTAGAAAATGTTGATTTTTGATGTCTGTGTGCAGTTTCCAGAAATTTTGTAACCTATTTCAGACTGGAAATGTCAAGACAGAGAAAACCTAGAAAAATTTTGTCTTTTGGGAAGCAGGTAGTCCTTGAAATAGATAGTGGGGCAAGGTCTTACCCTGGGGTAGGATCTTACCCCCTACTGAAGGTCATCCTTGACCCAAAATAGCTCTGACAGAAAATCTATTCATGGATCTCAAAAGCTCACCGAAAAGGGTATTTAGATCCAAGCTTTGATTCACAATCATGTACCTATACCTATAATAAAAATGGTTTTTTTTATTGGATGAGGGGTTTGCCTTGGTCAAACCCTGATTTGGAATCAACCTTAATAATGAAATTGTATTAGAAATGTAAATAAGTATATTGATATGAAAGCTTGAACACAACAATGTAAATCAAAATCATGAATGTAAATCCAAAACCTCCATGAGTGTATGCTTGGAATCCACTTTGATAGAGAAGAATGAATGGATCTCAAAGATGAGCAAAGGATCTTGAAGGAAGATCACACCACCATGACGGATAGATATATGGTTTGAATGATAAATTTGGAATGCTTGAACCAAATCCCTTCAAAGGCTTGAATTCTTGAATCATTGATCTTCAATGGATAAATTGAATGGAGAAGAGGACTTGAATGTTTCCTTGAAAATTCTTGATGAAATGCTTGCTTAATCTTGCCTTGATAAAATCTTGAGTGCTTGATTGCATAACTTGTGGATGGAGAAAATGAGAGAGGAAGCCTTCCTTTTATAGTGATCTAGGGCACGAACCTCTAGACAAGGCCAACATTGGGGAATTAAATCCTAATTAACCTTTGTTAGGAATGAATGCAAACTATTTTGGTAGTCATTCTGTAGGAGTTGTTGCATTCATGACTTGGATTGTCATTGATGTCAACACAGTGATATTTAGGATATTAGCAGGAAAGCAGGTATAGTTTTATTTTACACACATGTTGTATTGTAGATTGGCTTTTGCACAGTTGATGGTATGTTTTTTGGTGTGTTATTAACCTATGGTTAATAGCACAAAAATAAATTCATTCATTTGTAAGAGTTATGAGCATTTTGGTGAAAGTAGTGTTTAAACAGTGTTTCTGTGTAGCGATGTTTGGAAATCAGAGGATATCTCCTAGCTGGGATGGAATCTGATTTTGTGCAGTTAAAGGAATCTTGGAGACTCATTATTGATGACATGGTTCATAGCACAAACTTTGAGGATATGTTTGGAGAAAGTTACAGTAACTGGAAGCTGACAGTTTTATGTGAATTCTGTGTGCAGCGTGTAGAATTTATTATTTTGTAATTGAGGACCGACTCATTTGTAATTATTTGAATTTGGTATATAAGAAGGAATGTTTTTCTTTTTGTAATGGGTACTATAAAGAGTGAGATGTGAATATATGCATGAAGTGAAGAAAAGAGCTAATTCAGTGATGAAGGAAGACTTGTGAGTACAGAGATCTGGAATTGTGATCTTGTGTAGCAGAGAGTGTAGTTTTGGCATAGTGTGAAGGAGGCAATATATTTCATATTATTCTATTGAATAATTCTAAGATCTTTTGGACAGTGGGTTTAGAGATCTTGCCTTGAAGTTGTTTGGGCAGTGGGTCCTTCTGTCTTCCATAAACTCTTAACTGGGTTAGAATCTTTTAACAGGGATTCAAAATCTCCTAACAGGGATTTATATGTACTAAATGTATTTCATAAGACTCTTAACAGGGTCCATCCTCTAACAAGGAACTTTCATATTAGTGCATCATTTTGTGGGCATCATTCCCACTGGGGTTTACTCTTTTCAAGAGGCTCCCTAGTTAACATATCTTGTGTTATTGTGTAATTGTGTATGGTTATCTTTCTATGGTTGATCAGTGCATTGATTATATTGTTTAAAGTTGTTGAATGGATAAATTATCTAATAACTGATTCACCCCCCCCCCCCCCCCCCCCTCTCAGTTATCTTGGGGATCTTTACTTTCTAACAACCTTAACCCCTAGATCTAGACCCAAATTAAATGCAATTTAAAGATTTACCATTCTAAAACCTGGAATGGCCAACTCGTAAGTAGGAAAAATAAACTTTCTAAAACCTGATATCCTGTAACACCACCCTAGGTCAGGGTCAAGGTCATCCCTGACCTAGGTCAGGTTCTAGGTTGGCCTTGACCCTACCAAGTCATCTTTGACCCAGAGAGTCAAAAAGTCTAGATTCTCAGAGAAAACTATTCAGAAAAGGATGGAAATAAGGAGAGATGCAGAACAGGGGGGAAATACCCAGATACATGCAAAGACCCAATCAATGTGCTTAACATGACCCCAGACCACTCACTCAGAGGGATAAATGTTCTTAACATGGAAGTGCTTCCATTTTAAGATGATACACAAGCTAATGGAATTGATACCTATTTTGGAAAGATGTAAATGAATCAAAATTCCTAGTCTACCAGATGAATTGTTGGATAGGGCATAGGGAATGAATGAAAATAGGGAGGACATCGTATTCTACTTCAAATTTTGGACCTGAATAAATCTTTGCACTTGTAATGTCAACGTACTCAAAATTGAAGGGAAAATGTTTAGTGCAATGTACATATATCCTAGCTCGGTGGTGTGGGTTCTATTATATATTTAATGTTGACAAGGAATTTCTGACAACAAAAATTTAAGCAACTTTATAAGGGGTTATAAGTGGATTGTGAAAACACTATTTCAACACGGAACTTGAATATAATGGGGCATGTGTAGGATCATGGTATGCCAAAAAGTGATGATGTGGAAAAGAAGTCCCGACTGCTAGAATCTTTAAAAAACAACTATAACTTTCAAACAATATAACATTTTTTAAATTTGAAATATACATCACATTATATACTTCACCTAATATAATAATAATAAACAATTATTTTAAATTCATGAAGTTTAGACTAAGTTAAGGTGGTTAGACATGAGAGTTTTTATATTCAAGAAAATTTGTAGCAAAAAAATCATAATTAATTATTTACTTGGAAAAAAATACAAAAAAATATGCATCACATCTAGACATAAGTCTACTAATTTTATCTAGAATCTTATAAAAAATTATTATCATTTGATTTTGTTTAATGTGGTTAGACATACACCTACTTTTTATCTTTCTAGTCCCCATTGATAGACTTATTGAAAAATAGCTATAACTTTCAAACTGCATAACATTTTTGAAATCTAAAACATGTATCACATTCTATTATTTTCCTACTATAAGAATTTGTTTTTAAAAAAATCAATTTGATAAAGTTTAGACTAAGTTAATGTGGTTAGACACGAGATTTTTTTTATTCTGGAAAAGTTGTAGAAGAAAAATCATAATTAATTATTTACTTGGAAATAAATTACAAAAAAATATGTATCACATCTGGACATGGGTCTACTAGTTATATCTAGAATCTTGTAAAAAAAATTATCATTTGATTGTTTTTAAAGTGGTCAGACATACACCTACTTCTTATTTTTTTTCTAAAATTTCCATACTACTACATTGAAATTTGAAATTTTCAACATATGGAATAATTTGTTTTCAAAAAAGGGCTAGTATCTTAGAAACTAAATTCAATTTTCTACAAATTCTCTTGTTACATATTTTTGATATAATATTTATAACTTGTTCAAATTTTTATGTCAACATGCCTAAACCTGATTTTCTAAATTTTCATTGCCACTTAAGGGCCTAGTTTGGCATACCATTATCCTGCACATACAAAATGTTTGATCCCAACAAAAAAATTCTATATGATCTGATCCAAAGGTTAACATTTTTACCAAATTCATTCATGTTTTCTATTTACTTGGTACACTCCTGTTAAAGCTTACAACTCACACAAAATGCAAATGTTCATATTACAAAACACAACAAATTATATTAGACCATCATATATCCTTCAGTAAAATATAATTGAAAATTTATTTTATGTCATGTTAACTTGGTAAACCTTTCCACTTAGACAATCCTCTTGGTTTCGAGACTGGATTTCCATTGACCAAAATGGTTTGTTTGATTTGAAAGTAAGGGCAGGATTCACTAGAGCAGAGGATTCATAATGTTGAGGGTTCTTGCCAGAATGGCCTGCAACAAAAATTAATAATTATTTGTCTTGTTTTAGTTGCCTAAATTGTTAGAAGGGCATCTTGTATCAACATTTGTATTTATAAAATGACAAGCAGTAAAAAATTTCACACACCCTATTCTTTTAAATATCTTAACCTTGAAACATGACTTTGACATGTACTTGAACACTACGAAATCTCCAATCTCCACCCCATGATGATTCGAAAACTTTTCCCAACCCTCCTAAAATTCTAGTTTGTTCAAGAAAAACCATAACTGTACATCATACTCTTTCCCACCTAGGCATTACAACAACAATCCCATGATATTCTCTATAGAAAAATGTGCTTCTTGGACTGAGGGTCCTCTAGAAAAATGTGGTTCTCAAACTAAGGGTCCTACAGAAAAAATGGTTCTAAGACTGAGGGTCTTGTAGAAAAATGTCATTCTCAGATTAAGGGATGCCAGTAAAATTAATTGGATATCCAAAAATATCAGATATTTGAAACTATCGGATATCTAATAATATCGAATATCCAAAATCTCTCTCTCTCTCTCTCTCTCTCTCTCTCTCTCTCTCTCTCTCTCTCTCTCTCTCTCTCTCTCTCTTAGGTATTATTGAACATATAATATAAATATTTAATACTAATATTATATTTTTATACAATAGAGAAATAAATAATAATAATATAATACAATATTAATATAAAATTTATATAATACTAATGTTATTCTATTATCATTAAATATTAATATTAAAAAAAATTGCAATATATAACTTAAAATTGAAAAAAGTGTTGGAAATATTCAAGACTATCCAGGTTACTGAGAGGGGAGGGGTGAATCAGTAACTTCAAAACTTTTAACAAATTAAGATCTTAAGCATATTTCAAATAACATTAGATTGATAATCTGAATGCATGTATGAGTAACAAAAAGAATAAAACATTCATAACACTTTGAACACAAAGATTTGGTGACCCATAAACCTTCCAAGTAGAAAGTAAAACTAGGGTGGGGATGATACCCACAAAACTTCATTACTATAATATAAAGTTTGCCGGTTAAGGCTTACAATGATCACTTCTGATGATCTGCCCTGTTAGGAGCAATAAGGACTACTAGGTCCACCTTGTTAGAGGATTTACAAACATACAATAAAGTATGCACTCAATTAAGAGATTTTACAAAGACTATTAAGTCTACCCGGTTAAAATATTTTAAGCTGATTCACCTGTTAGGATGAAATAGTAGATCTCTTACTTGCAATTGTACTTGCTGATTGAGATTCTATGATATACTGATCACCTTCTATGATGGATAGATCTTTGCTACTTCCTATACTGTTGTATCCCTTTGTAATTTTCTTATCTCTACCTTTCTCTCTTTTTCATACTTCGCTACTTCACACCTTGGATATCATACAAAACATTGTTTATATATCAATCCAAAACAATTACAAAATAATTGCAAAGTCAACTCTTAACACAAATATTACTGAGTCAGCCCAAATATAGTTACACAATTACTACAAACTAACTCGGTGACTTTCTGATACTCAGCATCCACTGTGTTACTCTACATCGTCATGCTCTTGGTAGAAGTGGAGGCTCGGTCCATACTAACCACGCGGTTGTAGTTTCAAACTCGGTATATACTGGAGACTCGGTAGATATAGTGTGACTTGGTAGAAACTAAATTCCCTATTTTACCATGCTAGCACTCGGTAAACACTGCTCATTTCATCACTCGGTAAACACTATCCTATCAGCTCGGTAAACACTATCCTATCTACTTGGTAAACACTGTCTTGCCTGCTCGGTAAACACTGTCCTGTCTGCTCGATAAACACTATCCTGTCTACTCGGTAAACACTGTCATGTCTACTCGGTAAACACATAGAGTCCAAATAAGTGTTGTCACTAATGACAAATATACTTAATGCCAACAATCTCCCCCTTTGGCATTAGTGACAAAACACTTATTGCCCAACACTTATATACACAATCATGCTGATACTGGTTTTGATTTTTCAAAAATTTATCTTTGTCATATTGTTGTATATACATGTCATGTCTCCCTTATACAGTATATATACGAATATCTTATTTCACCTCATACTCATATTTCCTATTTCTCTCATATACTTTCTCCCCCTTTCATATCTCATATACTTTCTCCCCCTTTTTGAAAATAATGCCAAAGGTGTATATACAAATATTTTACATAGAGATACCAAAATGTGACAGAAAATTAGAATGCACCTTTCCAATTAGTGGTAGAGTTCTATCCCAATTCTCTTGCAGAATCTTGCATGTATGGAGTGCAACTTGGACTTTTATAGAGAGTTCAATCATGTGATCTGCAATTGAAAACTGATTGTCATGGATCAATGTTTTTGAGTATGCAATATGCTTCTGCATTGTATCCATGATGGGAAGGATCATGTTCTAAATATCTATTAATGTTGATCTGATCCTTGCATCTTCTTTCAATAACTCTGACTACTTATCAAATAGGAATCTGACTATCATATGATGTGCAGAGCTTGAACTAGGTTCAAGTTGCAACTTTTGTGCACTGATCTTCAAATCCTCATCAATCTTATTTATTTTGTCTTTAATCTCCTTTGAAAACTTAGCAATATTACATACTTTGACAAAAAATGATGTTACCTTGGAATAGGAGGACTCAATGCTAGTCAAAACTGAAGATAACCTTGCCTAATTGATAGCCATTTGCTAAGCAATGTGCTCAACCACTTTATTTTCAAACTTCTTCTTAGTCTTCTCAAGCAACTTATCTGATCTAGAGGAATCCTCGTTGAACTTGTTTACTACCTCTGCCAACTACAACAAAATGTGTTGAGAGGAATCAACTTCAACACCTCTTGTTTCTGCCAAAATGTTCTTGGCATCCTCAATGATCTTATATTCCTTATCTCTTTCTTCTTTTAGTTTCTTCTGCTTTGCTTTCATCTAGAGGAGTTCACCAACTGTTTGCATTTGGTCTGCTGTGAGGTTTGCAAAATCTAATTGGGGAATTTCTATCTCCTCATCTAAATCTATATCTTCTACTACACTCTTACTCAAAAATTTTGTACTCGGTTGAGTCTTTATACTTATTTCCTTTGTAGTAGAAATTATTGTAGACACAATAGGACTTGTAGTGAAAATTGATAAACTTTTGACTAATGGGATGCTAATTGGAATACTTGATAAATCAAAAACTGAAGTATTTACAACTGTAGAATCTGAAATACTTACTACTGAAAAAATCAAAATTGAAGAAGGTATTGAAGACTGCAACTTGGTGGATGAAGTGGTAGCCACTTCTATCATTGATACATTGAGCTGTGCTAGTGATGATTGGACATTTGATGTATTTGAGGGAGTTGTCACAATCACACTTGAAGTTTTCTCTAGGCTAGATGTAGCAATTTTTACTAGAGAGTGAGGAAGTGAGTCAATTACTTCTGTAGCTATCCGAACTGGATCATCTTCCTCAACATTCTTCTTAGCTTCCTCGGTGGCTTCTTCTATCTCAACATTATCAATCTAAACTACTTCTTCTTTTTCTTCATCACTGTCATCTTCAATATCTTTAATTATCATAGTTTCAGTACTCAGTTTGTGAAGATGATAGATTTTTTTCCAAGTAAAATTTTCCCTCTTCACAACCAAATCTATATCCTTGATCAAAAGAAAACAACTGTTAAATTTTAGTGTCATCTTATGCTCATTTTCTATCAATGCCTTACTTATTTCAGCATTTTTCAGACTTGGCATCAACTGTCTTAAGGTTTGAGCATATACGTCCTTGACAGTTTGCCTTGCATTGGACCATCTCATCTTGACTTGGTTTAATAAAACTCCTAGGATTTGAGAAGCCATACCCTTAGGTGAGTACTTCCATTTTCCCATTTTCTCAATAACAACATCTTCAACTTCTTGCTGCTCTGCTTGTGACCTTGTTTCGTATTTGAGAGATTTGAAATTTGCAATTCCAGATCCTTCTCTCAAATCCTTAATCTTTTGTTCAAATGAGGGAGGAGGCCTTTTGAGTACTATGTCATTATTGACTTTACCTGCCTTGCCCCTTGATCTTTTCCTTGTGAATACTGTAGTGGATTTCTCAGGTTCCTTGGTGATAGTTACCTTTCCTTTCTTCTTTACAGGCACTAGTTCTTCTTTACTCTCATCCTTTTCTTCTTCTTCTACAATATCCTCTCCTATGCCCTCAGTTAACATTAGAGGTGTGCTAGATTGCATCTTGGCCATCCTCTTTCTGCCTTTGTTAACCACCTGTGGAAGTTTTATGCTTAGCTCAATTCTTATTTTAGCTTCATCATATGTTCCAAAGTATCGAGCCTTTGGATCAATAGGTTTATTTACTAGGGCTTCAATTATATCCTTTGTTTCATCAATGTTTACCTCATAAGGAAGAGGTTTCACCCATACAATCCTAGGCCTTACTGCCTGAATGTATACTCTATCACAATCAACCATGAAACAAACAACATCTTTATAATCTTCCACTAGCTTTAGTGGAATCCGGAATCTATTATTCATCTTTTCTTTAAAAGATTCAAAATATTTATCCATTATGTTTACAAAATTTTCACCCATTTCTGCAATATACTCATTTATCTGATAAAGAATAGGCACATCCTTTCTCCATTTTACCATGCCTTTTGATGGGAAAAACTTTTGAGCATAGAAAAATAAACAAACCAATAGTGAGCCAAACTTACATGGATTGTTCTTTGAGGTTTGAATGCTCTCCATATTCTTGTTGAACTATTTCAACAATAAATCTGCTAGGTCAAATGATAGATTGTTCTTCACAATTTTATAAGCTAGGTCAACTGCTTCACACGGAACACTATTCTGCCGACTTGAACTATATATCTTGTGAGCTATGACATATGTGCCAAATTTTAGTTCTACATCAGTAATATTATTTATTCTCATACTTCTACCATCCCATTCGGCTAGGGTTTTCTTTTCCAGCTCTACCTGACCTAGGGTTTTTGTAGATTTAGACTTGGCAAGCATGGGAAGACTAGTGATTTGGTGAATCATCTTCTTTGTTATTTCCACTGGCTTCTCAAGCCAAATTTTACCTTTGTGCACTCGGCTTAGGATATATGTACTCCATTTTATTTCAAAACTCTGAGGCAAGTGGGTGATATGTGTCAAACCCTTATCTTCCAAATGTTTATGTTTCGGTTTGAGAACACCATCAACACACAGTTCATCACGAACAAAATCTATCTCTAGGATTCCAAGCTCTTGAATTGTACCTTTAAAATGACTATGAATGTCATTAACAAGAAGCACCTTTGGAGGAATTTGAGATTGAGCTCCACTCAGATCTAGGGTTTCTGCAATCACGAGCACAAGTTTGAAATCTGATGCTTTCCATTCTCATTGAACTAACATTTCTGAACCTTTCTTTACTTTGGTGCTAGATGATGCCATGGTAGCTCGATAGAAAAATAAAAATTCTTCGAAGAAATTTCTGCTGTAAAATTTTGCTTCGAATCGTTTGATTGCACTAGAAATTTCTCTGCTCAATATGCTGACATTCACGGTGAAGAATGAACTTGATTTCATGCTTTTTGTTAAAATTTTGTCATTAATGCTCTATAGGAATTAGGATATTGAATTCGATAGACTATCATCCACTATGCACTAAATTCTTGGTGAAAATTCTGCAACTCAGAGAACATACAAATTCATACTGCTTTGACTTTACTCGGTAACCAAATGAAATTAGGTTACTCCTGACCTTGCTCAGTGGTAACTGATATCGACCTTCTTGTGATCCTTCTATATCTTGCACACTAATTTGGATCTTTCTTCCTTTCAGTTCAAGAACTGTTTGGAATATGTCTATGAAGATACAGTTCTAGCGCTTTCTTGGAGACTTAGTTAGAGTTGATAGAGCCACTCACTTCATGAGTGACTTCATTACTTGGACTGGTTTTCTCAGTAGGTTTAGGAATCCACTATTGTCTCATCTACTTCCTGATGCTATTTGCTCTTTCTTTCTTTTCATCTTCAACTTCACCTAAATTCATGCAGTTTTTAGCTATGTGACCAAGCTTAGTGCATTTATAACATCTTATGGTAGTATCCCTTTTTCTCAAGTGATGTCTTACACAATTCATGCCAATGTGTCCATATTCTCCATAGTAATGACACCTACACCAAGTGTTGTAATCCCAACCAAACATTTCTTTCATAATTTGTTCTGCTGGATTGGGTGTTTTAGTTCTGCATTCTGATGCCTTATCACCTTGCTTGCTACATTTGTGACATGTGCCTTTAAATCTTGGTTTATCCTTGCATTCATTTGCTTTATGACCATGCTGATTGTAATTGTAGCATTTTCCATTGAATTGTGCTTTTCCATTGCTCCAACATTTGTTTGAAGTATGACCAATTTTTCCATAGTGATTACAAGTGGGTTTCTGATTCTTTTGAGTACCTTGTTTGGAGGATTCACCTTCCTCTTTGTATCCAAGTCCTTCTTTTCCTTTTTGCCTATGAAGGTTTCGTTCATACACCTAATTTATATCTTCTTGAGATTTCAACATTCTCTAATTGATTTTCCTTTCAGTGTCTAAGTCATTCACCAATCTTAAATTGATTTGCTTTTCAAATCTCAACTCCTCTCTTGTATTTTTATTTTCTGATCTTAGAGTCAAGATTTCTTCATTTGCATTGGAGACTTGATCAATAAAGTTTTCTAGCTGAAGGGTTTGATTCTAGATTTCATTGTTCTTTCCATCTATTTCATCTTTCATATTGTTTCTTTGTTCCAAGATTTCACAAAATCTTGTTGACTGAATTTCCTCTTCTCTTTTCAATTTTCTTATCTCTTCTTGCAGAGATCCACTCTTTTCTGGAAGTTCTTTGATTGCATTGTTTGCTTCATCTGAGCTGCTTGAAGGGAAAAAGTCTTCAATATTTTCTTCAACATACTGGTGGTCATTAATATGATTTGCAAGTTCCTTCCTTCTTTTTATGGATTGGGAAAGATGCTCTCTTGCTTCCTTGAGTTGAGCTATGGCCATTTCTAGATCTATCTTTTCATTCTCAATTACTTTGTTAAGTCTGAATATCTCCATTGTCCTGAATCTTTTCTCAAGCTATCAAACTTTATCCTGAGAACCACAAAGCTCTGATACCAATTTTTAAAAATATTCAAGACTATCTAGGTTACTGAGAAGGGAGGGGTGAATCAATAACTTCAAAACTTTTAACAAATTCAGATCTTAACCATATTTCAAATAACATTAGATTGATAATCTAACTGCATGTATGAATAACAAAAAGAATAAAACATTCATAACACTTTGAACACAAAGATTTGGTGACCCAGAAACCTTCCAAGTAGAAAGTAAAACTGGGGTGGGGATGATACCCACAAAACTTCAATACTGTAGTATAAAGTTTGTCGGTTAAGGCTTACGATGATCACTTCTAATGATCTACCCTATTAGGAGCAATAAGGACTACTAGGTCCACCTTGTTAGAGGATTTACAAACATACAATAGAGTATGCACTCGGTGAAGAGATTTTACAAAGACTATTAAGTCTACCTGGTTAAAAGATTTTAAGCTGATTCACTTGTTAGGATGAAATAGTAGATCTCTTACTTGCAACTGTACTTGCTGATTGAGATTCTCTAATGTACTGATCACCTTCTGTGATGGATAGATCTTTGCTACTTCCTATACTGTTGTAGCCCTTTGTAATTTTCTTGTCTCTACCTTTCTCTCTTTTTCATACTTCACACCTTGGATATGATACAAAACATTGTTTATATATCAATCCAAAACAATTACAAAGTAATTACAAAGTCGGCTCTTAACACAAATATTACTGAGTCGGCCCAAATATAGTTACATGGTTACTACAAACTAACTAGGTGACTTTCTAATAGTCGGCATCCACTGTGTTACTCGACATCATCAAGCTCTCAGTAGAAGTGGAGGCTCGGTCCATACTAACCACTCAATTGTACTTTCAAACTTGGTATATACTGGAGACTCAGTAGATATAGTGTCACTCGGTAGAAACTGAATTCCCTATTTACCATGCTGGCACTCGATAAACACTACTCATTTCATCACTCGGTAAACACTGTCTTGTCTGCTCGGTAAACATTGTCATGTCTGCTCTGTAAACACTGTCCTGTCTGCTCGGTAAACACTATCTTGTCTACTCGGTAAACACTGTCCTGTTTGCTCGGTAAACACTATCATGTCTACTAGGTAAACACATAGAGTTTGAATAAGTGTTGTCACTAATGACAAACATACTTAATGCCAACAAAAAGAAGTCAACTCATGTAATATTAACACAAAAAAATTGTAATATGTAACATAAAATTGAAAAAAGCAGTCAAATTGAAATGTTGAATTGGGGGGTAGATTTTAGATATCTGATATTATTAGATATCCAAAATTATCAAATATCTGATTTTATTGGATATCTGATTAGACTTGGTATTTGGCTTGGGTAATGCCAACCGTGAATGGTCAACCCATAAGGCCTATTTAGTAGATTTGTTTTGGTCTCGAGACTTCGACCATGTAGCTGGTGACATTTTTTTCACCCAAAATTGATGAAATGAAAAGGGTTTCTTAAAGACATTTTCAGATTTCCATCAATATAATTGCTGTAAAATTTTGAGTTTAGTAAGTAATTATTACTTATTTTTTGATTGAGTTATCTTTAAAGTCGTAATTGACATACTAGTTGAAAAATAACTATCACTTTCAATTTGTTTAGCCTTTTTGAAATCTGAAACATGCGTCACATTCTATGCTTTGCCTACTATAAGAAAATAAAAAAAAGTTTTCAATTTTGTAAAGTTTAGAATTAGTTAAGGTGGTCAAACACGAGATTTTTTTATTTTGAATAAGTTGTAGCAGAAAATTCATAATTAATTATTTATTTGGGGAAACATTACACACAAATATGCATCACATCCGAGCATGAGTCTACTACTTATATCTAGAATATTGTGAAAATATATCATCATTTGATTGTGATTAAGGTGGTCAGACATACACATAGTTTTTATCTTTTCCCTAAAATTTTTGTACTATTGCATTGAAATCTAAATTTTGAAGAATTAGATTATTACTTTTTTAGAAAAGGGCTATTAGTTTAGAAACTACATTCAATTTCCTACATATTTTATTCTTACAACTTTTTAACATAAGGTTGATAAGATGTTCAACTTTTTACATCAAGCTGACTAACCCTGATTTTCTAATTTTTCATTGCCACTTAAGGCCATAGTTTGGTATACCATGATCCTACACATACCCATTAGATAAAGTGTTGTGATCGCAATGGAAAATATGATGGTGTTTTGATAAATGCATTTTTAGTTCATACTTTTGAGGGTTTAATGATTGTTATCCATTGTGAAAATTTGTCCTAAACCCCACATCTATGTATAGTTAATTTCTATCATTCATGGGAATTGTTCATTCTGATGGTGCTCATGGTGGTATGAAAATCATTTGCACTAACCTATGAAGATTGCACCATTTCCTGTGTAGTTGTGGTTTAACTTGGTGAAGCAAAGCTCAGATATTTAGGAACTTATCAACCAAAGTAGTATTCATTTAAATATCATTACCATTAGGAGTATAGTAGAATTTTTGAACCCTAATCACTTTTCTTCCTACATATTTCTAAAAAATAAAAATAAAAAATAATTAATTTCCAATGTTCTAATAGCTCCCATCAATTATTATCTGAAATAAATTTAAAGTTTGCAAACATAAGACCCCTTTTGATTATCAACAAATCACATCAACCATTGAGCGTATCCATGATTAGGACCTGACACGAAAGGAACCTTGGAGTCTATTGTGTGGTCTTTCAAAATCTTGGCATGCAAACAACTTTGATCAAGAGAGGATAGGCCACTTTGGTATTTTGTTCTACTATTTCATGAATCATAAAATGCACATCAACATAAACTTGCACTAGAAGGAGGGTATAAGTGAAATTTATTCCAAAAACAACTTAGAGAATAAAAAAATTGGTTGTTGACAAACCCTCCATCATTGCACCATAAATAGAAACTCGTACTTGAGGGACCACCAAATTGGAATTCATTCTTTGAGAAATTTAGAAAATTAGATCACCAGTGGTATGCAAATCCTCCATTGTCACACCATTAATAAAAACAAGCACTAGAAGGAGGGCATCAACATGTAAGTGTTAAATTTTTCTGTATCATGAATCAAGATGGTGCTATTGCATAGAGACATCGTACTAGTCGTACAACCTAATATCAAATTTGGAGATGACCATGAAGACATCATCATAGGATTGAACTCTCTTTCCTCAAAAGTTAAGAGAAGTTCAACAGAGTATATGCAAGTGATATTTTTGTTGGAAGAAGAAGATAAGGATCAAAGGATTGAAGTAGTTGTACAAAGATCATTGATCATTCAAAGGAATCAGCAACATCTGACACCTATGAGAAGATATTAAGGAGGGCCTTATTACATTAACAGATTTCATATAATGGAACTTGCATCAATTAATTCTTGTCTCAGGTACATCAAAGAATTCTAAGATCCACCCTAGGAGAAAAATATCTACAACAGTTAAACTTTGATCCAAATCCTAGGTGAAAAAAGAAAGAAGCATTTAGAAGTCATAATTCACCAATTGTAGTTGTTCTTACATGGATATTTATGACTCCACCACCACAATGTCAAGAACAAGGAAACATTCATGCACAACAAGAATCAACTGAAGGAGGAGTTCAACAGGAAGCTACACAAATTCAATAGTTAATAGGTCAAATACTTATAAATGTATCTATGCCTATAGTTGTTCATCATCAAGTTCTAGCAATGGCACAACAATGGTGTCAACAAAATGAATCACCTCTCACAACATTTTTTGCTTATAATAATATGCCAAAGAATCATGAATACTTCTATTCCAAATACTATTTGAATGATGTTAACCATACTATTGATGAAAATATTAAAGTTTTTTGAAGATGCCCTGTAGAATAGAAATGTTCAAGATGAGGATATTGCATGCAGGCTATTCCCTTATTCGCTGAGAGAAGAAGAAATTTACTGGTATATCAATCTAAGTACAAATTCTATTATGAAATTTCAAGATTTGAAAGATGCATTCATGGGGAAATTTAGATTTTCTGTCACCTCTATTGAATTGTATAGGAAATTTATTGAGATAAGATGAAAAGAATGTGAGCCGAACATTTCTTTCAAAAATATATTTCAGCGCACTTATTCAATATTGCAAGATCCTTTTTGCATAGGTGATTATGTTGGAAGACTTATCTACAATCTAGCCCTATATTGTTTCAGTTCCATGTTTTCTTAGAAGAATCGTCTGACTCCAACTAGTTTGATTCAAGTATATATGCCAAGGTTGAGAGAGACAACTTACAATCATGAGCAATTGTTGTCAGAGCACCTTGGTACTTTGGGAATTCTAACACATGGAATAAAGGAATGTTGATTTATGTGCCTACTTTCAATCACATTATTTCTCCTTCCAGTCAGTTAGTGCCTCATCAAGGAGCTCCTAATCTTAGGAAATACCAGTGCAACCTATCTATCTTCAGAACATGAAATTCCACAACAACTCAAGAATAAAGAGATGAGATGAAAGATTTGATTGAGAAAATGAATAAGTTGTCCACTGAGGTTACTGTAATCAAAATTTCATTGTCCTAGAAATTAGTTCAACTTATTCATTGTTATTCAATCAATTGATATGCAACAACAACATAAATACAGTGCGAAGTTCTGAAAAGGAGAATCATTTCATTTGTATTGAACAATGATAAAATACACTTTTTGAGTTCTTTCATTTGAATATAAATGCATGTATTTAAGAGAAATTAATAAAAGACTCACACAAGCTGTGAGCATAGCCTATTTCTCCTACAAGATTTAAGACAACATTAAAAGATAGAATAGGAGAAGAGAGAATAGGTCTAGAATAACCAGTCATTGCCTATTGCTTTGACTGGTTAGTGTCATTGCTGATTTGGGAGTTGCCTTTAGTCTATGAGTCTTCCAGCGAGTTCCTGAGTCCTATAAAAAATGGAGAGAATAATGATGTTAGATCCCATATAGATCTAAGCAATGACTAATCACTTTTAATTTTCTCTATGCCTATGCTTCCTTTTAGGCTATCCTAAATCTAAAGAGAAAATATAAATTCAGATTATCCTCAGTGGTAGTGTAAAAAAAAGGAAGTATTCATGCTAATGTGTTTGTTTCATGTGTAGGAAAATAATCACTCCAATGTGAATGTGCCCCTAACTGAGGCTCCCTTCGGGTATGAGCCCGACATACGCATTGGAGTAATTATTTTAAATAGATGTCAAGAATTGAGAATGAATCATATAATGTCAAAGGGACATATTAATTTTTATATGAAACCTTTCATTGTAATCAAATCCATCAGCTAAGTCTATTTAAGGGACAATAATCTCTAATTGAAACCTTATGGATTGTAATAGTAACGAAGAATTTTTCTAACAAATGCAAGCATGTTAACTTCACAAGGAACAGGTGCTGAGAAGATATCGATGCAAAGTTATAGAAATTGGCTTATGGGTGTCACGAACGCATGCTCGAACCTCATAAACAAATTTCATTTGCTGGGTTACATCTATTTCACTGAAATAATGAAGTTTGTGCATGTGCTGATAAGAGTTGAATTCATTATTAATGTATTAAAGCAAAAAGGATGAAGAATGAGTACAGGCTGTAATTTTTGTTGTGTTGTTCCTTATTGACTACTGACATAGAATAACCAAGTGGAGATTGGAATAATGATAGTGCATTGTGTCAAAATGACAAGTAAGAACATGCTGAAAAGTGAATAGAGGAACAATGGATAGAGGAAAAAATAGTTATTGTAGAATATGTCTTGCACTAGCTGCCAAGGTATCAAACACATTGGCATTTGTTGATTGGATTGGACCAAGAAAATCAGAGATGCTACTTCCACCCACAGAAAAATATGTCATGGGAAAAACAAAAAGGCCTATGCCTCTTGAACACTATCTGTATTATTCAGGCGAGCTCCAAAAAATTTGTGGCAGATAAGTGTTTTACCACATGGAGTGAAAGCAGCAAAAGAAGCATATGTGAAAGAACAACAAGATGGGATCTAGTCCTGTAAAAGCTACAAGAACATCAAATCATCTTGGAGTTCCTCATGGTTGAATTGGGGAGAAAAGAGGTGGCTACCAAGATGCAAAATATTTGTACAATCTCAAGTAGCAAGGAATGCAGTTGATGGTGGTACTGAATGTAGATTAGAGACTAGTCAGTTTTACTCACTGGTTCATAAGCTATCACAAAGGATTGTTGTGACTACTCAGCTGACAACTTAAAATTTTGTGGATCTTATAAGTGGAGCAGAGAAGAGTGGGATACATTAAAGTGCCAAACAAGAGTGACTTGAAGTAACATAAATAAAGAGCAATAGAAATTTATAGCACCAAACTCCCAATAAAACCCTTATTCAAGGAAAAGATGGAAGTTAGATTTTATGCAGCTACAGGAAGATTTTAAGGTGAAATTTTTCACTGCAGCAAATAATGGAAATATTCAATATTTATAAGAGATGCCAATAGTCTTGAGAGTGACATACTATTCTTCATGGGGTTTCAACTTGGGTAAACAATATGTGTAGAAGCTCTCGGTTTGGCTCATGTCTTCAAGAATCACAAAGCTTGTGTGCTATACGAGCTAAGAAAGCTGAAGATACAATTAAAACTCTAGCAAATAGCCAAGTGTAAACTTCATGATAGCAGATGAGGTGTACGTAGAAAATGAAATAAAGTAGTGATACAAAAGATTATATGCCACAACTAGCAAGAAGAAATACATTTTTTGGAAAACCTTAGTCAAAAGGAAGCTTTAAGCACTCATAATAGTGTATAAGGAAAATATAGTAGTAAGGAGAAAGGGAGATAATGTATACCTATAGAGGTTGAAGCTACAGCTAAGGTAGGTCATTTTATCTATTAAACAAATCAGAGAACCCAAATATAAAAAGAATATAACATGTTTAGCTGAATACATTGTCAAAGCAGTAGAATGAAGGAAAGAAATGGGCTCATTCTTCCAAGCCTCATGTGTACAGAAGAAGAACACCAGTTATAGGTTTGAGACTGATACACAGAATAGACTACAAGTTCAAGGCTCATTTGCAAAGCAACGGAGGAGAAATCAAAATAATACCATAAAAGGGATACTTTAATGGTGGCCAGAACAACAGCATAAAAAATAAAACTCTCAACATTCTTGCTATGCATAAAAGACATCTTTCAGTAAGGGAAATACAAGAGAAAAGAAAGAAAGTGCATGATAATTTACCCACATGCGGATTTACAGTAAATAAAGAAAGAGTTCAATTTTTTGTTTCTAAATTCAGATGTTCTTTTAGAAACTGACTAAAGTGCATTTTTCAGAAAATATAGTATGTAATCCTTCAAATGGTGAGCAAGTTTTTAAAGCAAGACATTATAAAAGAGAAATTATGTTCAACATGTCAAAAAGAAGAGGTCTCTCACCCGCATTCTGTGTAAGAAAAATAGATTTTCCTCCTTGGTAGCTGCATATTTAAGCAAAAGATGGTGTTTAAAGTTGAATCCTTCAACAAATTCTATAACACATCCTTTATTGGTAGCTTGGTTCATGGTGAAGAGACCCATTGAGAAAATGAAGAAACCTGTCCAGAAACCCTATGTTTTCTTTCTCTTCGAATCCTCTGAAATGCTCATGATTTGAGAATGCATAATGAGTGATTTTAGAGTTGGAAAGCAATATTAGCATGCCCTCAAAATTTTTCATAAAATTTGAGGTCCTCATTTTTAATGGGTTTTTTTTTTTTTTGCTTTCTTTCTATTTCTTTTCTAAAGATGTCGAGATGTGAGGAAGTTTTAGCTATTAAATGTTGTCAAGTGTTATTTCAACACTTCTTAATTTTCATCAAATTGTTATTGTAAAACAAAAGTATTAAATGATAATTATAAATCATTTAAATATTTTTGTTATTTCCTGATGCAAAGTAAGAGTGAAAATTTTAATTTACTTTTATGACTAATGGGTCAATAGTGACACATGATTGTAATACTTGGTCTTAGGAGTTATGAAGATGTTACAAGGCTTGGTATTATGAAGTTTCTAAATTTTTGGAGGGAATTTAGGATTTGTTAGAGTTCTTTTAAGACAGTGGAGAATATATAGTAGTTGGATTTTGACTTTATCTAGCCTGTTTTGGAGGTCTTTATGGCTTTTTAAGCCTTTTGAGGTCAATTATAGTTGAGTTATAGGGTTCTTTATGACTTAGTGGAGCTTTTTCAGAGGATAGACTTCATTTCATGGGCTTTTAGGTCCTATTTTTTAGGCTATTTTCTGGCATCCGACCCAAAGGTGGGCTTTGTACTTACTGAGTTTTTGGCTCATTACTTTTCAGTTTTGGATTATGTAGAGGAGGCTTATGTGACATTTTTGTGCCCTTAGCATTTTTGTGCAGATATTTGTAACTCTTTTGGAAGAACAAATACAAGTGACAGCAGCTGAGTTTATGTTTTCTAAATTCATTTTGGAGCCTTCTTTTCTTTCTACAATTTTGTGTGTACTTTTAGGTGATCTAATAAAGATAACTAGTGAATTTTTCATCGTTCCATGTTGTTTTGTCTCATCTAAACACCTAGTTGCAAAAAAGTATGTTTTCTTGCAGGTTGTAGTTCATATCATAAGGAGTGAAACTGATAAGTGAGGCACTTGTCTTCCTCCTTATTTTGGTTCATTTTTCAGACTTTGTTACCTGTATTTGAACTTTCATGTCATGTTTGGTGTATCACCTGGTTCTCTAGTTTAGAGTTTAAGATCTTAGGTTCATTTTTAGTAACTTCTATCTCTTTTCCCATAAGTTCAAGATAGTTTTGTAGAGTTATCAGTGATTATCCAATAGGAACTGGCCTAGAATCTAGAGGTTTCATTTCCCACATGTAGAAATGAATCCCATGTTAGGAAAAGTTGTTAAACTTGTGTAGTTTAACAGGGTGCAATTTTTAGCCCTAACAGTTTTGGCACGCCTGATTGGACAGTCTATAGTCTTTTATTTACAGGTTTTACTTTGCAACCTACAGATTTTCAGTCTCTTCAAAAGAGTTTTAAAGCACATTTGGTGACTCCATTGGTGAAGAATCAGTAGTATCAGTGCTGATAATTGTTTTTTATGAGAAAAATTGAGACAAGGAGCTCAAATACATTTGAATATTTGTAGTTAGATACACCCAAAAGGAAGGGCAGAACTCTTAAAAGAACTCCACAAACAAAGAGGGTTCAATCTTCACCTCCAAGAGTTCATGTAAGAAGAGGAAGATTAGAAAAAAGAGAAAATTCTTCAAGGCATTCAGAATAACCAACTATAAGAGTAAAATATCTTAATTCTATAGATTTATCAGTTTCATAGGGCAATTTTGGTGTTGTTTCTGTTTCAGCAGCAAGTACTACTTTAGCATTCTCAAGTACTGTAGCAGCTAGTTCAAGCTTAGTTTCAACAAGTATTTCAACACAATCTCACACTATGGCTCTACCAAGAGCTTTCACTTTTGTACCTTTTGATTAAGGTAGTCCCTTGAATCTTACTGCACACAATGATATACCTCTAGCAGCTTTGAAGGGGTTACTAGATTTCACAGGAGAGGGTCAAACAACCACTTACAAGCATATGTGAGATGTGGCCTCCATCTATAATGTTCATCATGTGAACCAAGATAATGTTGCTATCATATTATTGGAAGCCTCGTTCAAAGGAAAAGCATTGGATTGGTTTAGAAATTTACCTATGGCTTCCATCTCCAACTGGGATGAATTGGGTGATGCCTTCACCAATTTTTTTGAGGAAAAGTTAGACCATTTGTCACTTGTAGATCAGTTAACAACTATTAAAAGAGCCCCACAAGAACAAATGACAAATTTCAATTCCCATTTTCAAAAAACATGGAATAGAATACCAGTAGCAATGAGACCAAGTGCAGATTATGCTTTCCTATACTATTTGAAGAGTTTGAACAGTGACATTTCAGTAATGATTCAATCCATGGGAGGTACCTCATTATTGCAAGCTTTTAATCTTGTTGTTAGAGTAGAAAATAGCCTTATACAGGCTAGTAAAATAGCCCCTAGGCCTCCTATGCCTTATTTTCCAAATATTCAGTGAAACATGCCTCTTAATATACCGCCAATAGCTCCTGTACCTACTATTATAGTTCTTTCTACCATAGTGGGTTATGAAAGTATAGTAGCTAGTCCATCAAATGAGCTGCAGGAAATCAAGATCAGCCAACAAAATATAGAAAGTATTCTACAAACGTTGGGGAATGAGTTAACTAGTATGAAGAAATAGAAAACTCAAGGCCCGAGGCCTGCATTTCAATAGTATAATCAATAGTAAGGATTTAGTCATCCATATCAAGCTCAAGGTCAAGGGTATTAGTACTAGTAGAACAGACAACCATATCAAGGGAATTATCAAGGACAATGGCAAAATGTTAATCAACAGCCTTTTCAGCCATAGAATCCAGCCCCATTGAATGGTACAAATCCGGTAAGAGATATGGTTCCTGCTCAAAATAATTTGATATCAAAGGTAGATTGGTGCTATCTGTGCAATCAAGCACATAATCAATTCACATGTTCGAATGGAGTGATCAATCAAGCCCTCATGGTCCAAAATGTTGCAAGTTCATAGTCAGATGCATCTTCTAGGGGACTTGAAAAACAACAAGATATAAGCACCATGGAGATTAGTTTCCTTAACTAGCAAGGAGAGGAGTTATGTGGATTGAATGGTGAATCACCAATTGCAGCTAAGACCCGAGAAAACAAAAGGGCTCTAGAAATGGAACAAATGGTTGGTAATGAAGCCATGGCTACAGGACCATCACTTACACCCAATCCAAGTATCTTGCAAAAGCCTATAAGTCAACCAATTAACAACCAGAAGGTGCATTCAGCTATACCATATAACATTGTGGACAGTATGAAAAGAATGAATGTGTCAATGACTATGTGGGATTCCTTATCTCTTCCTGGGCAAGCTGAAATGTTGAAAAAAGTGTTGAGTGGAGTGGACATGCAAGGCCAACCTACTTATGATCATGGGAAGGTAGTTATGAAAAATGCCGAACAAGCCACTAGTGAGGATAGCAAGCAAAAAACTACTATTCAAGGTAAGGATGTGAGACCTCCTCCATTGTATGTTTCCTTAATAATTGGAAAAAACTTAGTACATAATTGTATGGTTGAAAGTTGGGCCACCTGTACTGTGATGCCTAGGAAGGTAGCTGATCAGTCAGAATTGAAATATGAACCTATTGAAAAGGGAGTAGCCCAATTAGATGGCATAGTTGTGAATTCCATAGGATTCATTAAAAATGCTAGTTTAACCTTGCATGCCTGCTGTACTTTTTCTATTCCACAAGACATATTTGTAATAGATTTACCTCCCTATTTTGATCTTTGCTTATCAAGAGAATTTATAGCTAAGATAGGAGGCTATTTTTCATCTGATTGGTCCCACATGATTTTTCACACCTGTTATGGAACTAAGGTTAATATAAAGTCTGAGTTACTTGCAAAGGATATAATAGAGCCTTACACACCTAGCACGGTAAATGCAAATTATGTCAATTTTGGCCAAGATGATCATGCTACTCCTATTTTGCGTACATCCACTATTGAAATTCATAACATACTTTTAGATGAGTGGGCTGCGGAAAATGCTTTTGAGGCTAACTCTAGTTCTATTCTAGATGTTGGAATGGGTAATTACATGTTCCATGAAGCTGGTTTGGTAATGCCAAACTTAGTTAAAAAGGTAGAATCTGATTCTGAGCAGCAAGACAAGGTCTGGAATATGTTTTTTGATGGGTCCAGAAGTAAACATGGTGTTGGTGGAGGTGTGATGTTAGTATCCCCTAATGGAATGAAGCATTATGCAGCCTTTAGATTTGGTTTTTCTTTCACTAATAATACCGCTGAGTATGAAAGTTTGATTCAAGATTTGGAATGGGCAAAGAAAAAAGGCATTGGTTGTATTAAGGTTCATGGTGATAGTGAACTTATTGTTAATCAGGTGAGAGATTTGCATGTTACCAAAAATGATACTTTGAAACTATATAAGCATCGTGTATGGGACATTATTGAAGAGTTTTCTATATTCAATATTGTTTCTATTCCAAGGATTAAAAATTAGCATGCAGATAGATTAGCAGTTGTAGGTGCTCAATTTGAAATAACTACAAAAATCAACAAGGAAAGTATCTAGTAGCATGTTAAAATTGTAGTAAGTCCTTCAATTCCTGATAATAACGTAATCTGGCAAGTTTTTGAAAATGATGAGCAGATTTTGCAATTTCTGCTAGAAGAAGATATTTTTGTAGTTTCTAATCAGGATAAGTTAAAGCAGAATTATGGAGACCAAGTGGTGCAGCTTAAGTCCAACAAGCTACGTAAAGGTTTGGCTTCACTGGAATCCATTTTGAATTCAGATGATAAGGCTAAAAAGGATAAAACTGGTTTGCTAGTTTCTCAAGAACATTATGAAAGTTTGGAAGTGGCACCGAGAAAGAGCTTGAAATTTGGTAAGGTGAGTACTCCTTTGGAAAAAGAGTCTTATATTCAACTTTTTCAAGAATTTTCTGATGTGTTTGCATGGGAATATGGTGATTTAAAAGGGTTTAATCCTGAGTTAGCACAACACACCATAGAACTTGAGCCTAATGCCAAGCCCATTAGGCTGAGACAAAGACCCATCAATCCCAAATTAGAGCTATTAATGCAGAAAGAATTTTTTAGGCTGATTGAGAGTGGCATTATTTTCCTAATCAAACACACTAGTTGGGTGTCCAATCTTGTCCCTGTTAGAAAAAAGAATAAAGAGTTGAGATTATGTGTAGATTTTAGGTATTTGAATAGAGCATCATTGAAGGATAGGCACCCCCTTCCTTCTATGGAACAAATACTTCAGTATGTTGCTGGTTCATAGCGCTTCTCTTTGTTAGATGGTTATTCAGGGTATAACCAGGTTCTAGTCAAGAATGAGGATCAGTATAAAACCACTTTTACCACTCAACAAGATACCATGGAATACAAGAAAATGCCTTTTGGTTTGTCAAATGCAAGGCAATGTTCCAGAAAGCCATGGATATGGTGTTTAGTAATTTGATGTACTAGTTTGTATTGGTGTATCTTGATGATATCACAGTGTACTCCAAAAAAGTAGCAGATCATTTGGATTAGTTAAGGTAGATTTTTGACCGTTGCAGGGAGTTTGTGATATCTCTCAATCCAAAAAAGTGTGTGTTTGTTGTGCACAAAGGTAAGCTTTTGGGTTATGTGGTTTCTAAGAAAGGGATTATAGTGGATCCAGAGAGGATGGCAGAAATTTTAGAGTTACCATTGCCACATCATAAGAAGGGATTGTAGTCTTTTATTGAGAGAATTAATTTTACAAGGCATTTTTTGCCTAACATTGCTGATTTATTGAAACCACCGACTACTATGTTAAAGAAGAATGTTGTTTTTAGTTGGACAAAAGAGGCCAAAAATAGTTTTTAGGTTATTAAAGAATGTTTAGCAGCAACTCCTCCTTTAGTAAATCTTGATTTTAGCAAGGATTTCATTATGTATGTGTATGGTGGTTATGAGACCATTTCTGCAATGTTGGTACAACAAAATGCAAAGGGTCTAGAGTAGCCAATAGCCTTTTTCAACAAAGGTTTAGAGGACTATGAGCAGAGATACAGTTTTGTAGAAAAGCATGTCCTCGCTGTTGTTAAGGGACTTAAGAAGTCTCATAACAAGATTCATTTAAGGGTTGCACACCCTAGTGTCAAGGAATTCTTACTCAGTAAGGATTTGAATAAAGAAAGAGCTGGTTGGATAACATAGGTCATGGAGTATGATGTGGATATTCAGGTGACTAAGTTGGTTAGAGGCAAGGGCCTATGTGAGCAGATTGCTGATGGAGATGTTTCAAAGCTATAAGGGCAAGCAAATTCTATTTTAGTGATTGGTATGATAGATGATGATGATAGGACAACATGATGGTTACAAGATATGGTTCATTTTTTGAAAACCAATGAATGCCCAACCAATTTGGACAAAGAAAAATGAAGGTATTATCAGTTACAGTCTATTCCTTTTATCTTAGTTAATGATGTTTTGTATAGAAAGGATCATAATGGTGCCCTTCTTAGATGCATTGATTTAGACCAGATTGTAGACATTTTGCATGAATTCCATGACGGTCATTTAGGAGGTCATTTTTCCCCTAGAACCACAACATATAAAATTCTTAGAGGTGGTTATTATTGGACTGACATTTTTAAAGACACCCATGCATATGTTAGGAAATGTGTCAAGTGCATCATGTTTGTAGGAAAAGAGAGGTTACCAGCTTTGCCTTTGTAGCCAATTAAAATAGAACAACCCTTTTAAAAGTGGGGTGTTGACTTCATAGGGCCAATCAACCCTTTGTCAAGTGTGGGGCACAAGTGGATAATTAATGCTATTGATTATTTCACAGGGTGGATGGAGGCAACAACACTCAAAGATGCAAATGAGACAGCAATCCTTAATTTTTATGATGATATTGTGAATAGGTTTGGAGTACCTGATTCCATAATTTATAATAATGCACTTTCTTTCATTGGACTTAGGGTAGCTAAGTGGGCACTTAAGCATGGTATTTATCTCAGCACTAGTTCCAATTATTACCCATAGGGTAATGGGTTAGCAGAGTCTACAAACAAGAACCTAATAAGAATTATTAAAAGAACTCTACAGGAGAATCAGCATGATTGGCACTCTAAGTTGAAGGTTGCCTTATGGGTGGATAGAATCACTCCAAAGTAGATAATTGGGAACTCACCTTATTAGTTAATTTATGGAAAAGAAGCTTGATTGTCTATTGAAATAGAGTTGTCAGTGCTTGATCTTGCCACTTAGTTGGTTCTTTTTGAGGAGGGAGATCCTATGCTAGTGTGTTATGCATAGCTGATGGAATTGGAGGACAGTAGAAGGAAGGAAATGAAAACCATGGAGTTCTAGTAGATGAAAGTTAAAAGGAGCTTTGATAAAAAAGTGAGAGCCAGGGACTTCAATGTGGGTGATGTTGTTCTCAAGTGGGATAAGTTTAAGAGCAAACCAGGTAAACACACTAAGTTTGATTCATTTTGGGGAGGCCCATTTGTGATCATGGAATGAAAGGAATGTAACACTTTTTAGCTGTCAACCCTTGAAGGAGAAAATATGCCTATACCAGCCAATGGTATTCACCTCAAACCCTATTTTGAGGTATGTCCTACTTTTTAAATCCTAGAGTTTCAGAATAAGGTGTTGCTGCACCATTTTCTTTGAGTTTTATTTTCCTAGGTGTTAGTAGTTAGTTTTCAACTAAAAACACTCTTAACAACACATTCATACATATTAGGGTGCCTACATATCAAAATTCTATGCCACACATATAGGAGATTTTTCTCAACTATTACATGTGTTGTACAACATTCACATATAGGCATCATGATACTTACCAACATGTTGTTAAGATTGTTTCTATTGCTAGTTTTGTTTGGTTTTCCAGTTTTCCCTAAGTGTTTTCAAAACACAAGCTGCTATGTTTGTTTAGAACAAATAAATCACTGGTAAATATCAGTACCTTATAACATTTTGAGTGTACACCTATTCCTTGGAGTAGGGGAGCCATGCTACCACAAGCCATAAATCTACACTTAGGATCCTATCCTACACTGATATTTATCAATCACCTATTTTCCAATTTGAGTGTGCAAATTTTATTGACTCTCAGCCCAATGGATATTCAAGGCTACTAGTTTTCATGTATAGTAGGCATACATCCTGCAAAGGTCACCAAAAATGTTATCAAAATTTCATTGTCCTAGCAATTTTTCTATAAAAACATTTGAGAATCAATTCAACTCATTCATTGTTATTCAATCAATTGATATGCAACATCAACGTAAATACAGTGCAAAGTTCTGAAAAGGAAAATCATTTCATTTGTATTGAACAATGATAAAATACACTTTTTGAGTTCTTTCATTTTAAAATATAAGTGCATGTATTTAAGAGAAATTAATAAAAGACTCACACAAGCTGTGAGCATAGCCTATTTCTCCTACAAGATTTAAGACAACATTAAAAGATAGAATAGGAGAAGAGAGAATAGGTCTAGAGTAACTAGTCATTGCCCATTGCTTTGATTGGTTAGTGTCATTGCTGATCTAGGAGTTGCCTTTAGTCTGTGAGTCTTCCAGCGAGTTCCTGAGTCCTGTAAAAAATGGAGAGAATAATTATGTTAGATCCCATACAGATCTAAGCAATGACTGCTCACTTTTAATTTTCTCTATGCCTATGTTGCCTTTTAGGCTATCCTAAATTTGAAGAAAAAATATAAATTCAGATTATCCTCAGTGTTGGTGTAAAAAAATGGAAGTATTCATGCTAATTTTTTTGTTTCATGTGCAGGAAAATAATCACTCCAATGTGTATGTGCCCCTAACTGAGGCTCCCTTCGGGTATGAGCCCGACATATGCATTGGAGTAATTATTTTAAACAAATGTCAAGAATCAAGAATGAATCATATAATGTCAAAGGGACATATTAGTTTTTATATGAAACCTTTTATTGTAATCAAATGCATCAGCTAAGTCTAATTAAGGGACAATAATCCAAAATTGAAACCTTATGGATTGTAATAGTAACGAAGAATTTTTCTAACAAATGCAAGCATGTTAATTTCACAAGGTACAGGTGCTGAGAAGATATGGATGTAAAGTTATAGAAATTGGTTTATGGGTGTCACGAGCCTGTGCTCGAACCTCATAAAAAAATTTCATTTGTTGTGTTACATCTATTTCACTGAAATAATGAAGTTTGTGCATGTCCTGAAAAGAGTTGAATTCATTATTAATGTATTAAAGCAAAAAGGATGAAGAATGAGTATAGGCTATAATTTTTTTTGTGTTGTGTTGGAAAAATAGATGGAGTAACTAAGAGGGGGGGGGGGGTGAATCAGTTAACCACAAAAAATATTACCACATACCCCTTATATATCTTATTAATTCATTTACTACTGTCACTCGGTAAACATACAAAGAAATGTTGAAACTCGATTATTGTAGTGAGTATTAATTATAAATATTCTTAACTATTCATCAGTGATTAACATGCATGCATAAAGAAAATAACATGAACACAAGAGACACCAGATCTAACGTGGAAACCCAATATGGGAAAAAGCACCAATGTAACTAGTTACTATTTTTCACTCTTCTGAAGTCAGCCCTGTTAGCAACCAACCCGGTTAAAGGTTACAAAACACACTATTAGGTGTGACCTTGTTAGAGGATTTAATCACCCTGTTAGGAGTGGCCTTGTAAGATGTCTTTGAAACAATTCAATAGAACTATCACCTTGTTAGAGGATTTACAAAATGGTTGTTAAACCAACTCTATTAAGAGATTTTGAAATCACTATTACAATGGTAAAAAAGTAACAATGAAGTGACCTAAATAATGATGCAACTAAATTTCTGATTACAGATCTCTATTCTACTTCACTAGATCCTTCCTGATCAAATATATCTCTGCTATTCCTCAAGGATATGTAATCATCCTTCAAAATTTGCTCACACTTTCCTTCTTTTCCACTTGCACACTTTCAATTCACAACTTGACCTTCTATATATACCATTCGGATTATCCATCCACATTGTCAAGTCAGCACTAATAATCACTAAGAACATTACTAATCATTACAATAGTCAGCTGGAATAAACAAACTTTATTTCTCAAATTAACAAAATCCTTTACTAGGCTGACCTTCCTTGGTAAACACTAATCTGAAAAGATTTCCTTTGGTGACCGAGAGAACTTGGTAAGGACTATGAATTCTACAACATCCTTTGGAGACTGAGTCAACTCGGTAAACACTAACTTTCCTTCGATAACCATGAAAGCTCGGTTACCACTATTTTCTGCCATACTTTCCGAGTGAGCTCGGTAAACACTGGGAACTACTTTTCTGACCGACTGAGCTTGATAATTGATGTCATTTGTGTTACATCAAAGATAATACACAATTAATCCAACAATATCCTTCAGACAATTGTATCCAACAATCTCCCTCTTTGGCATTGATGGCAACACATGTCATAGCACAATGAAATTTCATAGAAAACATAGAGTAGGGAGCATATCCTTAGCTTCATTTTGATTCTCATCTATGAGAACTCCCTCTATTAGCAAACTTCTCTTTCTGACTGAAAACTCTCCCTCTTAGAAATCTTACGAAATTTCTTGAAATGTGACAAAAAACTCTCCCTCTTTGACAACACATGCCAAAGACAACACATACCAGGTGAATAGCAATGTACCTTGAGTGCTGACTCATATGTAATGATTCCTTGACTAAGCTACATCAACTGAGTGATCTTCAATATGCTCTGGTTGATGCATCACTAAAAAATTTATTTAGTGAGCCTCAAATAGGGGAATGACCCCTAACTTATCTCTTAGATACAAGAATACATCCTTAGGTAGTCGCTTGGTGAATATATCTGCAATATGTTCTTTTGTATGAATATATTCCAATCTAATTTCCTTGTCCTGCACCAATTCTCTAACAAAGTGATATTTTATAGCAATGTGCTTGGTTTTGGAATGCATAACTGGATTCTTTGAAATATTTATTGCACTTGTATTATCACAAAATATAACAACTGGTTCTTTGATCTCAACCTTCATGCCTTTCTATAATAATTTAAACCAAACAATATTAGAGCAGTTTACTGCTGCAACAACATATTCTACTTCTGTTGTGGATTGGGATGTGCAATTTTGCTTTTTACTGGTCCAAGATACCAACCTCTTGCCAAGAAAGAATGCTCCACCACTTGTACTCTTTCTGTCATCAATGTTTCCTACCCAATCAGCATCAGTAAACAATTTTAAGTCCAGATTGCCTCCAAATTTATACCACAAGCCATAATCCTTAGTTTGTTTCAAGTATCTCAAGATTATTTTGATTTCCATCATATGATTTTCTCTGGGTTTTTCTGAGAATCTTTCTATTATACCAACTACTAAGGCAATATCAGGCCTTGTATGAACTAGATACTATAATTTTCCAATCATTGATCTATATAAGGTCTGATCTACTTCTTTTCAATCATCATCTTTGGTAAGCTTCAGTCTAGTACACATAGGGGTACCAACTGGTTTTGCATATTCCATACCAAACTTCTTAAGTATTTCCTTGATGTATTTAGACTGAGTAATGTAGATACCATTCTTGCTTTGCCAAATTTGAAGACCAACAAAGAACTTTATTTGACCAAACATAAACATTTCAAATTATTTGTTCATTTTCTCTAAAAATTCTTTGCACTGATCATGATTACCTGTAAACATAGTATCATCCACAAATATTTCTGCCAAAACAATTATGTTATTTGGTCCTTCCTTGATGTACAAACTACTATTATCATTAGCTCTTTTGAAACCAATCTGAATAAGATAGTTATGTAATCTTTCATACCATGCTCTAGGGGCTTGTTTCAGACCATACAATGCTTGGTGTAACTTGTAGACCATATTCCTTTTGTTTGGATCAATAAAACCTTTAAGTTGCTCAATGTAGACTTCTTCATCAAGAATCATTAAGAAATGCAGATTTTACATCCATCTGATATACCCTAAATCCTTTATGTGCTGCATATGCAAGTAGAGTTCTTACACCTTCTAATCTTGCAATAGGAGCAAAAGTCTCACCATAATCTATGCCCTCTTCTTGAGAATATCCTTTACACACCAATCTAGCTTTGTTTCTTGATACTTGACCATCTTCATTCAACTTATTCCTGAATACCCATTTTGTTCCAATTACATTTTTGTCTTTGGGCCTAGGTACAAGAGTCCATTTTTATTCTTCTTTATTTGTTTTATTTCTTCATTCATAGCCTCAATCCAAATTTCATTTTCCAATGCATCTTTGACATTTCTAGGTTCAAAATCAGAAAGTAAACATGTAGCTTTTAGTTTACTTCTTGTCATAGTACCATATGATTTGTTTCCAATAATCTGATCTGGTGTATGATGCCTCCTGACATATTTGGCCAATATAGGTTCCTTGCCTCTTAAATGAGTTATATTGTCATCTTCTTGAATTTCATCTTTAGGTTTTGGTTGCTCAGGCTTGGTAGATATTTGCTCGGTAGCTTCAGACTGAGATTCAGGTCCTTGTGACTCGGTTTGAACTTCTTCTTGTGACCCAGTTTGAACTTCTTCTTTTGACTCAGTTACTATACTGGGCTCGGTAGATGTAGTCTCCTTATTGACAGATGTGTCTGGTAATGTATCAGGTTCAATGTAAAAAAATCTCCTATAATCCACCGATTCCTCTTTTCGTTCTTCTTCAGTCTTTTCTACAAACTCATCAACTTTCACATGTACACTTTCTATGACTTTGTGAGTAAACAAATTCAAACATCTATATGCCTTACTTTTGCAAGAATATCCCAAGAATATTCCTTCATCACTTTTCAAATCAAATTTTCCTTTTCTAGATTCTTTTAAGATGTAACACTTACTACCAAATACTTTTAGGTAACTTACATTGGGTTTATAGCCATACCATAACTCATAAGGAGTTTTGAATGTGTCTTTCTTCAGCTGTACTTGGTTTAAGGTATGAACTGCAGTGCTAATAGCTTCCTTCCAGTATTTCATAGCAATGTTCTTTTCAATCATTAGAGTCCTTGCACAATCCATGATAGATCTGTTCCTCCTTTCAACTATACCATTCTGCTCAGGAGTTCTTGGGGCTGATACCTATCTTTTGATTCCTCTTTCAATGCAAAAATTATTGAGTTAATGGGAGATGAATTCACCACCTTTGTCTAATCTTAAGCACTTCATTCTTTTCCCTATTTCCTTTTCTACTCTTGCCAAATACCATTTGAATTTATCAAATGCTTCTGACTTTTCTCTTACATATATAACAGTCATCATTCTAGAGTAGTTATAACAAAGAGAATAAATAAATTTTCTCCAGTATAGCTCTCAATTCCAATAGGTCCACATAAATTAGTATGCATAATTTCCAAAATATCTTCAGACTGATAGTTTTTACTTTTAAAGCTAGCCTTTCCCATTTTACCAATCTGACAATTCTTGCATAGACCAACATCAAGTTTCTTCAAAGTAGGAATGCCTCTTACTTTCTTGAATTTTCTTATTTTCACAATGTTATCAAAATTTACATGACATAACCTTTTGTGCCATAACCAACTTTCTTCAATTTGAGCAATAAAACATGAGCATTCACCAAGATCAAGATAAAATAGGTTACCTTTGGTTTGTTTGCTTGATCCAATCAGTTTTCCCTTGTCATCCAACAGTCTTGCTTTGCCATTCATGGATTCAAATTTAAATCCAATGTTGATTAATTGTGCTACACTTCGAATATTATGCTTTAGTCCTTCAACCCAATGTGCATTATCACATATAAGTTCTTTGGTTAATGAGATTCATCCTCTTCCTTTTATGCAACAAGGTTCATTGTTTCCAAACCTTACATTACCACCATCATAGTCTTCAATGTGTTCAAACTTTTTTTTGTCACCAGTCATATGATGTGAACATCAACTGTCTATGATCCATGTATCATTTTTTCTTATATGAGAGATAAGTGCCATCTCATCTTTATCATCATCAGATTCATCTTTTACAGCAATGAAGACAATTTCTTCTTCACTATCATCAGAATCCTTAGCCAAAAAACATGTTTTCTTACCTTTATCCTTGAATGATTTGAAATTCTTCTTGCCATTGTACTTGTGACCTTTCTTCTCATCCTTTCTTTGCTTGTGTGGGCACCTAGCTGCAATATAACCAATTTCTTCACATGAAAAATAGGTTAAGGGAGTTTTACCTTTGTATTTACCTCTACCTCTAGTATATTTCTTTGCAAGTAATGCTTTAATAACTTCAAGATCACTATCATAACTTTCCTCTGATTCTTCTTCACTCTCTGACTGGATGTCCTTTATTTTCTTTCCCTTCTTAAGTGAAAGTTTGGCCTCAAATGCTGATTCAATATTTTTGGAAGCTGGAACATAGTTGTCATAGTTATCCAAATCAAAGGCTAGCAATCTTCCCACTAAGGAATCCAAAGTTATATTGTGATTTTGTTCACATCTTCTTTCTTGAATAGCATATACTCTTATTGCATAGATAGGAAGTAATGTTCTGAGAACCTTACTTATAACAATTTCATCATCAAGTTTTCCTCTAGAAGATCTGATTGCACTAACACTTGCCTTGATCCTTTCAACATATTTTTCAATGTTTTCATCTTCTCTCATTTTCATCTGATCAAACTATCCTCTTAGGCTTTCTACTTTGGCTCTCTTCCCATTTTCATCACCACCATAAATTTTCTTCAGCTTGTTCAACATTGCATAAGCAGTTGTGCAGTCTTTGATCTCATCAAATTCTTCATAGCTGACAGCTAATGCAATGTCTATCATCATGGTGTTATGGTTCTTTTTCTCTGCAATGTCTTCAAAAATTAATGTGCCAGTAGGAGCTGTATATTCTTGATCAATATATTTGCATCCTGAGTCACCAATGGAAGCCAGATGAAGTCTCATGAGACCTTGCCATGCTGAAAAGTTCTCTGTTAAGCCTTGGAATTTCTCTCTTGTAGGGCATCTTGAGCTTTAGCTTAGGTCCTTGAAACACTTCCTGGAAGCACCAAAAGCTCCGATACCAATTGTTGGAAATATAGATGAAGTAATTAAGAGGGGGATGGTGAATCAGTTAACCACAAAAAATATTACCATAGATCCCTTAGATGTCTTATTAATTCATTTACTGCTATCACTTGGTAAACATACAGAGAAATATTGAAACTCGGTTATTGTAGTGAGTATTAATTATAACTGTTGTTAAGTATTCATCAGTGATTAACATGCATGCATAAAGAAAATAACATGAACACAAGAGACACCAGATTTAACATGGAAACCCAATATGGGAAAAACCACCAATGTAACTAGTTACTATTTTTCACTCTTCTGAAGTGAGCCTTGTTAGGAGCCAACCTGGTTAAAGGTTACAAAACAAACTATTAGGTGTGACTTTGTTAGAGGATTTAATCACCCTATTAGGAGTGGCCTTGTAAGAGGTCTTCGAAACAATTCAATAGAACTGTCACCTTGTTAGAGGATTTACAAAATGGCTGTTAAACCAACTCTGTTAAGAGATTATTTAATCACTGCTACAATGGTAATAAAGTAACAACAAAGTGACCTAAATAATGATACAACTCAATTGCTGATTATAGATCTCTATTCTACTACTCTAGATCCTTCTTGATCAAATATATCTCTGCTACTTCTCAAGGATATCTAATCATCCTTCAAAATTCACTCACACTTTCCTTCTTTTCCACTTGCACACTTTTAATTCACAACTTGACCTTCTATATATACCATTTGGATTATCCATTCACATTTTCAAGTTAGTACTAATAATCATTATAAACATTACTAATCATTACAATAGTCGGCTAGAATAAACAAACTTTATTTCTCAAATTAACAAAATCCTTTACTGGGCCGACCTTGCTCGGTAAACACTAATCTGAAAAGATTTCCTTTGGTGACCAAGAGAACTCGGTAAGCACTATGAATTTTGAAACATCCTTTGGAGACCGAGTGAACTCGGTAAACACTAACTTTCCTTTGATAACCATGGAAGCTCGGTTAACACTATTTTCTGCCATACTTTCTGAGTGAGCTCAGTAAACACTGGGAACTACTTTACTAACCCACTGAGCTTGATAATTGATATGACATTTGTGTGACATCAAAGACACCACACAATTAATCCATCAATCTCCTTTAGACAATTGTATCCAACAGTGTTGTTCCTTATTGACTACTGACATAGAATAACCAAGTCCAGATTGGAATAATGATAGTGCATTGTGTCAAAATGACAAGTAAGAACATGCTCAAAAGTGAATAGAGAAACAATGGATAGAGGAAAAAATAGTTGTTGCAAAATATGTCTTGCATTAGCTGCCAAGGTATCAAACACATTGGTGTTTGCTGATTGGATTTGACCAAGAAAATCAGAGATGATACTTCCACCCAAAGAAAAATAGGTCACAGGAACAACACAGAGGCCTATGCCTCTTGAACACTATATTTATTATTTAGGGGAGCTCCATAAAATTTGTTAGAGATAAGTGTTTTCCCACATGGAGTGAAAGCAACAAAAGAAGGATATGTGAAAGAACAACAATATAGGATTTGGTCCTGTAAAAGCTACAGGAACATCAAATCATGGTGGAGTTTTGCATGGTTGAATTGGGGAGAAAAGAGGTGGCTACCAAGATGAAATTTTTTTGTACAATCTCAAGTAGCAGGGAATGTAGTTGATGGTGGTACTGAATGTAGATCAGAGACTAGTCAGTTTTACTCACTGGTTCATAAGCTATCATAAAGGATTGTTCTGACTAGTCAGCTGACAACTTAAAATTTTGTGGATCTTACAAGTGGAGTAGAGAAGAGTGGGATACATTGAAGTGCCAGACAAGAGTGACTTGAAGCAACAGAAATAAAGAGAAATAGAAATTTACAATAGAAAACTCCCAATAAAACCCTTATTCAAGGAAAAGATGGAAGTTACATTTTGTGCAGCTACAGGAAGATTTTAAGGTGAAATTTTTCACTGCAAAAACTAATGGAAATATTCAATATTTATAAGAGATTCCAACAATCTTGAGAGTGACATGATATTCTTCATGGGGTTTCAACTTGGGTAAACAATATGTGTAGAAGCTCCCGGTTTGGCTCATATTTTCAAGACTCAAAGAGCTTGTGTGCTATATGAGCTAAGAAAGCTGAAGATACAAGTAAAACTCTAGCAAATATCCAAGTGAAAACTTCATGAGAGCCGATGAGGTGTACCCAGAAAATGAAATAAAGTAGTGATACAAAAGATTATATGCCATGGCTAGCAAGAAGAAATACATTTTCTGGAAAACCTTAGTCAAAAGGAAGCTTTAAGAACTCACGATAGTGTATAAGGAAAATACAGTAGTAAGGAGAAAGGGAGATAATGTATACCTCTAGAGTTTGAAGCTACAACTAAGGTAGGTCATTTTATCTATTAAATAAATCAGTGAACCCGAATATAAAAATAATATAACATGTTTAGTTGAATACATTGTTAAAGCGGTAGAATGAAGGAAAGAAATGGGCTCATTCTTCCAAGACTCGTGTATAGAAGAAGAGCACCAGTTATAGGTTTGAGATTGATACATAGAACATACTGCAAATTCGAGGCTCATTTGCAAAGCAATTGAGGAGAAATTAGAATAATACCATCAAAAGGATACTTTAATGGCGGCCAGAATAGCAGCATAAAAAATAAAACTCTCAGCATTCTTGCTAAGAATAAAAGACATCTTTTAGTCAGGGAAATACAAGAGAAAAGAAAGAAAGTGCATGATAATTTACCCACATGCGGATTAACAGTAAATAAAGCAAGAGTTCAGTTTTTTGTTTCTAAATTCAGAGGTTCTTTTAGCAAGTGACTAAAGTGCATTTTTCAAAAAAATACAGTATGCAATCCTTGAAATGGTGAGCAAGTTTTTAAAGCAAGAAATTATAAAAGAGAAATTATGTTCAACATGCCAAAAAGAAGTGGTCTCTCACCCACATTCTGAGTAAGAAGAATAGATTTTCCTCCATGGTAGCCGCACATTTAAGCAAGAGATGGTGTTTAAAGTTGAATCCTTCAACAAATCCTGTAACAGATCTTTTATTGGCGGCTTGGTTCATGGTGAAGAGACACATTGAGAAAATGAAGAAACCTGTCCAGAAACCCTATGTTTTCTTTCTCTTTGAATCCTCCAGAATGCTCATGATTTGTGAATGCATAATGAGTCATTTTAGGGTTGGAAAGCAATATTAGCATGCCCTCAAACTTTTGCATAAAATTTGAGGTCCGCATTTTTAATGGGTTTTTTTTTTTTTTCTTTCTTTCTATTTCTTTTCTAAAGATGTCGAGATGTGAGGAAGTTTTAGCTATTAAATGTTGTCAAATGTTATTTCAACACTTCTTACTTTGCATCAAATTTTTATTATAAAACAAAAGTATTAAATGATAATTATAAATCATTTAAATATTTTTGTTATTTCCTAATGCAAAGTAAGAATGAAAATTTTAATTTACTTTTATGATTAATGGGTCAATAGTGACACATGATTGTAATACTTGGTCTTAGGAGTTATGAAGATGTTACAAGGCTTGGTATTATGAGGTTTCTAAATTTTTGGAGGGAATTTATCATTTGTTAGAGTCCTTTTAAGAGAGTGGAGAAGATATAGTAGTCGGATTTTGACTTTATCTATCCTGTTTTGGAGGTCTTTATGGATTTTTGAGCCTTTTGAGGTCAGTTATAGTTGAGTCATAGGGTTCTTTATGACTTAGTGGAGCTTTTTCAAAGGATAGACTTCATTTCATGGGCTTTTAGGTCCTATTTTTCAGGCTATTTTCTGGCATCCCACCCAAAGGTGGGGTTTGTACTTAGTGAGTTTTTGGCTCATTATTTTTTAGTTTTGGATTATCCAGAGGAGGCTTATGTGACATTTTTGTGTCGTTAGCATTTTTGTGCAGATATTTGTAACTCTTTTGGAAGAACAAATACAAGTGACAACAACTAATTTTATGTTTTCTAAATTCATTTTGGAGCCTTCTTTTCTTTCTGCAATTCTATGTGTACTTTCAGATGATCTAATAAAGATAACTAGTAAATTTTTCATCATTCCATGTTGTTTTGTCTCATCTAAACACCTAGTTGTAGAAAAGTATGTTTTCTTGCAGGTTGTAGTTCATGTCATAAGGAGTGAATTTGATAAGTGAGGCACTTGTTTTCCTCCTTATTTTGGTTCATTTTTCAGACTTTATTACAAAGTACTTATGCAAGCCTATACAAAAAGGAAGTGTTTTGTATTCATTAAGATAGCATAATAATCCTTCTTAGTTACCTGTATTTGAACATTCATGTCATGTTTCGTGTATCACCTGGTTCTCTAGTTTAGAGTTTAAGATCTTAGGTTCATTTTCAGTAGCTTCTATCTCTTGTCCCATAAGTTAAAGATAATTTTATAGAGTTATCAATGATTATCCAATAGGAACTGGCCTAGAATCTACAAGTTTCATTTCTAGTTACACATTTCCCACATGCAAAAATGAATCCCATGTTAGGCAAAGTTGTTAAACTTGTGTAGTTTAACAGGGTGCAATTTTTAACCTTAACAGTTACTTACCTCATGAATCAAAATAATCAGTTGTAAAATTTGTAGAGGAATTTTTAGTCACGCTAAGGAAAAACTAAGGATATCAAGGAAATCCTCCTATGCATCATGAGAATCATCAAGGACATAATCAAGGATATCAGGATCATAATCAAGGATACTGAAATAATAATCAAGGTTATCAAGAAAACAATTTTTGGTATTGCAACAATAGATAAGGTTACCAAAATAGATAGTGGAACACAAATGTGAACAATGGTAGTTTACCCTCACTATTGGATAAGCTATTGGCTTCTTAAATTTGACCATCTAATAAAGTTTTCTTAGCAGAATAATCATTTTCCAGCTGGTGTACATTACACAAAACAAATCAACATTTTGAGTTACAATGTGAAGAGTTTTAGAGGGCTACTAATATTTTCAAGGGAGAAGTAAGTGTTAGCTTGTGGTGACTAATCAAGAAAGTACTATCCAGGAAAGTACTGTACACTTTTCCTCCTGACCTCGCCGGGGTTATTTGGGCCGACTACTTTTCAGTTATTTGGGCCGACTACTTATAACTCATTCTAACCCTAAAGTGGGAAAAATATTATATAATATGGCTTAGGGTTAGGGATTTTCATTATGTATGATTTTAGTACTTGCGACAGAATTGGGCTGTAAGGGATTACGGATTGTAATCAGGTTGTAATCACTAGATAATAATAATATTGGACTCGTTGTTGGTGGACGTAGCCCAGGGATTGGGTGAACCACGTTAAATCTATGTGTCTTGTGTTCTATTTTGTGTGGTTTATTATTTTTTGATATTAGTTATATTTGCACATAATTGTTATTTCTGCCTTGTTAATCCTAATAGTAAGAAACACTACTAAATGTAAGAATTATCCACCAATGGGGTATGAGATTACCTACACCAAGATATGATCAGGTATTGGTCTTCAATGATTTTAAGTTTCCTCCTCCTAAACCTCAAGATTATATGCTACTGCAATGTAATCAAAAGTTTCCACCTGCATCAAAAAATGGTCCCATGGAGTCACCATGATATTAATTTCCACTAGAGAATAAACCTCCACGTATTTCTTCAAATAAACCACTTTACAGGGATGGGTTTGTTTTCCCTTCACTCTACAACAACATTCTAGTGGAAGGGATAAGTGAAGTTCAATATTTTTAACAGAATTTTGGTAATACCCCTCTAAAGACTTATTAGAGGAATTACATTAATCATGATCCATTGACAATATCAACTCCTTTGAATAATTTTACAACTGCTCCACATCCCAATGCAAGTAATACTCTAGGTCCCTTCAGAGCGTCTCCTGAGTATAAAAAACCTAGTAATTCACAAGGGGAAAGAGGATAGTCTGCTTTGACAAATTCTTCACAAAATCAAAAGGGGCAACTTAACATGCAATCTATTGTAAAACAAGGAGAACAAACATAGAAAGCAAATTCTTCTAGAATGGAATGCAAGAGGCTAAGATTAAAGATGATAAAAGTGATTTTACTATTATATTAATTGATGAAAATCAAATAAACCAAAGATGTATTATAGGGAAATCTAAATGATGCTCCTCCAAAGATATTTTCCTGAGGTGCATCACATCTGCTGAGAAATTCCAACAATAATCCTCATTCTAGGTTCGCACAAGATACAAAGATTTTTAAAGATGTTTAGATGAATGCACTTGATGCCTCATAAAGTTCAAGATTTATTGGAATGGTGCAAAATTTTCTTCAAGATTAGAGCTCTACAACTAATGGAGGAATGCTACAAAGTTATCATGTGCCTAAAGGAGGATAAACAATGAGAGATGCAACTACCCTAGTAGAATGAACAACTTTCACAATGCAAAATGTGAACAAAACTTTGCAAAACATGAAGAATGAGTAATTTAATCCAAGAGTGTAGAAGCTTGTAGTTTTCTATCATGGAAAGAGGAACCTACCCCTTTCCTCAAGTCAGTAATAATTTTTGGAAAATTATTGCATAACTTGCTAATTGATTCTAGTGCATCTAATAATGTAATGCCTCTCGACATATTTAGAAAGTTGGGATTAATCCCATTGCAAAAGCACAAGAAAATGACACAACTAAATAAAATAGAAGTTCTAGTGGTGGAATAATTTAACAACATTCATATGAAACTAGCTTTAGATCCATGATTTTAGAGATGAATTGACATATAAGTTATGGATATTCTAGAAGAATATGGTTTTCTCTTGAGTAGATATTGGATGAGAAAATTGAATGGATATATAGACACTCACTTCTTATATATGTGGCTTCTATGGAAAGGAATCCTGAATCAAATAAGGATAGAGATCACACCCAATCTATGAGTGTTCATAACTAAATATGGTGAATAATATGAGATCTTATTTATGGAAATAAGTTTGAGATTATATGTGCCCAAAATAGGGTAAATTTTGATCCTGGAAGGTTATAATCAAGGAGGATGTCCTGAGGTAATTCCTAAGTTCATCAAGGTACCTATTAATGAGAGTTTGGAACCCACATTTAATTAAGGAATGTTCAATAATTTCATAAACTTCATTCTGAAATGTGTTAAGAAAGAAATTGAAATGGGAAAATATGCCCACATTATAAAAAAAATGGTTGCCTAATTGGTGTCAAATCCATAATGCTTTTCATTCAGAAATATCATGAACAATGTACAAATAAACTATTTCCCAAGTATAAATAATGGTTCTACAAACTATCAATGGTGGGAAATGTTAAAGTAATTATGAATATTGAAAATCCATCACAAGTGGTAATTCTTGTTCCACAACATGAAAATGTGGAAGAAGATAAGAGGAAAAAATTTGATGAACATAAGAAAGGAATTGAAGAATCAAGAGTTGAATCTTCCAAGATGCAAATAGATGATCAAGTCTGGACATTATCATTTGATGGATCTATGTCGAAGAAAGGAAGTAGATCTGGTATTGAACTTATCATCCTGACTGGAGAAACCTATTTGGAGGCACATAGATTTTAGTTCCCATGTACCAAGAATGTTGATGAGTAGGAATGATTGGTTATTGGATTGTTTGTCAGTATCCAAAATGGTTCTAAGATCTTGCAATTGCATGGAGATTTAGAGATAGTGGTGGGTCAAGTTTGAAAGAAATACACATATCATGAAAAAATATTGGGTTTCTACTGCAAAAGTGTTTGGGATTTGATTGAAATCTTAGACACATTCAACCTTTAAAGAATAAATTGGATGTGCAATCTTGTTTGAAACTCACTAACTCAATCCGCAAATTTTTTGGAACCATTGGTCATAGATTGTGTGAAGAAATTTATAGTAGAGATGACTTTAGTACCATATGTTCCAAATAACATTTTTAATTTTCAATTTTCTGAAAATGATAAGCATATCCTTAATTTCTTAAAGAGTTTGAGGGTCTTCAAAGCTCAAGTAACTGGTGAAGGAGAATAAAAAGCACAATTATAGATTGATGAATTTATGAAATTGAGGAAAAATATCATTCCAAAGGGGATGATTAAGTTAGAAAGAATCTTTGATTTAGATATATTTCATGTGCCCTCAAGTATCATATGACTAAAGGAGGGGAATGTAAAAAAGTGAATTTAGAGATAAAGGAGAATGTCAAGAATTTTTTTATTTGTAAATTTTGTACTCCTTAGAAAAAAGAAGATATTTTGAATATTATGAGGGAACTCCTTGAAGTGATTTCTTGGGAATATGAATATTTAAAGACCTATTACACTTCCCTCATCACACACAATTCTACTCAAGCTAGGCAGTAAACCTTATAGGAAAAGGAAGAGATTGATGAACCCATTTTTGCAACCATTGATACTGTTGGAAATTTGGCTGATTTAGATATATAGATGTTGTCATTATGGAAACATATGATCTATATGAAGATTGCATATGATAGAGAGCAGTTATGATAGAGCTCAAAATAAAATTGTCTAAGTGTAAGTAGCATTTTCCCAGTATAACCAAAGAGAGTTTTGATTGACGATGTCGATAGAAGTAAATTCAGTGCTTGTGCACTTGAACATGAATACTTTGATGCATATTGAAGACTCACCTAAGAGTGCAAGTCTATATGACATGTACAGAAGAAGTGATTGCATTATTACAGAGACAGAGTTGAAGCTGATGGGATAAAGAAAGAAGACAAAATAAGTAAATAGTTAAGGGATTATTTTTTTATCAAAAAAATAAATTAATCATATAATGGGATGACATCCTAGATGTTAACCCTTGGGAAGAATGAGTTAATATGTATTTTGTGAAGTGCTTTATGTTTAGTAAAGTCGACTGTAAAATTTATTATTCTTAATAACTTGTATAAATGTAAGACATGTGTAATGCAAAGATAAGAAGTATGACATATGTATGCAAAAGATATTGATGAAAAGTTGTGAAAGTCAAGAAAATAGACTTTGTATATGCAAGAAAAGAATAGAAAAGCTATTCAGCAGTAGTGAAAGGTTATACACCTTGCCCTTTTTGTAATAAAAAATCATTGTACATTACTTGTTTGGCTAGTGGGCTCATCTTGTAATCATTTCTATGTGTTCTACTAACTCTTAGTAGGGTTGAGGCTTCTAACAAGGCTTGGAGCCCCTTAATTAGGACTGAGACACTATATGTATGTAACAAGCCCCTAACAGGGTCAACATCCTTAACAAGATACTTTTGATTAGTGGATCATTGTGGGTATCATCCCCACCAGGGTTTTCCCTTGGCTAGGGTTTCCTCGAGAACAAATAATGTGTTATGAGTTCATTTTCTTTATTGCTATGCATGCTATTTAGTTTACTTTTTTTTGCAAGCATCAAGTTAATCTGTTCTATCCATAATTGGGCAAAAGTAAAAGTTTGTAGAATACTGATTCACTCCCCCCTCTCAGTATTCCCTATTTCTAACAAATGGTATTAGAGCTTAGTTACTCAGAAGAGAATCATTCAAAGAAATCCTAGTAGCTTGAGTAAGATCTCTATGGATATGGATCAGCTACAGAAGAATCTTGAAGAAGCTTTTGAACATATTGATATACTTACTAAAGAAAGAGATACTCTGAAAGGAAAATATGATGATGCAAAGAACCTCATTGAAAATCTGAAAAAGAAGTTGGAAGAACTAAAATCAGAGAAGGAATCTGCAATTAAAACTGAAGATTGTGACGAAAGTATGGAAAAAGAAAATGAGATCCTTAAACATGAATTAAAGATAGCAAATCTGAAGCTAAGTTTGAAAGATGGAAACAAAAAGAATGAAGCAAATCTGAAATCTAAGAATTAAGATTTGAAATCTAAACTTTGTAAAGTGACATCTGAACTTGAGAAAACAAAATTACAGTATGCTGAACTTGAAAAGTACAATATAATTATGAAAGGTGAACTGACTTAGTCTAAGAAACAACTTGAAAGACTATATTCCACCAGTGAGAAGATTGATGAACAAATGTCTTATCAAAAACCATTCTATGATAAAACTGGTCTTGGATTTAACTCATATAAGGTAAGCGAGGAAATAAAGGAACTAGATTTGAAAGTTTCTAAAAACATAGATGAAAATAAATCTGATGAATCTAACAAATCTGAAGATATACCTAAAGAAGAAGAACCACCTAAACAAGAAGAACCACCTAAAGGTACGCAAAGAGAATTTATAGGTAGATGTTTTACATGTAATACTTTTGTTCATATGAAGAAAGATTACACAGGTAAGAAATTCAAATCTCTTAATGGTTATGGGTGACCCTACAATAGTGGGTTACACTTTTTTAGACATGTTGATTTTTGCTGAAATAACATATTTTTAATAAAATATGATAATTTAAGCCTTGAGAGGTTCTATTTGAAGGAATTAATTACAAATAGTTATCTCCAAGCCTCTTGGATAAGAAAAATATTGATATAACATGTATACTCCTCATTCATACCTACAATGGAGTCTCCTTTGTAGTTATTAAAATGCTGACAAAAAATCACTTTGACTTAATCTTTTGGCAGATCAAATGAATCCATTTGACAAACCTATATATGTAGTAAGGTACCACTGAGAAAAATATTTCTAATGATTATAATGTTAATATATATTAAGCTTATTATGACTTTGTATTTTTAGTTTTACTAAACATAGATATTTCACTGTATGTCTTCCTCTATGTTTGACACTTGTGAAAAAATAGTAAATGAGAGAAAAAATAAATTCTAAAAAATATCTATGCCCTAGGTATTGAAGTTCTCTTTCTATAAAAAAAAAATAAAAAATGAAATTGGATAGATACATGACAAGTTATAAGCTATGGAGTCAAGGTATGTCAAAATTAGGGTTTAGTCAACTTCAAACATTAATAAAATGTGTAATAATAGTGATAATATAGTCAAACCAATTGCATGCCCTCTATATGGATGTCAAAAAAATTAATTTGAAAGAATCATATTGATATCTATTTTAGAAAAGAAGTTATGCTCTATGAAAACAATGTAACTCTTTGAAATGACGTTTTCAGCCACATACTAGTTTTTGTGGGAGAAAGAAAAAACCATTCAAATCAATTCAAAAATAAAAAAAATATATATATTTAGAATCTAGACAAAAAATCCTAAAAGAATCTAATTTACTTCATCTTCCAATTTCAAATAGTTTAACAACAATATGCATCTGAATCACGCAAAAAAGTGTAACCCACTATTGTGGGTTCACCCTTATTATTATAATTGTCATGGTTTTGGACATAGAGCTATTGAATGTAAGAAGCCTAGATGTAATGATAATAATAGTAGTAGAATGTTTAGAGATACTAACCATGCAGATAAGAGACCTATTGAAGATATGAATAGAAGAAATGGAGTAGTATGTTATAGATGCAACAAGGTTGGACACATTCCCAGGAATTACAGATCATAAATCAGTCAAACAAGACTGAGATATGGAAATAATGGAGTAGTAATTCAGAAAAAGTGAAATTTTGGTCATACAGAAAGGTTCTGGAAAATGAATAACATGAGAAACCCTAATCGTAGAAATTATACAAGGAGAAATGAGAATGCAAGAAACAATCAAAGAGGATGTTGTAGTAATTCAAAAAAAGTGAAATTTTTTAAAGCCACAGATCAAGGAGACACATTTAGCACAAAAGGTAATTAGACAAGTGAAGTATAACATAGTAAGTGTGAATCTCTTCCTAACCCATCTCAAAGTACTTAATTCATATAGAATGCATTAGAATAGGAACTTAGGATTGTGTAGAAATTAGTATAGGACAAATTGAGTCTTGTGCAGTTAATGTAAGGTAGTATGTGATGTAACAATCCTATGGTTAAGAGTGCATGAGCTAATATGAAGTTATGCGAGTTCGCAAGAAGTTTGAAGTTTTGCAGGAAAGGAGGAAAAACTTTTTGGAAAGAAGCGGCAAAAAAATTGAATGTGATGTCAGAATCTTGTAAGATTGAAAGGTTAAAAGCTTATGATTGATATCATTTAATCATTAAAGTGACTACAAGAGAAAAGGAGATCAATACAATAGTGATTGAAAGCGGTTTGCAAGATTTGGTGAAAGAACTTCATGCCGAATCTATGCAAAGCCCTAAATTGTGAAATTGAGGTATTTTACTAAGAAAATCTATCAGTCAATTAGAGAATTTGTTGAAGATATGGATGTTTTATTTATTCACAACATAAGAGATATGATTAGACCTAGAGTCAAAAGGGAACCAGTAGAACCCTTGGAAGAAGCCCCTAGTCTTGCAGTATCATCCATACCAGAAGAAGTTTTGCATTTAGAAAATGTTAAACGTTATTTGGGATGCAAACTTGAAACCCTCAGTGAAAGTGATTTTACTAAGGAATATGAGAAACTATACAATCAGGATATGTCATTGAAAGTAGGTTTTGAACATCTAAATGAAAATGAAATCATAAGGTATTCACTACAACATGAATTTGATGATGATGAATGCACCAAAATCATTTTGAGCAGAATTCATAATGGGAAGATTTGGTTAGATGACAAAGTGATTGATATAACAACAGACCTAATTCATGAAGTAATAGGTTTATCAAAATATGGAGTTATACCATTTAATGAGAAGAATGTGAAGAAAATAGTACTAGACAATACTAAGTCATCCTACAATGGTAGATGAATAGTAATCAACAAGATACAACAAGATGATGTTAGATATTTATGCAAGATCTTAACATCCAAGTTTTGTGCTAACTATAGAGAAGATGGCATGGTAGCTGGAATGATTCATGTAGCCTATCTAATGTGTGTTGATAAAGTTCAAGTGGATATGTGTGAAATTTTGAGAATTCAGTTACTTGAGAACCTTGAGAAGATTAAGAAGACTAAAAACTCACAGTTTAGATTCTCATCCTTGATTACATATATGTTTTTCCATTTGTTGAGAAGATTTCCACTCACTATTGGAGTAGACTAGAATGATAACAGAACCACCATGGACAAAATCAAGAAGGTGTATCTGAGATACCTTGTCGACAAGGTTAATGAGAGTGTAACCTTGGTAATCAAATCATTTCAGAACTTGATGAAGAAAATATCAAGAATCTCATAGGCTATAGTTGAGAAGTACAAAGATCAAATATGCTTTATGGTTGACATTGAATTTACCTTTATTGACGTAGTTAAACCTAGAGTAGAATTCATAGACCCTCTTGGATATGAAATTTTAGATTTTGAAGCAAAAGAGTATCTTAATAGATTGATTAAGAGAAAGTTGGATGTGAACAACACTAGATTTGGGACTTATGAGGAGAATTTAAACTCCACAAAGTCTATACAAGAAGAAAATTTATCAAAGAAGAGAGTGGAAATCACCGTTAAGAAAATTCTTAAGGATACATGAATGTTAGAACAAGAATTCCTAATTGCAAAGAAAATCGCAACAACAATAAGAAACATTGGAAAGAAAGAAGTTTTGTCTGTTCCACCCCTATCATTAGTTGCAGATCAGACTAGAAATATTTAGAATGTAGTGAAAGTGGAGAAATTTGAAAAGGAACAGGAAACAAGAAAATCTACAAGATCCTCCACCACTCCACTAGGTAAAAGAGTAAAGGAAATGGCTAGTGGACCAGGTAAATGATAGAAAACAATAGTTGCCCTAGTACAAAGGAAAGTATCAAAAATTAAAGATGATGAAGATACCAAAGTCAAGAAGAAGAAATGGACACCAAAGATAGAAAAGGTAAATGATAAAATTATTAATGATGGAGACTTTTCCAAGATGAACAAATATTATGAGCTATACAATTTTTCAGAAAGATTAAACTTGGAGAATGCAGTTTTTAGACACATGATCTTAGTAGATAAGAAATTTGATACTATTCAAGGGAAGATACTTGATGAATTGTTTGAGAAATTAGTAAACAGGAGGAAGAGAGTAGTTGAATAAGACAATAAGATTAGAGAAAAATTTGTGAGAAAGCTCTGTGATATTAGAGATGAAGACCACTTAAGGGAAATCATGAAAGATCTTGGTATTCATCTAAGAGAAAAAAGAAGAACAATTTAGATAATGGGAGTAAAATATGAAGAAATTAATAAGGAAACTAAACAAGCAATAATAAAGGTAATGACTACAGGTGTTGTTAAGCACTCAAGTGCAGCAGATCAAGCTTTGGAAGATGAGAACCATAAAAGTCCCTCTCCACGACCATCAATCAACATTGTAGATGAAACAATGAATGTAGAAGGAACAAATATTATACTGGATAGTGATGAAAATCCATTTGGAAACCTTGAGAACATTGTTGACAATTCAGCTTTGGAGGAACATGACATATCTATTGAGGAAGAAAGGAAGGAAATGAGGGAAGAAGAAGAAAAACAAGTAGAGATTCAAGTAAATACAAAGGTTGAAGGATAGAAAGGAGCACAAAGTAAAGTAGAAGTCAGTCCTACCCCTGAGATTGCAGCAAAGAAACCATAGATAGAATCCATTTTTGCTAATTTTGGGAAATAAGTTGATGATGATGATCAAATGGAGTTGATCTCATCCCTAAACAAAATAATTGGTAAAAATGAGAAGGTAAAAATCCTTGAAGGATCATTGCTGGAAGTGATAGAGAAGTTGCAGAGTGTTGTGACCAGCCAAATAATAGAGGGAGATCAATAGGTAAAAGCTAAAGAAGTTATGGAGGCATTTGACAATGAATTCAATAACTTGTCAGACATAGCTATAGTAAAGGCTAAAGCAGCCTATGAGGCCAAAATATTTCATGATATATGTCAGAATATCAGGAATGATATTAATAATTTGGATGTGTGTATCAAATAATTAAGAAGGAATTTGGACAGAGGAAAATCTTTGTATATTCAATGTACAAAAATAGAAAATCATGTATCAGAAGTAACTAAGAAGATAAGGGAAAAAGAGGTAGAAATTCAAACAGAGGTAAAACTTTTATCCAGCCCAAATGCAAAGATATTAGATTTTGAAAAGAGAATCAGTAAATTGAATGATGATATAATAATTATTAGTGATGAAAGAGAAAGGAAATTGAGAATATTCTCTCTTCTAAGAGAGCACATTTTAATTAAGCTAAGAATCATTGAAGCACAATTGGAAGACTGTCTTTCATCGAAGACATCTTATTAGAAATTCAACTTTGCAAACCTTCATCCATGTGGGATCGCATCTTATGGTTTATGTGCACTACTCAGTGTTTTAGACACCATTAATAAGGCATGGGAGAAGAAGATAGAGAGCATAAAAGTAAATTTTGTAGATTGTGTTGCAAGCCTATGGGCTCTACAATTTTGAATCAAAGGTAAACATTTTTTTGAGAACACAGTTTTGACACTTTTTTTGTCATTGTTGTCAAAGGGGGAGTGATAGAAGAAAATTGATATATTGATATATATATGGAATTATATTCCTAGGGGGCCTATATATGATATATAAGATATATGGAGATATAAGGACAGTGAAGATATATTTTTGTTATGGCCACAAATTTTGAAGCTTTGTATGACTTAGCCAATTTTCTCATATGTTGCCACCAATGACAAAGGGGGAGATTGTTGGCAATTTGGCTGAGTTAGATATCTAGATGTTGTCATTATGGAAACATATGATCTATATGAAGACCACATATGACAGAGAGCAATTATGATAGAGCACAAAATAAAATTTTCTAAGTGTAAGCAACATTTTCCCAGTATAACCAAAGACAATTTTGATTGGCAATGTTGATAGAAGTAAGTTCAATGCTTGCACACTTCAACATGGATACTTTGATACATATTGAAGACTCACCTAAGAGCGCAAGTCTTTATGGCATCTATGGAAGAAGTTATTGCAATATTATAGAGACAATGTTGAAGCCAATAGGATAAAGAAAGAAGATAAAATAAGTAAATAGTTAAGGCATTATTTTGTTTATCAAAATAATAACTTAATCATATAAAGGGATGACATCCTAGATGTTAACCCTTGGGAAAAATGAGTTAATATGTATTTTGTGAAGTGCTTTATGTTTAGTAAAGCCAACTGTAAAAGTTATTATTCTTAATAACTTGTATAAATGTAAGACATATGTAATGCGAAGATAAGAAGTATGACATATGTATGTGAAATATATTGATGCGAAGTTGCAAAAGTCAAGAAAGAAGACTTTGTATATGAAAGAAAAGAATAGGAAAGCTATTCGACAGTAGTGAAAGGTTATACACGTTGCCCTTTTTGTAATGAGAAATCATTTGACATTACTTGTTTGGGTAGTGGGCTCATCTTGTAATCATTTCTATGTGTTCTACCAACTCTTAGTAGGGTTGAGGCTTCTAACAAGGCCTAGAGTCCCTTAATGAGGACTGAGACACTATATGTATGTAACAAACTCCTAACGAGGTCAAAATCCTTAATAGGATACTTTTGATTAGTGGACCATTGTGGGTATCATCCCTAGTGGGGTTTTCCCTTGGCCAGGGTTTCCTCGAGAACAAAGAATGTGTTATGAGTTCATTTTCTTTATTGCTATACATGCTATTTAGTTTACTTTTTTTTGCAAGCATAAAGTTAATCTATTATATCCATAATTGGGAAAAAGTAAAAGTTTATAGAATACTAATTCACCCCCCCTCTCAGTATCCCTATTTCTAACAGATACATCAATAAGTAAAGAAGTTTCTTTCAACATGAATTATTTTCCCAGTCAGACACTCAATGTGGGTCACTAACTTGGTTCTTATAAGAAAGAAGAATGGATAAATAGGATTGTGTGTGGATTTTAAGAATCTCAATAGAGCTTCAGATAAAGATAATTATCTAGTGTCATCCTTGGATGAAGTAATGAAAGTTGTAAATGGATCTTAGATGATATCATTTCTAGATGGTTATTTAAGATATAACTAGATGATTGTAAAAGAAGAATATAGAATGAAAACTAATTTTACAACCAAGTTAGGAACATTTACTTAGAGAAGAATTCATTTTGATTTGATCAATGTTGGAACTACTTTTAAAAGGGAGATGGATTATGCCTTCAAGGATCTGGTTGGAAATTGCATTATTATATATATAAATGATCTTACACTATTTGCTAGATGCAAGGAAGATCATGAAATGATTTGAGAATAAAATTTCAAATATGTAGAGGATATGGAATTTTACTGAATCTAGGGTATGTGTAGGATCATGGTATGTCAAACTAGGCTCTTAAGTGGCAATGAAATTTTAGAAAATCAAGTTTAGGCAAGTTGACATAAAAAATTGAAAGAGTTATAAATATTATACCAAAAATATATAACAAGAGAATCTATAGAAAATTAAATTTAGTTTCTAAGATAGTAGGAATTTTTAGAAAAATGATTATTCTATATGTTGAAAATTTCAAATTTCAAATTAGTAGTATGAAAATTTTAGGAAAAAAAAAAATTAGGTGTATGTCTGACCACCTTAAACACAATCAAATGATAATTTTATTTTACAAGATTCTAGATATAAGAAGTAGACTCATGTCCAGGTGTGACACATATTATTTTGTAATTTTTTTTGAATTAAATAATTAATTATGTTTTTTCTTCTACAACTTTTCCAAAATACAAAAACTCTCATGTCTGAACATGTTAACATAGTCTAAACTTTATCAAATTGAAAAAAAAAATTATTTTTCTTGTAGTAGGAAAAGAATAGAATGTGACCTATGTTTTGGATTTCAAAATTACCTATTTTTCAATAAGTCTATCAATCAAGACTAGAAAGATAACAAATAGGTGTATGTCTGACCACATTAAACAAAATCAAATGATAATATTTTTTTATAAGATTCTAGATAAAAGTAGTAGACTCATGTCCGGATGTGATGTATATTTTTTTGTATTTTTTTCTAAGTAAATATAATTAATTATGATTTTTCTACTACAAATTTTCCTAAATATTAAAGCTCTCGTGTCTGACCACCTTAACTTAGTCTAAACTTCATCAAATTGAAAGAATTGTTTATTATTATTGTAGTAGGTGAAGCATAGAATGTGATGTATATTTCATATTTCAAAAATGTTATATTATTTCAAATTTATAGTTGTTTTTCAAAGAGTCTATCAATCAGGACTTCTTTTTCACATCGCCACTTTTTGGCATACCATGATCCTGCACATACTCTCCAAAGAAATGCATTTTTTCTATTAGTGAAGGAAATTTTTTGAGACATGCTATTTCAGAGCATGGAATCTTAATTGACCCTCAACATATTGATTATATTTCAAAGTTATGATTTCTAGCTAGTTAGAAATAAATTAAGTCATTCTTTTCTAAAATCAACTTTGTGATGAAGTTCATAACTGGATTTGCAGAGATAGTTAAGCCACTAAATAATATGTTGAAAAAATATTAGAGGATATGTTGGACACTTGTAGCAAAGAATTAATTTAAAGAAATCAAGAAAGCTATTATGTATGCCACTATCTTGGTCATCCTAGATTACACTAAGACATTCTAAATATATTCATTTTCTTCAGAACACACTTGTGCAACTATTCTCACTTAGAGATTAGAAGAGAAATATTAACATCCTATTGCATTAATCATTTCACCATTGAAGGATGCAGAATTGAGATATCCAAATATTGAGAAGTGTGCTTATGCTTTAGTAAAGGAAATAAATAAGTTCAAAAATTATATCTTGAGAAGCAAGGTGGATGCAATTATCCCTGATGCCATAGTGAAAACAATATAAATATAGAATGAGTTAGGTGAGAGAAGAGAAAAATTTAGGGCCATCATTAAGGAATACAACATGGAGATACAATTGATGAAGACAGTTCAAGTAGAGTCCTTGACACAAATAATTGTAACAAATATACCTAGATTAGTCCAACAAGTGTATGCTCTGGAAGAAATATCTATAGATGAATGGTATGATGACATTTTTGACTATTTTCTATATCATAAGACCCCTTCCCACCTAAACCCTATACAAAAATGGAATTTTGAATGAAGAGTCAAAAGATCATGCTTCAAGAGGTTGTGTTATACAAAAAGTCACATGATGATAATTATTTATGGTGTGTAGGAAAAGAAGAAGCAAATAAAATAATTGAACATTTTCACAATAAATATGGAACCAATTATGGAAGAAGTTTAGCTATAGACCATCAGATTTCAAGAGTTAGATATTACTGGCCTACACTATTTAAGGATGCTTATGAAAATGTGAAGACCTATCAAACATCTCAAGTTGCTTCTATACATGAAAGAAACCCTACCACCTCATTGCAATGTGTGATTGAAGTAAATCCTTTTTCTATGTGGGAGTTAGAATTTATTGGTGTGATTAGTCCATTCTATTCGGGATAGTACAATTACATCCTGACTACTATTTATTATTGAACTTGGTGGTCACAATCTCAAGATCTCAAAAAATACATGACAAAATTAGTCATCAAGTTCCTTGAATAAAATATCACTAGTAGATTTGGATGTCCACATTCCTTAGTGTGCGACAATGGATCTTCCTTTAAATATTTGAAGTTTTCAAACTAGGCATTTTACCATGGGATAAAATTAAAGTTTTCATTGAATTACTATCCAGAAGGAAATAGATTAGCTGAGATTTTGAATGTGAACCTTCTTAGTGAAATAAAGAAGTTACTAGACAAGAACCCTAAGGACTGACACACATAGTTGAGATTTACACTATGGGGAGACATAATTAAGATAAAGATATCTATAGGGATGTCTCCCTATCTTTTGGTTTATAGACAGGATCCAATCTATCTAATTCAATTTAAAATATGGACATTATAGTTTATGCAAGAATACATGGAAGGCAACAATAGGGTGTAGACACATCTAAATCAATTACTGTACCTAGAAGAGAAAAGAGATCAAGAATTGGAAAATTTTACTAAAAATCTGTTGGTTGTCTTTTCTTTCTACTTGCAAGTTTACACTATGACTGACAACTTAATGTCACTGACTCTATCACCACTCCAAAGTCTGCAAGGAAAAGGGCCAATTAACAAGGATCAAAGAGATCCTCCTACACTTTGAGCCTAGATGCTTAGGCGGGTCTACCCTTGATTCACTTCTTGAAAGGAATCATGAAATATTATGCATTATACCCTTAACAAATTGGTTAAAGATTTTATCATTTATATGTATGGTGGATGATGATGAACTACTTCCAGAGAGTGGATCAGTGCCTTAACCTAGGGCATAGAGTCATTCAATAACATATATCAACTTAGAATCCTAACTCAAACACTCTTGAATTCAGAATAAGTGCTTTGCCTATTATCCCCCTCACCCTTAAACCTGATCATCAAATTCCTACCCAACCATGAACTTACTGAAATCACCTTAAAGACTTTCATCCTAACTTTGTTAGGAACTCAAAGATAATTTCACAATACTATTTTTTTACCATATGCTAACTCACTTTGTGACTTTAACATTTATGAATCCAAAATCAAGATAAGAAGACAATCATAAATTTGAGACAGGAATTCAAGTGTATTCTCATTAAAACTTTCAGAATCAATACATTACCAAGATGACAACTACTAGGAACAAAAACCCAAAATCTAGGCTCTCCTTGTTCAGGCTTTCTATTGATTTTCAACAAAACATCAACCACAACAAAATAAAAAATTCAACCATATATACCCCCTAAGTCATCTTGGAATCCTCAAAACTAGGATCCAACAAGCTACAGATGACTACGAAAAGGGGTTAGGGTTTTCACCCACCAAACCAACCAAAAATTTAATCACAATTTAATACATTTGGGCAAAACCAAGCAACCTAGAGAAAGGAGATCCTAAAATGATCTTGACCAATGAGAAAATCCTTGATTTGTACCAAGGACCATGAATTTGTTGTGTTATTAGTCTAATTGTCCCCCTGCAACATGCCTTGAGCAACACTTTCATGGTACAAACCCACCTACAGTTAGTCATCAAACACCCTAGGCCACTCTGCAATAGTCGATGAAATCATTCCTACCAAACCCAGCCGCTAAAACATTCAATTCCAGTCCTTCTATCGCTGGAAAACTATTTCAAATTTCAAATTTAGGAAGAAATGGCTATATCATGGCATGATACAATGAATCGGTGGTTAACATTCAAACTAAGATAAACTTTAAAATATGACCGTCAGATTCTCAACTTTTTTGGGGCACCTCAGATTTAACCCTAGTAGAAATCCTAGTTTTCATTTACCTTAGTCGTGAGATCATGCATATATCTTTATTAACACTACCTACCTTAGCGATTCAGTGAATGTAGTCAAGAAGATCTAGGCCCATCTAGATCCATGTGCCATCAAAACATTCACCTATATCATAATGAGTCAGCAACAAAGGACCCACCAAACGGTTCCATCTCTTAAACAAAATCAATGGTCATCACTACACCGCTGCCTTTAAAAATCATGCATCTTCACCCAGCGGTGTAACTATAGCCACGAGATCCATCTAAACATTAATCACACCTCAAGGCCCAAAACACTGGACCCACTGACACCATCCCCAGTTAGATTCAAAATCAATGGATGTCGCATGATCTCATGGGGTAGGAATATTCCATGAGATCACGCACCGGCCATAGATCTAAAAACCTTCACTATAGGCCCCACTAATAGGATCCGCATCACAATCCACCTCAGCCAATGAAAATCTACCAAGTCAAGATTACTGAGAAAACAAGGACCCACCGCGCATAGGCTGTGACATGTTGGAAGATCGGGCGGTTGTCACATGATCTCATGGGGTAGGAATATTCCATGAGATCATGCACCCACTGTTAGATTGAAAGTGGACTGAAATGCTGGGCCTACTGGGATAGATGGTGCCCTGTCACTAAATCACATGTCAGAAACTCTGACAACAAAAATCCTTGCAATTTAACAATAGCCACAAATTATTAAAGGGTTGAAACACTTGGAAATATTAACGAAGAACTTAGGCATAACAAGAAATATTAAAGGGGCTCGATAAAGTAACCTAATGATATAACATGTAAAGTGGCTATGACAAATTTAGCACATGGGTAAATGTGACTTAAGTGACCAGAAAAAGTAACCCTTAAATAGAACTTGGGTCAAGGTAAATTAGGGCTTCCTTTCACCAACAGCGAGAATTTTTGAATATTTGAACTCATGGTTTAAGGGCAGAGATCTAGAAAACACTTGAAGAGACCAGAAAAAATCTCTAGAGTCATAAAAAATTTTACAAGTGCTAACAGTGGCTTTGTCTAGGGATGATAGGCAACTCGTGCCAATGCAATAATGCAAAATTACTGGGTGAAGCAGACCACCAACTGGACAAAAACCTTGAACAACAAAGGACAAAACCCTACAAGCTAAGACAAAAGAAATAGGGAAAAGGCACACCACTATATATAATGTACACCAAAAATAGACCTAACTACTATTCATGGAAAGAAGGATACCTTCAATTGAAGTATTTCTTCAAGAATTGTCCATGAACTAGAAATTCATGAACATCACCATTTAGTTCTTTTACAATATAAGAATCATGGCCCCATTTTCCATGAATTAGATATGGCCCTAGCCAAATTGGGTCAAATTTACCATGCTTCCCCTTATCTCCCAATCTAGCATTCTGGATTAATACCAAGTCACCAAGCTCAAACTTCCTGTCAATAGTCCTTTTGTCATACAAATTCTTAACTTGTAACTACAACCTGGCATTTCTTGAAACTGATTATTTCCTATTTTCATCCAACTTGATGAGGTCTTCAATCCTCAACTACATTTCATCTTCTCTATCATCATCATATAGCTGAAAAAACTTATACATTTCCAATAAGTTATTCTGAGGCATCCTTGCATGTATCCCATACACTAAGTCAAATGGTGCACAGCCAATTGCCTTCTTCATAGTTACCCTATTAGCCCATACAGCTAATGGAAATTTTGAAGTCCATGCTCTTTTATTCTTATCAAGGATCCTCTTAAGGATTTTTATCAAGCTCTTATTTGTTGATTATGCCTGTCCATTCCCTTGTGGATGATAGGGTGAGGATTACGACATCTGAATTCCTAGACCTTTATAGAAATCTTTGTATTTAGTAGACCTAAAACACATTGCATTATCACTAACAAGCCTCTCAGGACAACCAAAACTGGTAACAATATTGTTCAATAAGAAATCAATCACCACCTTACTAGTTGAATTCCTAGTGGGGATAGCTTCTACCCACTTAGTGAAATAATCAGTAGCAACTAAGATCCAAGAGTGTCCCCCACTAGACTTGTTTGGTATTTCTCCTATGAAATCCATTCCCCATTGTTGGAAAGGAGCTTGCACCTCAACTAGTCTTAAAGGTACATTTCCTGAAAACTTAAGCTTACCAGAGAATCTCTGACAAGCATCACACCTCCTTAACAATTGCTCTCCATCCTTGAAGATTGTGGGCCACTAGAATCCTACTCTCAATATTTTTTGAGCAGTAGTTTTAGCCATGTAATGTCCTCCACAAACTCCCTCATGCATCTCTTTTAACAACTTGTCAACTTGATTCTCATCAACACATTTCAAAAGTATGCAATCAAAATTTTTCTTATATAATTTGCATTTTACAATCACATACTTGATAGCTTGTAACTTCAATTTCCTCCTCTTATTATCATCCATTCTTGTCAGACATTTCATATTTCTGAAGTAGAAGATAATATCTTGATACCAAATGCAATCATCCATATCACAAGTGTAATCAATCTCAGTCTGGTTTATCTAGTTTGCATCAAGATTGGATTGACTCATCATTTTTGCCAATCCTTGTCCTCTAACCAATTTTGTAATCTAGATATTAATATTGAATTCTTGAATTCTATTTATCCATCTACATCTCCTTCTAGAAACCTCTTGTTGTGAAAAGATATCCTTTACTGCAACACTTGGTACAAAAGCAATCACAATTGTTCCCATTAGATAGCATCTAAAAGCCTTGATATCCTTCACCAGTGCATATGCTTGTTTTTCATTGGTATCATATTTCAGTTCAGTAGCCTGCAAAGATTTACTAAAAACTGCAATAGGCTGCTCATAACCCTCATTATTCTTCTACAACAAAACTACAACAATAGTATGAAAAGATGCAAAGGAAAAAATATGCATTGGGATATTGTAATCAGGTGCCTTTTGTAAGGAAACTTAGGTGCAGAAATAGCTTCCTACGCTAATCTCTATAGGAGAGTATTGTGCAAATTCTTATAAATCCTTACAATTTTAGATTCGTTAACTACTTTAACAAAGATATTGCAACCACATACAATGCATACAAAAAAATAGAGAATGACACAATGATATACCCTGGGGAAAACCTTTCGGTAAAAAACCCCAACACTCCAAAACCTACAAAATGTATTATCTTTGACACAAAGATTACAATACACTTGCAATGCAAGTTCTTTCAGGAAATGAGAGACAAAGCCAACAAGACTTAAACTTCTGTTATATATCTCCCATAGCAGCAACATCATATATATAGACTCCTCTGGACCCAAAAATAGGCACAACCACCAAGACCCATGCACAAAGCCACATGTACACAGTTGTTACATGCAATCCCAAGAATAGGTGTCCATCCCTAGAATAGACTATGATAGCTTGTCATAGAATCTGCCAAAAATAATGGTCACAAGAGAACTGTAAGAGAATCTGTCATACCAACCTATCTTTGGCATATTCTCTTACACACACCAACCACTTCTTCTTGGGCACCCAAATAGGCCCAAGTCATAAGATGCTCTTACACCTGTCATAGCACATTCCTTAAATAGTTCTTACGCATCATAGGAATCCATCATGACCATTTCAGTCATGATCTCGTTACGCACAAGATGCCGACACATCAAGTGGAGTGACACATCAACATGCCAACTAGACACGTACACTCACACTTAATTACATTATTTGAAAAAAAAACATTTACAAAACAAATAATAAGAATAGGAATTATCCAAGGTTGAGACACCTTATTCCTAACATTCTCCCACTTGTCGAACACCTTGTAAGAGCAATAGGAACATAACAGGAACTTTAACCACTATAGGCCAAAAGGCCCATAGACTCCGAACACCATCTGAACTTCTCAGTGCCCACTAGTTTCATTAATGCATCTGCAACATTCTTCATAGTATCTACCTTCTCCAAATTTACCTTTCCATCTTCCACCATATCTCTCACAAAGTGAAACTGCACATCAATGTGTTTCGTTCTAGCATGGAAAGTTGGATTCTTTGCAAGGAAAATAGCGCTCTGACTGTCACACCAAATAGTAATCTATTCTACATCAACACCAACATCAGAACACAATCTTCTAAGCCAAATGGCTTCTTTACAAGCATGAGTAGCAGCCATGTACTCAGCTTCTGTAGTGGACAAAGAAACCACAGGTTGTCACTTACTCATCCAACTGATGGCACCACCAAACATAGTGAACACATAAGCACTGGTGGGTCTCCTGCTGTCAATATCACCTGCCCAATCTGAATCAACAAACCCACAAATACAAACTGAATGCAGAGATCTAGAAGAGTTACCATGATAACATATGGAGTAATCTGATGTACCCCTCAAATATCTAAATACTCGCTTAACTACATCCCAATGTACCCATCTAGGATTATCCATAAACCGACTCAGGACTCCCACTGCTTGGGCAATGTCTAGTCTAGTAAAAACCATAGCATACACAAGACTACAAACTGTGATAGCATAAGGTACTCTACTCATGTCCTCCAACTCACTAGGATATTTTGGACAATCATCTATAGATAACTTTGTTCCCACAGAAATAGGAACACATAGTGGTCTACAATCTGCCATGCTGAACCTGTCCAACATAGACTTAACATACTTACTCTGACTCAACCAAAGTTTTCTGTTAGACCTATCTCTACTAATTTCCATACCCAAGATGTACCTAGCTACCCCAAGATCTTTCATCTCAAACTGTGCTGACAACTAAGATTTAAAATCAGAAATCATACCCTTACCCTTCCCAAACAACAACATATCATCAACATATAATGCAACAATAAGAAGGCAATCATTTTCAACTCTGAAATAAACATAATGATCTAATTTTGATCTTACAAATCCAATTGACAACACAAAGGCATCAAACTTAAGGTACCACATTCTAGGAGATTACTTCAAACCATATAGAGATTTCTTTAATCTGCAAACTAAGGATTCTTTACCTTTAACAATGTAGTGCTCAGGCTGTGACATATAAATCTCTTCCTCCAAATCACCATGAAGGAAATTTGTCTTCACATCCATCTATTCTATCTCTAAATCATATGATGTAGCAAGAGATAACAAAAATCTAATGGATGTCAACTTTGCAACAGGAGAGAATATTTCACCATAATCTATTCCCTCTACCTGTGAATACCCCTTTGCAACCAATCTAGCTTTATACCTTTCAACACTGCCATCTGCATAGAATTTCTTCTTGAACACCCATTTACAGCCAACAAATTTTCTCCCTTTAGGCAAAGGTACAAGGTCCCAAGTTTTTTTTCTCTCCAATGAAGCCATCTCATCATCCATAGTCTCAATCCAGGAACCTGCATCTTCCATGCCCAAAGCCTCTTTCACAGATCTAGGCTCATCAGTGTTAGTAATCAAAGAAAAGGCACAACTAGAATCTAACATAGAATAACCAAACCTTTCTGGTTGCTTTCTTTCTCTCGTGGATCTCCTCAAGGGCTGCAGTTGAGGTTGTTCTTCCTCTTCTTCTAAACTATCAGAGCTGCTAGAGCTCTCCTCATCATTAGGCCCAACATGGTCTCTCTGTTCAGTCTTCTCAGGGGTAGGAGGCAACTGAACAACATCTTTTTCCTTTTCTTTTTCATCTAGTTGTAGCACAATAGGAGAAGATGTTAGCTCTCTGAAAATAACATTTCTACTATACAACACCTTACTAGTCACGGGATCCCAAAGCTTGTATCCTTTCACACCAGCACTATATCCAATGAAAATACATTTAACGGCTTTGTTTTTCAACTTAGATCTTTTCTCCTTTGGAAATTGTGCATAATCTTCACAACCAAAAACATGAAGATGTCTAATTTAAGGCTTCTTACCAGATCACACCTCCATGGGTGTCTTACCAACAAGGGTTGATGTAGGAGATTTGTTAACTAGATAGCAAGTAGTGGCCACAACTTCGGCCCAAAACCTTTGTTCTAAACCAGCTCCACTAAGCATACTCCTAGCCTTCTCCATCAGTGTCCTATTCATTCTCTCTACAACTCCATTTTTCTATGGGGTATAAGGAGTTGTCTTATGCCTCTCGATACCTTGTTCTTTATAGAACTGTTCAAACTCTGCTGAGCAAAACTCACCAGCATTGTCAGTTCTCACACACTTAATCTTCTTACTAGTCTGATTCTCTACAAGAGCTTTAAATTCCTTGAACCGACTAAAGACTTGTGTCTTACTTTTAAGGAAATAAATCCATGTCCTTCTACTGTAATCATCTATGAAAGATACAAAAAATATAGACTTGGAGATTGAAGGAACTTTTACAGGACCAAATACATCAGAATGAATAAGATCCAAAACATCAGAAGATTTGTGAGAACTAGAGTAAAACTAAACACAATTTTGTTTACCATAGACACAGTGTTCACAAAAGTTGAACTCGAGATTGTAGTCATTTAACCCCTCAACGAGATTTTTATTTTTCAAGGTTCTGAGACCCTTTTCACCAATGTGGCCAAATCTCATATGCCACAACATTGTCTTTTCTGTAGGAAGCTTATCTTCCAAAGTGTTTGCACTACCATCAGAGCCAATAGCCATAGACTTGTTTACTACTTGTTTAGATGGTGAGGATGAAGAACTATTACATAGAGGAATACATGCATCTAGCTGAAATAAGGTACCTCTTCTAGTACCCCTTGCAAGCACTATCGATCCTCTCATCATCTTGCATCCTTCTTTCGAAAAAACAACTTGCACACCTACATCATTCAGCATACTTACAGATAATAGGTTTCGATCCAAACCTAGAATGTGCATAACTCCGTTGAAGCCCTTTACTCATCCATCAGAAAATTTGATAGTGACCCTTTCATGTCCAACTATCTTTAGGTGAGAATCATCACCCAAGTACACCTTTCCACCATCGAACTCTTCATATTTTGAGAACCAATTTCAATGAGAGGTCATGTGAAAAGATGCACCCAAGTCAACCAACCACATATCATCAGATGCATGGGCTACCAAAGCTATGATGAATGCATCGCCATCTTCTTGAGATCTTTTTGAAGCTGAATCTGAACCTTTCTTCTTCTTCTTCGGCTCTTTGTAGTCTTTACGAAAGTGCCCAGATTTATCATAGTTCCAACATTTTACCTTGAACTTATTGGAAGTCTTTGACTTCCCACAGGATTTGGATCTACCCTTATTGTCAGACTTATTGTCATTTTTCTTCCCTCTTTCAATGGATCTCCCACGAACAACAAGGGCTTCTTTTTCCAAAATGGAAGCCTTTCTCTGCATCTCCTCTGATAGCAGTGAAGACACCACATCATCCATTTTGAAGGTGACTAAAGTGCTTCTAAGAGCCATCACAAGATGGTCCCATGAATCCGGTAAAGATCACAAAAGTGTGTACCAACGATCCTCCTCATCTAACTTGACACCAACTAATGTCAACTGTGCAGCTAGTAGATTAAATGCATTTAAATGATCCGTTAAGGATCCACCTTCCTCTATTCACAAAGAGTACAACTTCTTCCTCAGGAAAAAAAATTTCACCAGAGATTTGGCCTGATACACAGCCGCAAGTCTTTCCCACAAACTATTTGCGGTTTTCTCATCTAGAACATTCAGAAGGACTGCATCGGTTAAATAGAGTCTTATGAGACCCTTAGCTTTACGGTGTTTGATATCCCAATCTACTTGAGCTATAGTTGCTGGTCTTGTAGCAATTGAAGTCACTTCCCATAGGTCATGATCTTCCAACATGTCTTCCATCTTGAGTTTCCACAACTCGAAATTAGTGCCATTAAATTTCTCCACCTCCATTCTTCCATATGATGAACTTGCCATCTCAATCTGCAAATAAGATTCAGAATTCTCTACAAAAAACTCCCACTCAAACTTGAGATCAGCTCAAAAAACCTACCCAACAACTAGGATCAAAAGTTGATCAAGCTCTGATACCACTTGTAAGGAAACTTAAGTGCGGAAATAGCTTCCTACACTAATCTCTATAGGAGAGTATTGTGCAAATTCTTATAAATCCTTACAATTTTAGATTTGTTAACTACTTTAACAAAGATATTGCAACCACATACAATGCATACAGAAAAATATAGAATGACACAATGATATACCCTAGGGAAAACCTTTCGGTAAAAAACCCCAGCACTCCAAAACCTGCACAATGTAATATCTTCAACACAAAGATTACAATACACTTGCAATGCAAGTTCTTTTAGGAAATGAGAGACAAAGCCAACAAGACTTAAAGTTCTATTATATATCTCCCATAGGAGCAGCATCATATATATAGACTCCTCTGGACCCAAAAATAGGCACAACCACCAAGACCCATGAACAAAGCCACATGTACATAGTTGTTACATGCAATCCCAAGAATAGGCGTCCATCCCTAGAATAGACTATGATAGCTTGTCATAGAATCCGCCAAAAATAATGGTCACAAGAGAAGTGTAAGAGAATCTATCATACCAACCTATTTTTGGCATATTCTCTTACACACACCAACCACTTCTTCTTGGGTGCCCAAATAGGCCCAAGTCATAAGATGCTCTTACACCTATCATAGCACATTCCTTAAATAGTTCTTAGGCATCATAAGAATCCATCATGACCATTTCAATCATGATCTCCTTACGCACAAGATGCTGACACATCAAGTGGAGTGACACATCAACATGCCAACTAGACATGTACACTCACACTTAATTACATTATTTGCAAAAAATACATTTACAAAACAAATAATAAGAATAGGAATTATCCAAGGTTGAGACACCTTATTCCTAACACCTTTAGCATAGGTGCATCTTTGATAGCCTTCTTGATATTCTTGAAAGCTTCATCAGGCTCACCTTCCCATTTGATCTCAAATCCTTTTTTCAACATCTTGGATATTGGCCTGGTAACCTCAGCAAAGTTTGTAACAAATCTTTTCAAGAAATTCACCTGACCAAAAAAAAACTGAATTCCTTTCACATTTTTTGGCTTAGGGATTTTATCTATGGTTGTCACCCTGTCTGGATCAATTCTTACTCCTTGCTTCCCAACTAAGTGGCCAAGAAACTTACCTTAAGTGACACCAAAAGCACATTTCCTTGGATTTAATGAAATGCCATATTCCAAAGCTCTCACAAATATTTTTTCTAAATGAGTACAATGATCTTCTTCCTTCTTGGAATAAGCAGTTAAATCATTTTGGTAAACAACAAGGAAATCATTTATAAAATCTGAAAAGGCAACATCCATTGCCCTCTAAAAAGTAGCACCAGCATTTGTGAGACCAAAAGGCATTCTCACATAAACATATGTTCCCCAAGGTGTAGTAAAAGCTATCTTAAATTGTTCTGATTCTTTCACAATTACTTGATTATAGCCAAAGAAACCATCCATCATAGACATTAATTCAGATCCGGTCACTCTTTGTAGCATAGCCTCCATATTAGGTAGACAATAGTTATCCTTCAATGAGTTGATGTTCAAATTTCTAAAGTCCACACAAAAACTGATGTCACCATTCTTCTTTCTAACAAGAACCAAATTTGAAACCCAAGAAGAATGCCTAATGGGATTGATAATTCTAGCATCTCTTAGCTTCATTAATTCTTCTTGTATTTTAGGTGCCAAAGTAGGATTTATAGGCCTCTATTTTTTCCTAAAGGGTTTGGCATCCTCTTTCAAAGGAATAACATGTTGGAACAAGTCTTCTCTATAAACCTTTAGGTCATCATATGACCATGAAAAAACATGCCTAAATTTTCTTAGTAATTCAATTAGTGACTTCCTTAGTTTATGAGACATATCCTTACCAATGTACACCTTCTTAGGTGCTTCTTGTGTTCCAAGATTTATTTCTTCCAAATTTATATGATCTTCCCTTTTGGTACCTATCTGAACTCTGCCCTGATTATCAAATGTAGTTTCTAGAACAACAAGTCCCTTAGGAACCTTATTAGTTTTAAGTTGAATGACCTCATTACCAAGGACAACCTCCTTTCCTTCTGTAATCTCAACCAAGGCTAAACAATCTAACTACTAACCATGATACTGATCTTCACAATTCATGAATCTTAAGATATCACGATCATCTTCAAAAGCTTGCCAATTCTTAACATTATCTAGTATACTAGGCCTAGTCTGAATTTCAACTTTAGAGAGGCCAGCAAAAGTAATATCACTGTGATTGATTGCAATATTGGCTAACAAATCAGCCATCTTGTTATTACTTCTATCCTTCCACTCAATATTGAAGGCATCAAAACATTCAATCAAATCCCACACAACATTTATGTACTATTTCAACCTTTTGTTCTTTGAAGCATATACTGATCTTATTTGGGACACCACTAATTCAAAATCCCCAATAACTTTTATACATTTAATTCCATGCTTTTGTGCAAATCTCAATCCTAGCAACAATGCTTCATACTCTACTATATTATTGGTACAAAATAAATTCATTTTGAAAGAGAGCTTGTAAGTGTTCCCATTAGGAGAAATGATTAAAATACCTGCTCCTGCTCCATCTTTGCAGCTAGCACCATCAAAGTACATCACCCACAAATCACTCTTCACAGACCTAGAACCAACCTCATCAGCAATACATGGTAATATAGGCTCCTTTCCAAGTATAGTGACCTCAGCTCTAAAAGCATTGACATCGGTATCTACAAAGCAAGTAACCTCATTATCAACATTCTTTTCAATCATATAAGCTATTCCTGGTTCTCTTTCAATCTTAACAAACTGATCATCAATCTTGAAAGTTGCAGAAGAGAGATCACACTACAAACATCCACCCATGGAAGCACTCCATTTCCTAGATAATAGCATACCATAATGGGGTGGAATGTCTACCACAAAGACACTCATAGTCAATTCTTTCTCTAGATAGGTTTCCAATCTGTATGGCATTGCATTTATAGTCCCAATGACTAGTACTTCCCTCTGATCCATTGTACAACATCTACCTTGATCTGTATCAACCTTGAGACCTAACTTTTCCATGATCTTAAAAGACATAACAGTATTGGAAGCACCTGAATCAATCATACAATTTCTTAATTTCATTCCATTAACAAGAATACTCAAGAAGAATGGATCTATATTTTCAAGGCTAGCATTGACAGAACTATCCAAGTATATAGGTGGTATGTGGGATACCAATCCTTGGACCTCAACTTCTTTAAAAACTTTATCCTAATGTTCATTGCATGCAACATCATTATTATGAACATTATCTACCCATGCAGTAGCCCTATCTTTATGCTCGGGGATCTTCAACAATTCTGACAATGGAACCTTAATAGTTATCTCAGATAGTACAACCAACATATCAACAGGAACAAAGGGAGGAATCTCAATCTGCATTGCTTTAGTGTCTTTTTGTTTATCTGATACATTAGTTGTACCTATGACCTTTACCTTTTCAACTTTAGCCACTTTACCAACTGGCTTCTCTATTTCATTAGAAATTTTTTCAACTCCAACTCCCTTAGGTTCCCACTTCTTACCTTTTACATTTTTGAACCTTTCCATATGATCATCCTTTGATCTATTTCCACTGAATTCCATGGAGTTGGTGTTCTTCATAAACATTCTTGCAGCTTTCCCATTTGTATCCTTTGCCATCATACTTCTAGTTTGCACTTGGGCAATCATTTTGGTAGTAATTCTATCCATTTCTTCCTTTGAAGGTCTTCTTAATTTTATTGTTTCTTAGGAGGAAATCATGTTACATGTCTTTTCATCAATGTCATCATTATTAGAAAAAACCTCCTGATGGAAAAGTGCCCTATTGTGTCTTTTCAAACACACATCTTCTTCTTCATCGGTATCAGAATCATCTTCATATCCCAAATATGAAGCTACCATGTTGCACCCAACATCATCATGATTTTCTTCTTGATCTAACTCCTCATTGTTATCATCTTGGTATGCTGACATGGATTGTGCAACCACACAATGCTCTACAGAATGAGGGGACTAACATGATATACACCATGGTGTATCTTCTAAAACATTTACAGAGGACCTTTGTAAAGGATTAGGGACAACTTTATCACTATTTCCTCTTGCAGCAGGGACAATAGGCTTGCCATCCTTCCATTGGGTGTTGTAGCGATAATTCTGCAATCTATTCTGCCTACTAAAATTATTGTTGAGTTGAGGCTTTTCATTGGTAGGAGCATTATTAATTCTATTAGTAGGTGATTTTAAATCCTTCAATGCATTCAACACCTTATCCAATTTATCTTCCTCTTGTATCTTGTTTCCAACATTTCTCTCATTATCCTTTTTATATTTTTTATCTCCAAATAGCTTTGGATCATCTCTTTTTCCACCCAATTTTCTTGATATTTTCATATTGTTTTCAATATTGATAGCAATCCTTAAAGAATCTCTGAGAGTTCTTGGTTCTTTGTCCCTCAACAAATACCCCATCTTTCCATCAAAAGCATTGAAGTATGTGGTCAGAAAAACATTGTCATCTAACCTCATGACTTGAAACAACTTATGCATAACCTTCTGAAATCTCATATTGAACTCAACTGCAGACTCATTCTGATTCTTCCTTATGGTGTTGAACTCATTCAAAATGAAACTAGCATTAGGCCTATCACCATACTATTTTTTGAAACATCTTTCAAAAGAATCGCATGTGTCAATACATCGGTCAGGGAGTCTCTTAAACCAATCTCTAGCATCCTCCACCAAGGATTGAACAAATAGTTTCATCACTACATCCTCATGCTCTACCTCATAATCAAATACATCAACAAATAACCTACAGTGTTCTTCACAACTAATAGCATTATTACCAGAAAATTTAGGTATCTTATCTCTTATATCAGTTGGAAAAGCATTTGGGTAGCCAGTTATTCCATCAAAACTAATCTTCCTATAGCCTTCTAATTGCATAGATCTTCTTTGAAAATTTGAACTAGTGTTAACCCTAGGATCAACATTTACATTTACATTCCCATCTACTTGTGCATTCGACTATTTCCTAGGATCAATATTTATCTTAGCAGATGAAGAAGGAATTGAACTAGTAGTAGCATTACTAAGAGGAACAGTAGTAGTCATAGATGGCATACCTAGTTCAGTATCAGATGGGCCAAGAGCATTTGTAGATGAAGCCTTCAAGAACTGGATCTTTCTTCTTTTTTCTGCAATGTAGGCTTCAATTTCAGCCTTCTCTAATTCTCTTTCTAGGTCCTCATCTTCTTTCCTTTTTCTTTCCATCTCTGTGTCCTTATTTGAATTGGGTGGTGGGACCCTTGGTATTTTCAATGATTTTCTTGTTTGATGTCCCACCATGTTTTTCTTTCCTTTTTCACCAATAGCAACAACAGGCCTAGTGATCTCATGCCCATCTTTATCTTTGGGGAGGGAAGTATAGCTTTGAACCTTCCTGATCATAGGGCCCTCTTTATCAAACTCATGGTCTTGTAGCAAGCACTCCTACTCACTTCTCAAAGCATCAAGATCATCAAAAAAATCATGTTGCAAAGTCTTAGGAGTAGAGGCAAGCATCTTGTTTCTCTCCTTCAACTCATTAATCTTTCTAAGAAGAGATTCTCTTTCTATCAGAGCATTCACCTTTTCAGCTTCTCTCTCCTTTTGTAACCTCTTATGTATGGCATCCTGCTCTACCAACTATAACCTTAGTGCACTCAAATCATCTGGGTCTATCATAATATCATCAGAACTTGATGACACATCAATATCAGTGAGGTTCTGATATGGGAAATGGACCTGTGTTGGTCTCATAGGTTGCCTTCTGAACATATCCTCATCAGGATCTAAATTTGGTCCAAAACCCCTTTCTCTGGCTTGTTCATCCCGAATTGCAAGTAATGAACCCTTGTCTTGAAATACTGCCACTAGGGTATCATAAAATTTATCTTCAGAGCAACCACTATCTAATTTAGAACCTTTGGATTGTGAATCATCCTCATTAGAGGATGCAAGTGGTGCTCTATTTCTAGTATTTCTTTGCTCTCTCATGGGAGCACTAGTAGACTCACCATTTCTTTTGATCCAACTCTTATTTTCCTATCTAGGTAATAGTTCCAGAGTAACCTCTAGATTTTTCTTGACAAAGGACATGGTATTCCTTCCTTTTTCCATGATTTGTAGTCTATAATACTAGTTCAAACTTTTTGAGTCACCACCCACCAAAGAGGGAAATCTTTAACTAAATATCATAGGAAAAACAAGAGTCCACTCAATACTTTTATCTCTAGACTCTCCCCAGCAGAGTCACCATTTTGTTGGTTGTCTTTTCCTTCTACTTGCAGGTTTAAACTATGATTGACAACTTAATGTCACTGACTCTATCACCACTCCAAAGTCTACAAGGAAAAGGGCCAATTAACAAGGATCAAAGAGATCCCCCTACACTTTGAGCCTAGATGCTCAGGCGGGTGTACCCTTGACTCACTTCTTGAAAGGAATCATGAAATATTATGCATGATACCCTTTACAAATTGGTTAAAGATTTTATCATATATATGTATGGTGGATGATGATGAATTTCTTCCAAAGAGTGGATCGGTGCCTTAACCTAGGGTATAGAGTCATTCAATAACATATATCAACTTAGAATCCTAACTCAAACACTCTTGAATTCAGAATAAGTTCTTTGCCCATTATCCTCCTCACCCTCAAACCTGATCATCAAATTCCTACCCAACCATGAACTCACTGAAATCAACTTAAAGAATTTAATCCTAAATTTTTTAGCAACTCAAAGATAATTTTACAATACTCTTTGTTTACCATATGCTAATTCACTTTGTGACTTTAACATATATGAATCCAAAATCAAGATAAGAAGACAATCATAAATTTGAGATAGGAATTCAAGTGTATTCTCATTAAAACTTTCAAAATCAATACATTACCAAGATGACAACTACTAGAAACAAAAACCCAAAATCCAGGCTCTCCTTATTCAGGCTTTCTATTGATTTTCAACAAAACATGAACCACAACAAAATAAAAAATTCAACCATATATACCCCCTAAGTCATCTTGGAATCCTCAAAAGTAGGATGCAAAAAGCTACAGATGACTAGGGAAAGGGGTTAGGGTTTTCACCCACCAAACCAACGAAAAATTCAATCACAATTTAATACATTTGGGGAAAACCAAGCAGCCTAGAGAAAGAATATCCCAGAATGATCCTCGCCAATGAAAAAATCCCCTATTTGTACCAAGGACCATGAATTTGTTGTGTTATCAATCTGATTGTCCTCCTAAAACATGCCTCAAGAAACACTTTCATGGTACAAACCCACCTACAGTTAGTCATTAGACACCCTTGGCCACTCTACAACAGTCGATGAAATCATTTCTACCAAACCCAGCCACTAAAACATTCAATTCCAGTCCTTTTGTCACTGGAAAACTATTTCAAATTTCAAATTTTGGAAGAAATGACTATATCATGGCCTGATACAATGAATTGGTGGTTAACATTCAAACTGAGATCAACTTTAAAACATGACTGTCAGATTCTTGACTTTTCCTGGGCACCTCAGATTTAACCCTAGTAGAAATCTTGGTTTTCATTTGCCTTAGTCGTGAGGTCACGCATATATCTTTATTAACCCTGCTTACCTTAGTGATTCAGTGACTGCAATCAAGAAGATCTAGGCCCACCTAGATCCATGTGCCATCAAAACATTCTCCTATATCATAATGAGTCAGTAATAGAGGACCCACCAAATCATTCCATCTCTTAAACAAAATCAATGATCATCACTACATTGCTACCTTTAAAAATGATGCATCTTCGCCCAGTGTTATAACGATAGCCACAAGATCCATCCAAACATTAATCACACTTGAAGGCCTGAAACACTAGACCCACTGACACCATCCCCAGTCAGATTTGAAATCAATGGATGTCACATGATCTCATGGGGTAGGAAAATTCCATGAGATCACGCACCAGCCATAGATCTAAAAACATTCACTATAGGCCCCACTGACAGGGTCCACATCACAATCCACCTCAGCCAATGAAAAGCTACCAAGGTAGGATGATTGAGAAAACAAGGACCCACCACACACAGGCCATGACATGTTGGAAGATCGGGCGGTTGTTGCATGATCTCATGGGGTAGGAATATTCCATGAGATCATGTGCCTGTTGTTAGATTGAAAGGGGACTGAAATGCTAGGCCCGCAAGGCTCGCTGGGGACTTTAATGACCTAACCCATAGTGAGATTCATTGATTACAAGCCAATCAAAAGGAAATAAATGTAATATCAAAAGAATAGAAAGAAGAAAGAAAATGGAATAAAAGATCAAATAATTTTCTTTTGAAGGTGTAGAGAAATCTCTGCAGGCATTCAAAAGAATAATTTGTTGGAAGTAGATAAATTTCCATGGGTATTATAGTGACAACTCTATCAAGGCTATGGAAGCTTGAATGGTAGTGGGGAAAGCTCCATGGTTCTTTTTTTTTCAAGATAAATATATAACATGTCATGGCCAATCTTGGGATTTTTGGGTAGTATTGTTGACGGGGAATTAATGCATTTTCACACACTGAGGTATTTGAAGACTGAATGTGTCCTGATCCAATACAAGGTTCTCCTCCAATTTTGAGTTCAATTTTATTTCTTTATGATGGCATACTAAATTGATTGATGAAATATTATGAGTTTTGATTAGACTTGTATCCCTAAAATGTTTTCAATATTTCACCTATGGAGTCACTAGATGTTGAACCCTAATCACATATCACCCATCCATTATGGGAACCCTTATATTTTTTTTATCTCTTGACCCATTTTTTATTTTATTTTCCTAGTAGCTACAATATTCCTTTCCAAAGTTACCTGTCAACCATTTGAGAAGTGATACATTTTCACCAAGTATTAACTCAAATTTTATTTCCTCTCGTCCAAACTTCCAATTTCAAAAAGTTTCCCATTGTAAGGTTGTAAAGACAATTTTTTTTTCTTGTTTCCATTTGAAATAATTTCTCAAATCTTGAGTTTTGAAGTCAAATCATAAGCCCGTTACTAAAAAGAAGGCATTTTAGATATGATGAGGCCAAAGTGTGGTTAATTTTTGGGCAAGAAAATTAGTTCTACTTTGAAGCATTGGCTGATTGAATACTATTACTTGAGATGAACTTGCATGTGAGAGATTTTGGCATTGTAGTCGGTGTGAGAACCTAGTGCATATTTGATGTTGGTTGTCATTGATGGAAATCAAGCAGTCAATCGGTTGAGAACTTAGTTGCATACTTTGAGAATCAATAATTAATTGGATAAAGAAATCAAATAGATGGTGAATCATGGTTATTTGATGTCATAAGAATATATTTGATGTTATAAGATGAATAGGTAAAAATAATATTGTAAAGTACATGAATTTAGTCAAACTGGAAAACAGAGAGTAAGATAGGTAGACCAAAAAATTGACTTAGTACAAATCAGTGAATTGAATAAAGTAAGACATTACTATTAGTAAAGGAAATTGATGAACTATGTAGCGAGTTGATGAAATAAGTGTATTGGAAATACATGAAAATAAGTTTTTCACCACATATTAGTATGGAGGACATGTATCTAGTTTGGTTACAACTAGTCAGTAATAAAGTTCATAGTTTATCAGGCTAAGTTGGACAGATCTATGAGTGGTAATGAGTTTTGTACATGCAGTGAATTTAGACACTCAAAAAGTAAAGTATGGTAAAAAAGAAATTATTTCATTACACTTATTGGGATCACAACCTTGATTTTTTATGATTCCTAGGTAGAGTTAGTGAAAATAAGAAATAAGATTATTTTCTTAGCAATGGAAACAAAGATGCAAGAATTAAATAATGTCATTAAATTAAAACGTGTTATGGTTGAAGAAATTTTTGTAATTAGGGTTGATGATCAGAACCCTTAATGTGTTATGGAGCATAGGTATGAAGTATATTTGATGTTTTGGTGAGATACATAGAGTGGTGTGTTGGATGAATAGATCTAATGATGCGATCAAGTGATTCAATGGAATGATCATATAAGGTTAATATAGAGTATTGTATGCAATTAAAGGATCTGATTCAACAATCATGTTCTATTATAAAGGTCATTATTCTTGTTGTTTCTTAGCAGCTACAAGAAGTTTGTAAATCCTTTAACAAGGTAGTTCTTAGCAGGACTTATTTATAAATCCCTTAATTGAGAGCACTCTTGACATAATTGTCAAAATCCTCTAGCAAGGTAGAATGTAATAGGTCTTTCAATACTCCTAGTAGGGTATTAATCACTTTTACTAGGGTGAGTCTTGAGAAGAGACATTATAATCCTTTAACATGGAAAACTTCATAACTGCAGTGACTTCATTCATGGGTATTAATTTTCATCGTGGTTTTTTCCCACTGACCAAGGGTTTGTTAATATGATTTAGAACAACAAAGAGGGGGGGTGAATCAGTTGTTCTTAGGTCCTAATGTATAAAAAAATCTCAAAAAAATTTCCTTAAATCAGATCCACTAACCAAAAAAAACTCGGTCATCACTGATTTAATAATAGAAACATACAACAATGCAGTCCACTACCTAGCTGTAACTTAACTTCTAAAACATACTAATGTTCAAACCCCAAACATTCACACAAGTATTAACACCAGGATTTATAGTGGAAACCCCATGTGGGAAAAACAACTTTGTAACATCCTACTATTATTTTTTACTCTTCTGAAGTGAGCTCAGTAAAAAGCTAACCTTGTCAAAGGTTACAATAAACACTGTCAAGTGTGACCCGGTTAAAGGATTTCAATCACCCTGTTAAAAGTGAGCCTTGTCATATGAATTACATACACTCCATTAGAATGCAACCTTGTTCAAAGGATTTAACATATGACTGTTAGGTCAACCTTTGTTAAAAGGATTTTGACTATTACAATGGTTAGAAAGTAGCAGCAATATTATATGAAAAATATACAACTCACTTTGCAAATATCAAATCTGATTTCGTACACTAATGTTGGTTTACTGCCTTTGAAACTTTTCCATCTCCATCTCTGATCTGCTCAAAAAATTTCTTCAAGCAACCACCAGAATTCTCCTTCGGCCTTTTCTGCTTATTTAGTCAATAAAACTTTTACTCTTCCAGCATTCTCTGTTTACCAATGCACTTGCATATCAAAATGCTCAGGTCACTTTACATTTTCCTCTATTAGGTTAACTCATCTTATGCTGCTCAATCTCATTTGTAGATCTTAGGGTTAGGTCAGATTCATTGAATCTACCTGCTTCATGTTCTTCAGATCCTTTTCTAGAATCATCTCAAATCTCTTAAAGATTTACAATAAAACATTTTATAGTGCATTTAATGCTTTCAAACAATCAATAAATAAAGTCAAAACATTTTACATAATCCAAGAATTTAATAATGGTGGCTCCAAAACTAAATTCTCTTCAAATATAAAATTGTTGATGCTCGGTCAATACTATGATCATCCACTCGGTCTTCATGTAGAAAGCTCGATCATTACTAAAAATGTTTCCTCGGCTTAGACTGTCTTCCTCGACAATTAATTATTGTTTGGTTGACAATATAATTTTTCTCAGCATACATTGACTCAGCTGACACTAACATTACTCAGCTTCAACATGATTTTTCCATTCTTTTCTCAGTCAAGCCTACCAGTTTAGTCTTCAGTCTTACTAAGATAAATAATACATTATCTCATCATTGTGCAACATAGTCAAGTACACTTTGTAGTATCAAGATAACTCAACCTTTCCTTAGGTGCTATTGTTAGCAACCTTACCTAGCCCCTTAGCAACACTCAAATAGATATAGTACTTTCCTATGTAGCAACAGTCTTACTAGTTAAGGTTTGACAACAATGACAATACAACAATTGTTTCAATTGTAGTTTCCAACAATCTCCTTCTTTGGCATTGATGGCAACACCATATGATATCACTTGAATAACACATGGATTACCAACCAATCCAAAAACTTATATGTCCATTAGAGAATTATTTATAATATCCTTAGTTTCATTCTAATTTAGAGTCCTATAAGCCTCACTCACTTCTATGACCATCAGAAGTATTCTGATCTCCCTCTATCTTGATCCTTCATTTCAGTTTAGTATCCAACAATCTCCCTTACCTTTTAGTGTCATGTGTTATCATATTAGTTAATCTCCCTCTTTGACAAAAATGCCAAAGTAGCAACTGAAACATACATCCATCAGATGTAGATAATATCTATGCAGCTCAGTGTTTTCTCCCTCTATCATCTTGCTTATGACTGATTATGTATCTTTGCTTCTTTTCACAACTCTAGCCCAGCCCTAAAGTGTGACAATCTTCTACATCAATTTGTCAAATATTCTATTGTAGCATATTTGATGCAGTGCTCCTAGCTTGTCTAGGCAGCCTCACTTAGGGGAAGGACCCCTAATTGACTTCTCAAATACTCATGAGCTTCTCTGGGTAAAGCTTTAGTGAATATGTCTGCTAATTGTTCTTTTGTATTCCAATATTCCATTCAGACTTCTTTATCTTGTAATATTCTCTCAAGTAGTGATACTTGATTGCAATGTGCTTGGTCTTCATGTGCATCACTGGATTCTTAGAAATATTGATAGCACTTGTGTTTGTTGGATATAATTTTCTAAAGGAGATTGTTGGATTAATTGTGTGTTGTCTTTGATGTCACACAAATTTCATATCAATTATCATGCTCAGTCGGTCAGCAAAGCAGTTCCCAGTGATTATCGAGCTCAGTCGGTCAGCTAAGTGATTCTCAGTGTTTACCGAGCTCAGTCGGTCAGCAAGGTGGTTTTCTATGTTTACCAAGTTCACTCGGTCTCTAAAGGATGTTGCAGAATCCATAGTGGTAACTGAGTTCACTCGGTCACCAAAGGAATTCTTTTCGGATTAGTGTTTACCCAGCAAGGTCAACCTAGTAAAGAATTTTGTTAATTTGAGGAATAAAGTCTGTTTATTCAAGCCAACTGTGGTAATGATTAGTAATGTTGGTAATGATTATTAGTGCTGACTTGACAATCTGAATGGTATATATAGAATGTCAAGTTGTGAATTCAAAGTGTGTGAAAGTGGAAAAGAGTGAAAGTGTGAGCGAATTTTGAAGGATGGTTAGATATCCTTAAGGAGTAGTAGAGATATATTTGATCAGGAAGGATCTAGTGAAGTAGAACAGAGATCTGTAATCAGCAATTCAATTGCTTCATTATTCAGGATATTTCATTGTTACTTTCTTACCATTGTAGCATTGATTTCAAAATCTCTTAACCGAGTTGGTTTAATATCCATTTTGTAAATCCTCTAACAAGGTGACAGTTCTATTGAATTGTTCAAATACCTCTTACAAGGCCACTCCTAATAGGGTGATTAAATCCTCTAACAAGGTCACACCTAACAGTGTGTTTTGTAACCTTTAATCAGGTTGGCTCCTAATAGGGCTCACTTGAAATTTGGTGTCTCTTGTTTTCATGTTATTTTCTTTATGCATGCATTTTAATGACAAATGAATGCTTAAGAAAAATTATAATTAATACTTACTAAAATAATTGAGTTTTAATATTTCTCTGTATGTTTACCGAGTGATAGCAGTAAATGAATTAAGAAGACATCTAAGGGATCTGTGATAATATTTTTGTGGTTAACTGATTCACACCCCCTCTCAATTACTCCATCTATATTTCCAACAATTGGTATCAGAGCTTTTGGTGCTTACAGGAAGGGTTTCAAGGACCTAAGCTAAAGATCAGGATGTCTTACAAGAGAGAAATTCCAAGGCTTAACAGAGATAACTTTTCAGCATGGAAAGGTCTCATGAGACTTCATCTGGCTTCCATTGGTGATTCAGGATGCAAAAATCTTGATGGAGAATATACAGCTCCTACTGGCACATTATCTATTGAAGACATTGTAGAGAAAAAGAACCATAACACCATGATGATAGACATTGCATCAGCTCTCAACTATGAAGAATTTGATGAGATCAAACACTGAACAACTACTTATGCAATGTCAAACAAGCTGAAGAAAATTTATGGTGGTGATGATAATGTGAAGAGAGCCAAAGAAGAAATCCTAAGAGGATAGTTTGATCAGATGAAAATGAGAGAAGATGAAAACATTGCAAAATATGTTGAAAGGATCAAGGCAAGTGTTAGTGTAATCAGAGCTTCTGGAGGAACAATTGAGGATGAAACTATTATAAGTAAGGTTCTCAGAACATTACTCCCTATCTATGCAATAAGTGTATTTGCTATTCAAGAAAGAAGATGTGAAGAAAATCACAATATAACTTTAGATGCCTTAGTGGGAAGATTGACAGCCTTTGAGTTGGATAACTATGACAACTATGTTCCAACTTCCAAAAATATTGAATCATCATTTGAGGCCAAACTTTCACTTAAGAAGGGCAGGAAAACACAAGACATCCAGTTAGAGAGTGAAGAAGAATTAGAGGAAAGTTCTGATAGTGATCTTGAAGTTATTGAAGCATTACTTGCAAAGAAATATTCTAGAGACAGAGGTAAATACAAAGGTAAAACTCCCTTAATCTATTTTTCATTTGAAGAAATTGGTCATATTGTAGCTAGGTGCCCAAACAAGAAAAGCAAGTATGAGAAGAAAGGTCACAAGTACAATGGCAGGAAGAATTTCAAATCATTTAAGGATAGAGGTAAGAAAACATGTTTTATGGCTAAGGATTCTGATAATAGTGAAGATGAAATTGTCTACATTGCTGTAAAAGATGAATCTAATGATGATGAAGACAAGATGGCACTTATCTCTCATATAATAAAAAATGATACATGGATCATAGACAGTGGATGTTCACATCATATGACTAGTGACAAAACAAAGTTTGAACACCTTGAAGACTATGATGGTGGTAATGTAAGGTTTGGAAACAATGAACCTTGTTGCATAAAAGGAAGAGGATGAATCTCATTAACCAAAGAACTTATATGTGACAATGCATATTGGGTTGAAGGACTAAAGCATAATCTTTTAAGTGTAGCACAGCTAATCAACATTGGATTCAAGGTTGAATTCATGCATGGAAAAGCTAGACTATTGGATGATAAGGGAAAACTGATTGGATCAGGCAAACAAACCAAAGGTAACCTATTTTATCTTGATCTTGGTGAATGCTCATGTTTTATTGCTCAAATTGAAGAAAGTTGGTTATGGCACAAAAGGTTATGTTATGTAAATTTTGATAACATCGTGAAAATAAACAAATTCAAGAAAGTAAGAGGCATTCCTACTTTAAAGAAACCTGATGTGGGTCTATGCAAGAATTGTCAGATTGGTAAAATGGGAAAGACTAGCTTTAAAAGTAAAAACTATTAGTCTGAAGATATTTTGGAAATTGTGCATACTGATTTGTGTGGACCTATTAGAATTGAGAGCTATACTGGAGAAAAATTCTTTATTCTCTTTGTTGATGATTACTCTAGAATGATGACTGTTATGTATTAAAGAGAAAAGTCAGAAGCATTTGAGAAATTTAAATGGTATCTGGCAAGAGTAGAAAAGGAAATAGGGAAAAGAATGAAGTGCTTGAGATTAGACATAGGTGGTGAATTCATCTCCCATGAATTCAATAATTTTTGCATTGAAAAAGGAATCAAAAGATAGGTATCAGCCCCAAGAACTCCTGAGCAGAATGGAATAGCTAAAAGCAGGAATAAATCTATCATGGCTTGTCCAAGGACTCTAATGATTGAAAAGAACATTGCTATGAAATATTGGAAGGAAGCTATCAGCGTTGCAGTTCATACCTTGAATCGAGTATAGTTGAAGAAAGACACATTCAAAAATCCTTATGAGTTATGCTATGGCTATAAACCCAATGTAAGTTACCTAAAAGTATTTGGTAGTAAGTGTTACATCTTAAAAGAATCTAGAAAAGGAAAATTTGATGTGAAAAGTGATGAAGGAATATTTTTGGGATATTCTTGCAAGAGTAAGGCATATAGATTGTTTGAATTTGTCTACTCACAAAATCATAGAAAGTGCACATGTGAAAGTTGATGAGTTTGTAGAAAAGACTGAAGAGAAAGCAAAAAGGAACTAGAGGATTATAGGAGATTTGTTTACATTGAACCTGATACATTACCAAACACATCTGTCAATAAGGAGACTGCATCTACCGAGCCCAGTACAGTAACCGAGTCACAAGAAGAAGTTTAAACCGATTCACAAGAAGAAGTTCAAACTGAGTCACAAGGACCTGAGTCTCAGTCTGAAGCTATCGAGCCAATATCTACCGAGCCTGAGCAACCAGAACTTGAAGATGAAATTCAAGAAGATGACAATGTAACTCATTCAAGAGGTAAGGAACCTATATTGGCGAAGTATGTCAGGAGGCATCATACACCAGATCAGATTATTGGAAACAAATCAGAAGGTACTATGACAAGAAGTAAACTAAGAGGTACATGTTTACTTGCTGATTTTGAATCTAGAAATGTCAAAGATGCATTGGAAAATGAAAGTTGGATTGAGGCTATGAATCAAGAAATAAAAAAAATCGAGCAGAACAAAACATGGACTCTTGTACCTAGGCCTAAAGATAAAAATGTAATTGGAACAAAATGGGTATTCAAGAATAAGTTGAATGAAGATGGTCGAGTATCAAGAAATAAAGCTAGATTGGTGTGTGAAGGATATTCTCAAGAAGAAGGCATAGATTATGGTGAGACTTTTTCTCTTGTTGCAAGATTAGAAGGTATAAGAACTCTACTTGCATATGCAGCACATAAAGGATTTAGGGTATATCAGGTTGATGTAAAATCTGTATTTCTCAATGGTATTCTTCATGAAGAAGTCTACATTGAGAAACCTAAAGGTTTTATTGATCCAGACAAAAAAAATATGTTCTGCAAGTTACACAAAGCATTGTATGGTCTGAAATAATCCCCTAGAGCATGGTATGAAAGATTACATAACTATCTTATTTAGATTGGTTTCAAAAGAGCTAATGATAATAGTAGATTGTACATCAAGGACTAGATAACATAATTGTTTTGGCAGAAATATTTGTGGATGATACTATTTTTACAAGTAATGATGATCAGTGCAAAGAATTTTTAGAGCAAATGAACAAAGAGTTTGAAATGTCTATGTTTGGTCAAATAAAGTTCTTTCTTGGTCTTCAAATTTAGTAGAGCAAGAATGGTATCTACATTACTTAGTCTAAATACATCAAGGAAATACTTAAGAAGTTTGGTATGGAGGATGCAAAACTAGTTGGTACCCCCATGTGTACTGGACTAAAGTTTACCAAAGATGATGATTCAAAAGAATTAGATCAGACCTTATACAGATCAATGATTGGAAAATTATAGTATGTAGTTCATACAAGGCCTGATATTGCCTTAGTAGTTGGTATAGTAGCAAGATTCTCGGCAAAACCCAGAGAAAATCATATGATGGCAATCAAAAGAATCTTGAGATACTTGAAAGGAACTAAAGATTATGCCTTGTGGTATAAATTTGGAGGCAATCTAGACTTAAAAGTGTTTACTGATACTGATTGGGTAGGAAACATTGATGACAGAAAGAGTACAAGTGGTGGAGCATTCTTTCTTGGCAAGAGGTTGGTATCTTGGACCAGTAAAAAGAAAAATTGCACATCCCAATCCACAGCAAAAGGAGAATATATTGCTGCAGCAGTAAACTTCTCTAATATTGTTTGGTTTAAATAGTTATTGGAAGGCATGAAGGTTGAGATCAAAGAACCAGTTGTTATGTTTTGTGATAATACAAGAGCAATAAATATTTTAGAGAATCCAATAATGCATTCCAAAACCAAGCACATTGCTATAAAATATCACTTTGTTAGAGAATTGGTGTAGGACAACAAAATCAGATTGGAATATATTCATACAAAAAAATAGATTGTAGATATATTCACCAAGCCACTACCTAAGGATGCATTCTTGTATCTAAGAGGTAAGTTAGGGGTCATTTCCCTATCTAAGGCTCACTAAATAAAGTTTTAGTGATGCATCAAATAGAGCATATTGAAGATCAGTCAGTTGATGCAACTTAGTCAAGGAATCATTGTATATGAATCAGTACTCAAGGTGCATTGGTATTCACTGGTAGTGTGTGAGTTGTCTTTGGCATGTGTTTTCAAAGAGGGAGAGTTTGCTGTTATTTCAAAAAAAAATTTAAGATTTCTAAGGAGAGGTTTCAGTCAGAAAGAGAATTTTGCTGACAAAGAGAGTTCTCATAGATGAGAATCAAAATGAAGCTAAGGATATGTTGCTTACTCTATGTTTTCTATGAAATTTCATTGTGCTATGACATGTTGTGTTGCAATCAATGCCAAAGAGGGAGATTGTTGGATAAAAATTTTTGAAGGAGATTGTTGGATTAATTGTGTGTTGTCCTTGATGTCACACAAATGTCATATCAATTATCATGCTCAGTCGGTCAGCAAAGCAGTTCCCAGTGATTATCAAGCTCAGTCGGTCAGCTAAGCAATTTTCAGTGTCTACCGAGCTCAGTCGGTCAGCAAGGTGGTTTTCTGTGTTTACCAAGTTCACTCAGTTTCCAAAGGATGTTGCAAAATTCATAGTAGTAACCAAGTTCACTCAGTCACCAATGGAATTCTTTTCAGATTAGTGTTTACCGAGCAAGGTCACCCATTAAAGAATTTTATTAATTTGAGGAATAAAGTTTGTTTTTTCAAGCCGACTGTGGTAATGATTAGTAATGTTGGTAATGATTATTAGTGCCAACTTGACAATCTAAATGGACAATTTGAATGGTATATATAGAAGGTCAAGTTGTGAATTCAAAGTGTGTGAAAGTGGAAAAGAGTGAAAGTGTGAGCAAATTTTGAAGGATGGTTAGATATCCTTAAGGAGCAACAGATATATATTTGAACATGAAGGATCTAGTGAAGTAGAATAGAGATATGTAATCAACAATTCAGTTGCTTCATTATTCAGGTCATTTCATTGTTACTTTCTTACCATTGTAGCAATGATTTCAAAATCTCTTAACCGAGTTGGTTTAATAGCCATTTTGTAAATCCTCTAACAAGGTGATAGTTCTATTGAATTGTTCAAAGGCCTCTTACAAGGCCACTCCTAATAGGGTGATTAAATCCTCTAACAAGGTCACACCTAATAGTGTGTTTTGTAACCTTTAACTAGGTTGGCTCCTAATAGGGCTCACTTCAGAAGAGTTAAAAATAGTAACTAGTTACATTGTTGGTTTTTCCCATATTGGGTTTCCACGTTAAATCTAGTCTCTTGTTTTCACATTATTTTCTTTATGCATGCATGTTAATCACTGATGAATGCTTAAGAATAGTTATAATTAATACTCTCTACAATAACTGAGTTTTAGTATTTCTCTGTATGTTTATCGAGTGACAGTAGTAAATGAATTAATAAGACATCTAAGGTATCTATGGTAATATTTTTGTGGTTAACTGATTCACCCCCCCTCTCAGTTACTCCATCTATATTTCCAATAGTGTTTTCATAGAAAATAACAACAAGTTCAGTGATTTCTTCTTTCATGCCTATCAACAATTATTTTATCCATACCAAATTTGAGCAGTTTACTACACCAACAACATACTCGACCTCAACAGTAGATTGGGAAATGCAATTTTGTTTCTTTCTTGTCCAGGAGACTAATCTCTATATAAGAAAGAAAGCTCCACCACTAGTACTCTTTTTTTCATCTACATTTCCTACCCAATTAGCATCTATATAAACTCTGAGATCAAATTTGTCATCCTTCTTATAATATAGACCATAGTCAGCAGTTCCTTTCAAATATCTCATAATTCTTTTCACAGCCATCATGTGTGTTTCCTTAGGATTGCGAGAGAATCTTGCCACAATCCCAATAGCTAATGCAATATCTAGTCTACTATGTATAACATACTATAATTTTCCAAACATGGATCTGTACAAAGTCTGATTCACTTCTACAGCATCATCATTCTTAGATTACTTTTGTCCAGTAACAATTGGATTTCCTACTAGTTTAGCATCTTCCATCCCATAATTTTTCAGTATTTCATTCACATACTTAGATTGTGTAATAAAAATTCCATTCTTCCTCTAATATACTTGTAAACCAACAAAGAATTTGATCTCACCAAACATACTCATTTCAAATTCAGTTTGCATTTCATTTGAAAATCTTTCACACAATTCATCTTGTCCACCAAAAATAATGTCATCCACAAAAATTTTTTCCAACAGGATACCTTTACCTTCTTCATCCTTCATCTATAGATTGCTTGTGTCATTTGTTCTTGAAAATCCAATCTATATGAAGTAGTTGTGCAACCTCTCATACCATGCTCTGGGAGCTTGCTTCAATCCATATAGTACTTTTTTTAGTTTGCACACCATGTGATGCAGGAGCATCCAGGGTGTAAGAGCAATCTTGCATCACCCAAAAATATTTATGTTTTTATATTCAGTAAGGGTTATTTTGTGCAGAGCTGCTATTTATGGAAAGTTACTATTTTTGGTAATTTTTGTATGTGCTCAGAATGATCTGATTTCTTTCTTGGAGGTTCATTTTGGTCATATAAGTCTGCCAGTAAAGTTTCATTGCCAGATCAAGTGTATATTGGAAGATATTGAAGATTTTTGGTATTGGCAGCAGGGTACAGAAACTTTGAACTCAGTTTTGAAGGCTTTAGAGGCCCCGAATGAGGTCAAAAATTTGGGTGATAGGCGCTTGCGCCAGTCAAGCCTGTAGAGCGCTTCGTGGTATTTCTGAAATGGGGTTATAATAGCCGATCGGGTCAACTGGTGATGACTTATGGTCTTCGGAAGTTGGGCCACCTGATATGGCGAAAAATAATTTTCTTCAAAATTTTTGTTCGGGTTTCAAAGGTTATCTTGAGCCAACTATGATGTAATAAAATGTAAAATAAAATAATTCTAAGTTGGTCGGCCTCATTGGCTAAAATTCTGGAACCTTCCCAGGCGGTGGAAAATTGCCTATATAAGCAAGGCTGTATTATTGTCTTAGGCAGTTCAGAATAGTTCTGGTTAGTAGATCTGGGTAATAGTTCGAGGCTTTATCCTACAGAATATTGTAAGGGAATGCCCAGGTGGCTTTGCATATTATAATTCTGAAAGTTTGTAATTCCACATTTGTGGAGATAATAAGAAGCCAATTTTCTGTTCTTGCATATTATTGTTGTTTCTCTATTTCTGTTATGTGTTTGTGGTATTAAGGGGAGCACCCTTCATCACCATGTGTCTTCTATTTGGATCAATAAAACCTTCTAGCTATTCTATGTAAACTTCTTCTTCTAGTATACCATTAAAAAATGCAGACTCTACATCCATTTGATATACCTTGAAATCTTTATACGCAACATATGCAAGTAGAGTTCTTACTCCATCCAATCTAGCTACAGGGGAAAATGTCTCCCCATAATCTATTTCTTCTTCTTGTGTGTATCCTTTGCATACTAGCCTAGCTTTGTTCCTAGTGATTTCACCATTTTCATTCATCTTATTCTGAAACACCCACTTTGTTCCTATAACATTTTTCTTTTCAGGTCTTGGCACCAGAGCCCAAGTATCATTCTTCTCAATCTAGTCAATCTCTTCAATCATTGCTTGTATCTAGTCTTCATTCCCCAATGCCTCTCTCATTGACTTGGGTTCAAATTCACACAATAGGCATGTTGGATCCTTAGTCTTACTTTTGGTTTGAATTCTAGTATTTTTGTCTCCAATTATCTGTTCAAGCTTGTGGTGTCTTCTTACATATTTTTCCAAAATAGGTTCAACTCGTATCTCCTCTATTTCATTAGGTTCCCCAACAAGATTGTTAGATTCAACTTCTAAATGCTCAACAACCTCTTCATGATACTCGATAGCATTTTCTTGTAGCTTGACATGTTCTTGTTCTCTTTCGGCACTATTTTCCTGATGCTTGACAGTGTCTATCTGTTGCTCGGTATTCCTTACCTAAGACTTGACATCAGGTGCAAGTCTATTACTTGCCTCTTCTTCTTCCACAATATACACAAAAGATCGATAATCTTCTAGTTCTCTTTTACTATCAGCTTCATTTCTTTTTTCATAATCATCAATTTTGACATTCACACTTTCCAAAAAAAATTTAGTGTTAGAGTTCAAACACTTGTAAGCTTTACTTTTTGTGGAGTATCCTAGGAATATGCCTTCATCACTCTTAGCATCAAACTTTCCATTCCTAGTGTCTTTTAATATATAGAACTTACTTCCAAATATTCTAAAGTATTTAACACTCGGTGCATGCCCATGCCATAATTCATAAGGTGTTAGATTTGTACCTTTCTTGATCCATACCTGATTAAGAGTGTAGATAGTAGTGCTTATAGCTTCTTTCCAATATTTATGTGCAACATTCTTTCCAATCAATAATATCCTTGCACAATCCAAGATAGATCTATTTCTCCTTTCTGCTATACCATTTTGTAGAGGTGTTCTAGGTGCAGACATCTTCCTTTTAATTCCTCTATCATTGCAAAATAGATTAAATTCATTTGATGTAAATTCTCCACCTCGGTCAGATCTAAGACATTTCAAGTTCCTACCTATCTCCTTCTCAACTTTAGACAAATACCACTTAAAGAATTGAAAAGCTTCAAATTTTTCTTTTAGAAACTTCACATGCATCATCCTAGTATGATCATCAAAAAATAAGATAAAGTATCTAGCACCATAGTAACTTTGTACACCCATAGGTCCACAAAGGTCAGTATGAACCAAATCTAAAATGTTTTCAGAAGTAAAGGATTTTCTCTTAAAACTTGACTTTGTCATTTTTCCTAACTGGCATTCCTTGCACATCACATTCTTAGGTTTCTTCAATCTAGGTAGACCTCTTACCTTTTTCTTCTTACTTATCTCTACCAGATTGTCAAAGTTAACATGACATAGCCTTTTGTGCCATAACCAAATGTCATTAAGTTGTGCAATTAAACATGTTTCTTTAGATAGGTCAAGATAGAACAAATTACCTCTAGTCTCATCTCCACTTTCAATCAGTTCTCCAATAGCATTAAATATTTTAACTTGCTTGTGATGAAATTCCTCATGCTAACCAGTTTTGTTGAGTTGGGCAACACTTAATAGATTTTAATTAAGACCTTCAACCCAATATGCATTTTCACAAGATATCTTATTAGTCAATTTAATCAAACCTTTTCCTCTAACAAGACATGGTGCATCATTACCAAATTTTACACTTTTACCTCTGTAATGATGTAGGGTCTCAAACTTATTTTTGTCACCAATCATGTGATGTGAACAACCACTGTCAATAATCCATTTATCAGTCTTGTTCACATAGGATATCAATGCAGTTTTCTCATCCTCATCAGATTCATCTTTCATTGCAACATAGACTACCTCAATTTCAAAATCATCACTATCAATGTCAGTTTCTTTTTCAGCAATGTAACAAGATTTCTTACCTTATCCTTTGTAGTCTTTGTTCCATCGGTAGCTTTTGTCATCTTTTCTATCTTTGTGTTTGTTTTTCCTTTCATCATCTTTGTCCTTCCTATCAGGACATCTAGCAGCTATATGACCAACTTTATTACATGAAAAACATATAATAGGGAGTTTACCTTTATGCTTTCCTTTTCCCCTTCTTAGTCTTCTAGCCATAAGAGCTTCTAGATCTTCTAGTTCTTCATCAGAAGTGTCACTCTCACTTTCACTTTCACTTTCACTTTCATTTTCACATTCACTGATGCATCTTTCTTTTTCTTTCTTTGGCTTGTTCAGAACTAGCTGTGACTTGAAAGTAGATTCAACATTTCCAATGCTTCCAATAGTGAAATTATCATAGTTAGAGAGTTCAAAAGTAGTCAGCTTACCAAACAAACTTTCCAAGGTAAGCACATTAGTAGAGTTGCATCTAGATTCCTGAATAGTTGAGATCTTAATAGCATATATATCACATGGGGTTCTTAGTACTTTCCCAATGATTGTTTCATCATCAATAACCCCATTAGCTCCTCTAATAGCATTCATAATTTATTTTATTCTACCACAATATTGTGCAATGTTTTCACCTTCTTGCATTCTCATTTCATCAAACTTACCTCTAAGACTCTCAGCTTTTGCTTTTGGTACATTCAAATCACCACCATAGATTCTTGCAAGTGCATCCCACATATCCTTCGCATTTGTGCAATCCTTGATGTCCTCAAATTCTAGATAGCTTAGGGTAGACGCAATTTTTAGCATTTCCTAGTTATGTTCTTGCTTAGCTCTGATTTCTTCGATAGTCAAAGGTACGATAGGTGAGACATAGCTATTTTCAATGTAGTACTTTTCAGAGTCACCAATACCGGCTAGATGCAGCTTCATCAAGCTTTTCCATGCAGGGAAGTTTTCCTTGTTCAGCTTCGGTACCTCCTGCTTATACATCCTGATCATTTGCTTCAAGCCCCTTTAAAATTGATTTCTATAAAGACTAATAATAAGCATCAAAGCTCTGATACCAATTTTTAATATGATTTAGAACAATAGAGAGGGGGGTGAATCAGTTGTTCTCAGGTCCTGATGTATAAAACAATCTCAAAAACTTTTCCTTAAATCAGATCCACTAACCAAAACAAACTTGGTCATCACTAATTTAATAATAGAAACATACAACAATGTAGTCCACTACCCAGATGTAACTTAACTTGTAAAACATAGTAATTTTCAAACCCAAAACATTCACACAAGTATTAACACCAAGATTTATAGTGGAAACCCAATGTGGAAAAAACCACTCTGTAACATGCTACTATTATTTTTCACTCTTTTGAAGTGAGCTCAATAAAAAGCTAACCCTGTCAAAGGTTACAATACACACTGTCAAGTGTGACCCGGTTAAAGGATTTCAATCACCCTGTTAAAAGTGATCCTAGTCATAGGACTTACATACACTCCATTAGAATGCAACCTTGTTCAAAGGATTTAACAATGACTGTTAGGTCAACCTCTGTTAAAAGGATTTTGACTGTTACAATGGTTAGAAAGTAACAATATTTTCTAAAAAATATACAACTCACTTTGCAAATATCAAATTCAATTCCATACACTAATGCTAGTTTACTGACTTTGAAACTTTTCCATCTCCATCTCTGATCTGCTCAAAACTTTTCTTCAAGCAACCACCAGAATTCTCCTTCAGCCTTTTCTGCTTATTCAGTCAATAAAACTTTTACTCTTCTAGCATTCTTCATTTACCCATGCACATGCATATCCAAATGCTTAGGTCACTTTATATTTTCCTCAATTAGGTTAACTCATCTTACACTGCTCAATCTCATTCATAGATCTTAGGGTTAGGTTAGATTCATTGAATCTACCCACTTCATGTTCTTCGACACCTTTTCTAGAGTCATCTCAAATCTCTTAAAGATTTACAATAAAATGTTTTACAATGCATTTAATGCTTTCAAACAATCAATAAATAAAGTCAACACGTTTTACATAATCCAAGAATTCAAAAATGTCAGCTCCAAAACTAAATTCTCTTCAAATATAAAATTGTTGATGCTCGGTCAATACTATGATCATCCACTCAGTCTTCATGTAGAAATCTCGATCATTACTAAAAATGTTAACTCGTCTTACACTGTCTTCCTCGACAATTAACTGTTGTTCGATCGACACTATAATTTTTCTCGGCATACATTGACTCGGTCAACACTAAGATTACTTGGCTTAAACATGATTTTTCCATTCTTTGCTTGGTCAAGCCTACCAGTTTAGTCTTCAGTCTTACTAAGATAAATAATACATTATCTCATCATTGTGCAACATAGTCAAGTACACTTTTTAGTATAAAGATAACTCAACCTTTTCATAGGTGCTATTGTTACCAACCTTGCCTAGCCCCTTAGCAACACTCAAATATATATAGTACTTTCCTAAGTAGCAACAGTCTTCCCAGTTAATGTTTGACATCAATGACAATACAACAATTATTTCAATTGTAGTTTCCAATAGGGTTTCCATTATAAAAGTAGTGTTTGATGTGTGTGGCTCCATTGTTATTTGGTTTAATGCACTTTTACATAGTAATTTTACTCATAGTCTTTATAGTATGGAGGTTTGTTTTTTTATTTAAAGGTATCAGTAAGACTTTGAAATTTCTATTAGTTTTGATTCATACCCCCCCCTCTAAGTACTTATTTATTTCCAACAATTGGTATTAGAGAAGTGACTCTCTAGAATAAAATTTTGACAACTTGGGTACTATATCCAAGAATATGGAAAGCTATAGGTATAAAAGATAGTTGGAGGTAGCCAGTGAGATGATTAAAGATTTGAATAATAGGATAAAGGTCTCATTTGAAAAGAGAAATAGATTGTTTGAACAACTAAGGGTAATTCTAGATAGTATTGATGAACTATATAAAGGTAGTGCTTACTCTGAGGAAGCTAAAGAAACAATAATAGATCTTATGGAAAAGAATAATATCTTGAGTGAAGAAGTAACCAAGATAAAAAGAGAAAAAGAAATTCAAGACATAAGGATGTGTGAAGATCTTGAAGGATAAAGGAAAGATTAAGATACAAGGAAAGTTGGTCTACAAGCTAAGAAAACTATTGAGGATGTAGTAAAACAAAAGGAGGAAGAACTCTCTAGAATATCTTAGGAGAGTCAGTAGATCCTAAGTGAAAATGAAAGACTTATAGAAGAAAATGAAAAAATAAAGAAGGAATTGAAGTCTAGGAAAGAATAAAATGTGAAGTTGAACCAAGGTAGTGAAGAAATTAAAAATATTCAAGAACAATTAAAAAGAAAAAGGAAACCCAATGATGTAACCAGTCTATGTTACACATGAAAAGGAAAATTTAAAGTCACCGAGTCATCAAATTCTAAATCTAAAAAGCCACAAGAAGATCCAAATATAGAAATAAACAATCCAAGTAAGAAACTTCATAGACCTACTTATTACAAATGTGGAAAGATTTGTCATACAGCTAATGTCTATAGGAAAAAACTAGTAAGAAAATCTTATTCATTTAATGATTATTGATATAAATTTAGAAAGTTTGGTCATCAATCTTATGATTGTAGAGAAAGACTGATTAGTAGATCTTTTCAAGGGAGTTTTAATGGCTACTATAACACATGCAATAATTTTGTATAAAAGGCATAACATTGGAGATCAATAGTATCATCATTAATAATGTCAAACAAATTGGTGAGTGCACTAAGAAGACAAGGAAACATGAATGTAAGATGGACTATTAATGGGAAATATGGACACATGTCTATAAATTATCAATTAAGAGACCCTAGAGGTAATACTAGACCCTCGAGGATAACATGTATGGCATTTTTTCATTGTCACAAGATTGGACATCTAGCAAGAGATTGTTGGTATAGGAATTAGTCACTAAGAAATGAAGATAGGAAAGGTAAAAATATTAGTGATCCTGAAGAAGTGAAGAATCAGATGAAGAAGATCTGGAGGAAAGTAGGAGAAAAACTACAAGAAGAAATTATTTTTGAAGAGACACCATCCTCTGGTAAAGGGGATCCTACTTCAAACTAAGAATATTACTATCTTAGGGGGAGAAATTTATTGTAAAATGAGTAAACCAATCCCCTTATGACTATGTGTGGTAAGATATATTAGCATTTTGTGATATATTACAGTGCAGTATTATGAATTTGTGAAGTTATGATGATAGGTATACAAAGATTGATATGTTTGCGAGTAAAAGTTAAGTTTAGGTATTGATTGATATAAGGAATATATAAGGTTAACAGGTTAAAAGAATTTATTACATGGTCTTATAGATTTTAGAACTCTTTGTTACAATATAATCATGAAAAGTTAAGTCATTTATCACTTTGTGATTTGGTAAATTACTAGAGAGCTTTTGAGAGAACATCAAAGAAACTACTAAGATAAATATAAACAAGAGAAGTTGATATTTTAGATTGAATCAATAATTTGAAGGAACCCTAGTTGTTAGTGGAGTAGAGCGGTGTGAGCTTAATTGTGACAAGAAAATATCTAGTGCGATCATGTTATTCATCATGGCTAGTAGCGTAGAAAATCCCAGATTGATTGACATTGCTGAGAAAGTGCAACCAAAGTACAAATTACATCCAATGAAAGTCTTTGAGGTTGATAAAGATGGATCCAAATACTCCATCCCTCCACAAGTGTTGTTAATAGAAGACATCATGACTTATATTCATTACAATATTGAGGAGATGGAAAATGATCAAATTGTGGAGGAATAATACAACATGTGTGTCATTGGAGTACTGATAGAAAAATTCAAACACTTGGAAACCAAGGGTTTAATGCATTATGTCCATATTCTGATGGAGTTCAATACAGAATGAGTAAAATATGTTTTGAGAAGATTCCATGTCCAATTCATTTGGCTGGATAGACTTGTTAAAATCATTAATAAAATGATCTGTATGGTCACAATACTCATGAATGATGGGAAACCTTGTACATTAAGGGAAAGTTACAACCCATAAAGTGACACGGTTCAAAAAATTAAAATAGGATGATAGATAAATAACAATAGTTGATGTTAACAATCTAGAGGTCATATTTGCATCAATGATAATAGGCTTCAAAGTGTATCAATCAAGAAGATTGAAAAGTATACCGAGTGATGCAATTCATGTTGCATACAAAATTGTGAAGGAAGGGATAAAATATGACCTAGGTGATATGGTGTGAATTCAACTATTTGAAAATTTGCAAATAATTCAAAAGGAAAAAGGTAATCACTGAAGAATGGCACACTCCTAGTATTTTTATTCTTCTATGTACAAATTTTTTTTCCTAGTAAGGTCAAGTAACTTGGAAAATAGATAGAATTGCTATTTATCAAATGAGTGAGTATATTAAGGATTTGAAAGATAAATTTAATCATACCATGTAGGGATACTTCAAAGACTTCCAGCCTCAAATGCATAAAATGCTTAGGATCCCAAAACATAGAGTGGAATGGTATAAGGATATAGTGTGTTTCATGATTGATACCAATTTGTGTATCATCTAAACGGTAGATCCTAGAACATCATGGGTACCTCATCTACCTGATTGTATAAATTGAAGGCTTTTGATTAATTAAGTTAAATCAAATTAATAAAGGTTTGTATTAGAATAATTATCATACTTACAATATTTATTCATCAATTGGTACTGCTCTTTTATTCCATTTTTGGTATTCTCCTCATTTCCACTTATGTATGGTGAATCAACAACTTAATTATATAGCTACTCACGATTAATCAATTCAATTTTCTTTAGTTTTGTAAAGATACAATTTCCAAGAACATCTAAACTTCAAAGATAGAAATTCCAAAAGTATAATTTATTTCTCATGGATGAAGGTAAGTGTCTTCATGATCAGAAGCTACATGTGATCCATCTGAACAATTGTCTACACATTTTAAGTAGATAAGTTTATCAAGGAAACTAATTCCTTTTATGATGGCATACTTGTATAATTTACTCGATGTGATAAAGGAATGAGATAAATCCACACCAGAAACTATCAATTGAACACCTTCACACATATCTTCTAAAATTTATTTCTCTAATCGAATACTGATATCTTTTATTTTATTCAAATGTTCCAAGAAGTTTTTTTTCTTCACCACTATGAGAATCACCTAGATCTAATGAGTGCTAAGTGTTCCATTCATTCTCATAAGAGATGGGTTTATGTGAACTACTACTCATAAAACAAGGGTCAATGAGTTTGACTCAAAAAATACACAATTGAATCCTAATACAAATATCATGGTATTTTAAATTATCAAGGCATATCCATGATATTGAGCATGAAGAAAAATCCCACAAAAATAAAATCTATAAATATAATTACATTTCAGAGTCTCCCATTTCCTAAATCTCTAAAATAATTTTAGTTATTTTTAGAATGTCATTATCTATATTTTATCATGTCTGCAATATTTAGTTACAAAATTTCATCCTACTCCTAGATTATTGTGTGATTCGAGATACTAATTAAAAAACCTCAATTTTTTCTAACAGTCTCTTTGTTAGTATGTTCTGTTAATATGTATTTTTCAAGGCTTGTATCTTTAAAAAAGTGCAATAATTAATTTGATGAATTATCTTCCCAAGAAACTGGAAGGGTATCTCTTTCTCCATTGATGGCTAGTACATTTTGGGTTAATAGCTCTTTTGCTTCCTATTTTAGTTTTCTTTTTAGAATTTGATACAAAGAGGCCATCCTAGAAAAAAAACTTTTCTTAAGTGGCCACAATGCAAAGGTTGAATTAAAGAAATCCAATATCTTGAAAGAAAAATATTTATTCTCGATTACCTAAATAGTCGAGCTAGAAAGGATAATGGCCTTATCATATAGATTATGATTATGGGATCCATAGAGGCAATAATCTTGTAAAGTCATAACTACTCACCAAGGAAAAAAAACTCATGATTTTTTTCCACTCACCAGTTTTTAGTGAGTAGTCCATCTATGATTCTTGCTTCCAATACCAAGTTCTTCCTTGAAAAAAATGAGTTTTCTTCCACTCCCTGAGTTTTTGATGAGAAGTCTATCTATGACTCTTTCTTGAAACACCAAGTTCTTCAGTGTAATAATCTTGACACTTTCAACCGGTCCTTGGCCATTTTGAAAAAAGACTAGTTTAGAACTCTAAATTGTTTATTTTTTTCCATGTAGTGAAAATGTTGGTCTTTTGTCATTGAAAAGAGTTTGAAGTCACATGGTGATATAGGTATAAAAAGGATTTATGATACTCTTCTCTATTATTGGTAAGTATTGTCTTCATCTGGGCTCTTTGTTCTCTATAATTTTGGATATTATTTTTAAATATAAAATGTAATAGATTTTATTTTGTGTTTTTTTCATTCTAGGAAAATCAGGAGCACTCTTTGCTTCCATTCTAGTATCTCTCATTGCTTCTTTGTATTATCTTTTCTTTGGTTATGTTGGTATGTATGAGCAACAAATTTCCATTATGTTGTGATGTCAATCACATTTCAACTAGTTACTCAATTTCACTATGCTATAGAAATTTTGAAAGCACAAATCCCCTTTAAAAGTAATGTTATAGAAATTAAATAAATATACAAGCTCTAGAAATTAGACCATAGTATAAGCTCTATATAACATTTTTTATGTTTTATTTAATTATCCGAAGGAGATTTTCAAGATTTATTCTACACAATTATGCCTAGTAATATGCCTTTAAGATTTAGGATTTTATTTGAGAAAATTTGATTGAAATTAGGGGCATAGGTTCTACTAGATAAATTTTAGGTGATTACATTTGCCCCTTTTTGAATCGACGTGTGAGAAACATGTTGATTCAAAGAATAGATTGCAAATAAGGAATCAATGCCAAAATTGATTAAACAAAGATTGATAAGATATATCATCTCTGGACTTGGTTGAGTGAAAACTGATGAGTGGGATGAGAGTATCTATCCTGATGTGAAGTGATGAGACCGAATATATGTAAGAGAGATTTAAGATAATTGTTCGACAAGGATTCTATCAGAGCTAATCACCTAAGAGACAATACCAGATTGATATGGATCTTGATGAACCTAATATGTCTTGACAGATTGAAAAGATTTATGTCCAAGTGAACTGATATGAAGTGATGAGAACACTCTTTCAGAAAGGAGATATAGAGAATCTCAAATTGAGATGCCCTAAGTGATGATGTTTAGTCACTGATTGACTTGATTGATAAATATTTGGTTCAATTACTATATTTTTAGATTAGGAGATTTGATTAAAAAATATTTTCTATATCCTTCAATTAGATCCTAGATCAGATGTTTGAGCTTCATCTAGTCATTAGTCTTGTGGCCTTTGTTGTGATGATAATCACAATTGTAAAAGTGATCATATGGCTTATAGTTATCAGTAAAAGTGATGGTCTTGTTGGTTTAAAGTGTCTTGAAGGAATTCCCAAGCGGTTCTCTAATAGGAGTAAATTATCTCTTAGGCCTAGGAACCCATGGCCTATCTATGTTGGTTTCATGTTTAGAGCTTGTTTGAGCACTCTTGTTAGCTTTCACAACAATAGACAAGTTGAAGGCTAGCTCTTTAGGTTTGGTCGAGGTAGACACTGAGTTTGTACCTATGATTCTATCATAGAAGACATATTTGGTTTTATTCCAAAACATGTTCTTGTATTTATTGTCTTGTTTGTTAGAAGAGGATTTATGCTCTTTATACTAAAGAGTGATTTTTCCCTTATAGATAAGGAAATCCTCTATGCGTATAGATGATTCAACCAATTTGTCAAATGAAGCATGTTTTTGTATTTACAAGACATAGTTCACCTTGGGAACCAAAGTTTTAATGAATATGTCAACTTTTTCAGTCTCGGGAATCTATCCTAGACATTGAGTAAACATTCTCTACCATCATTGGAGGAATGTGAAAAAATGTTCTCCCACGCACTATTTAGTGTTGCAAAAATTGAGCATGGTGACAGTATCAAAGATATTGTAATAATATGGTTGGATAAATTGTCGATCCAACTCATCAAATTTTTTTATTTCAGGGGCAAGAGAAGTGAACCAACTCATGGCCTAGAAACCAAGACTCTGAGGAAAGATTCTCCCTAGGTAAGTGTGGTTGTGCATAAATAAAATTCTTAGGGCACAAAATTCACACACATGATCTTGAGGATCCTTATTTCCATTATACTTGTCATATTTAGGGATCTTCACCTTTGATGGGAAATGTGGCATGTAGATATTTTTGTCAAAAGGAAAAGGAAATATTGATTCAAGTGATTACTTGTTAGAGGGTTGGTCCTTATCCTTCTTCAATTGGGAAATCTCACAATGTAGATCCTATAATTATTTGGTGAGGGAAGTAAGAGGAGACTCTTCCTCTTTTTGCAATAAGTCATCAACATCAAAGTCTGGTGGAAGCTTTTCATCCATGGAAGAAAGGTGTATGAAGTAGTGATCTTTGTCTTAATTCATGATGGCTTGAACCACTTTGTGAAAATCTTGTCTTCCTAACACTTTCAAATCTCTTCTTGTATGGTATCTTCTAATCCATAGAGGAATCAAAGTCATGCCTTCCACAGGTACCTGAGTCAAATTTGGCCATGTTGAGGTAATAAAATTTCTTAGTATCACCAAAGGGTATTGGCTGATAATCAGAAGCTTGATGCAAATGTTCTTCATGAAAAGGTGGCCCAATGGTTTCATAAATGGCTTTCCCTTGGGAATCATATCTATCCTTATAATAAAAAATACAGGTTATGAATGGCATGGAATATGAATTTGAAAAACTAATAGTAATAAGGTAACTTAAGCTTGAACCAAGAGATCAAGGTAATCATAGTGATGTCTCAAGAATAATTATTTAATAATAAAGTGGATAGAACAAGGTGTAAGGTACCAAGATTGAGGACTAAATGTCTACTAACTAAAACTAGTGACCAAGTTGATATAGCCAAGAGAGCTAAGTACAAGGTACTAAGAGGGAGGATTGAATGCCTGCCATGTGGCACTCGTGAAAAAGTTTAAGAAAAGGTTTAAATTTCTAAAAATATGCTTGAGACAAGACTCTAGAGAACTTCCAATATCTAAAAGGAAAATCAAAGAGATACCAAATCACTAATCAAACGGTTAATCAATTAATAATACCAGTTTGTAGATAGAATATTTGTTGATAAAAAGGAGACAAGAGTACACCAAGACAACCAAGGTCTGAGAATCTAGGAACAAGCTATGACAATCAATCAAACATAGGATGTGTAATTTACCAATATCTTCAAAACTTTTGATTAACCTAGAAAAATTTTACTTCATATCTTTGATGAGTCTATGTATCCCTAAACCAAGTTTGAATGTCTCCAAGTAAGTAAATAGAGTGATCAAGCAATAGTCTCCAAACAATCCAACAAAGGAAAAAGCAACTTTGGGGATACAAGCAATTGTAAAGTCTAACAAGACATAGAAATGTGTCCAATGTATCAAGTGTATGTTCACAATAGTCTTCATGTGACACAAGGCAGGGAGTAAGAGGGGCCAAACAATGGCACACCCTAATGATCCAAGCTTGCTTAATACATGCAAAAGCAAATAAACACAACAGTGAGAGAGAGAATACCAGATCTTTCATATATTTTCATCAAATAGAACCATACATGCTGGGCTATAAGGCCTTCCTGATTAGGGCCAGATATTACAATGAAATACAAAAGTCCTCCAACATGTGAGGATCTATCAAAATCTTTACTTCTATCTTCTATCAAACTCCTATCCCAAAAACTGCTTCCTAAACTCTAAACCAACAACTACATTTATACAAGAAGCTACTGAGATGAGTCAACCTTCAGATCCATAATCAATAGAAGGAATGATTAGATCTAGGACCACACACTTCCCAATGATGGATTCCAACAATAAATCTATGATCCAATATAAATGCACAAGTCGGCCACAACAAAAACCAAAACTAAACCCTTTGGTGAGCAAGATAAGCGAGCAGCAGATAGCCAATGCTGAGCACCAATGAAGAAACTGACCTCCTAGGAGAGAACCAACCACACTTGGTAACCAAAAGAAACCAACCAACTACTGACCAACTTGGTCAAAGCAGAAACTGAGAAACACAGACAAACTCAAAAAAAAATTTGTGACACAGGATTGCCAAGGACCTGAGATGCTCCTACATCAGACACCTAGGGTTATTTTGAAATGATTCTCTGAATCATTTGGTAGGTCTAGTCTGAGCTACATCTAAATTAGACTATGAAATCCAAGAACTATCTTCCATCGGTCTATTCTTCCACTTTACCAGATAGTCCATATACTATTTTCCTCTTGTACTCTTGCCAACTCTTTCCTTCAAAATATGTTCAACTTCATCATTCTACTTCTTAGGATATTCTGTCGGTACTTTCACTTCTTCATCAAGTTCATGATAATCATACAAATCAAAAATGTTGAAAATTGATGATATGTCCATGTCATCAGGTAACTCAATCTCATATGCATTTCCACTATCAAATTTCTTCAAAATCTTGCAAGGTCCAAACTTCTTCATCTTCAGCTTTCCATATGTTCCAATAGGAAATCAACCTTTCTTCAAATGAAACATCATGTTATCACCAACATCAAAATTTTTATATCTTCTTGATCTATCAGCTCTATCTTTATATTTCTAATTACTGTCTTCCAACTTCATCTTTACATCTTCATGTAATGTTTTCATGTACTCAACAAATTGAACTCCTTTAGCACTTTTCTTATTCTCATCAACAATGTCTCTCAAATCAGGAATTCCTCTTGATTATGTTCCATTCACAATCTCAAATGGTGTCTTTCCAGTACTCTTATTCATTGAATTATTGTATGCAAACTCTAGTTGTTCCATTATAGAATCCCAATTATTTGGTGTGTTTCCAACTAAACATCTCAAAAGATTTCCCAAACTTATGTTCACAACTTCAGTCTATCCATCGTTTTGTGGGTAAAATGTAACATATATTTCAACTCAGTGCCAAATTTATTCCAAAGGGTTTTCCAAAAGTATCCGACAAATTTACTATATCTATTAGAGATAATACCCCTTGGTAATCCATGCAAACTGATAATTTCCTTAAAGAAAATATTTTCTATATGTACGTCATCTGATGTCTTTCTACAAGGTATAAAATGTGCCATTTTAGAAAATCTATCCACAACAACAAATATAGAATCATTACCTCTTACTATCTTCGATAAGCCAAGAACAAAATCCATACTTATGTCAATCCATGTTTCTCAGGAACAACAATCAGTGTATACAATCGAGTATTCTAACTTACTCCTTTGCAACTTGACAAATTCCACAACTTTTCACAAATTTTTAAACATCTTTATACAACTGTGGCCAAAAGTACTTTTCCTTAAGAAAATTCAATGCTTTATCAATACCAAAATGTCTAGCTAAACCACTACTATGTTTCTCCTTTATCAAATTAGTTCTCATTTTTCCTCTCGGTATACACAACTGAATACCTTTAAACAACATACCTTCCTGAATAAAATATTCATCCCATGTAGTACCTTGTTGATCTTGAATAGGTGCTATGCACTTTCTCCATGGCTTAGAAAAATCAAGGTTAAATTCATAAGAATCTCTCATCTCATCAAAACCAAGAACTTCAATTTTCATCTTGTTCATCAAAGATCTTCATCTACTCAATGCATCAGCAACTCGGTTAGTGACTCCACTCTTATGCTTTATCACAAAAGTATAACTCTACAAATACTCAACCCATTTCATATGTCTCTGGTTCAACTTATTCTGACTACCCAAATACTATAAAGCCTTATGATCAGTATACAACACAAATTCACTTGGTATCAAATAATGTCTCCATTTCTTTAGTGCTTGAACAATAACATATAAATCTTGATCATACATAGAATATTTCCTTCTAGCATCATTCAACTTTTCACTAAAGAAAGAAATAGGTTTACCTTCTTGAATCAATATAGCTCCAATTGGACTTCCACTTGCATCACATTCCACTTGAAATACCTTACTAAAATTAGGTAATGCCAAAATAGGTAATTTAGCAACCTTCTACTTCAATACCTCAAAACTTTTGTCAGCTCCATGTGTCTACTTGAATTCTCTTCTATCTCCTCGCATAGTCTCAGTCATAGCATTACAAATTAAACTAAAATTCCTTTTGAATTTTTAGTAAAATATTTCCAAACCATGAAATGATATTACCTCACTAGCATTCATAGGTGTAGGCCAATTCAAAATAGCTTCAACCTTTTCAAGATCCATCTTCAAACCATCAGCTAAAATAACAAATCTGAAATACACAATCTCCTTCATGAATGAACACTTTTTTCAGATTTATCAGCAACTTTTTCTCTTTCAATCTCTGCAAAGCTTATCTAATATGCAAAAAATTTTCTTCTCTAGTCTTACTGATTATCAAAATATCATCAAGATATACAATCACAAACTTACCCAAGAATTTCATCAAAACTTCATTGATCAGCCTCATAACAGTACTTGGTGCATTAGTTAAACCAAAAGGCATAACCAACCACTCATACAAACCTTCTTTTGTCTTGAAAGTAATCTTCCATTCATCACCTTCTCTAATTTTGATCTAAAGATACCCACTTTTCAAATCAATCTTTTTGAAATACTTTTCTCAAGTCAAACTATCCATTATGTCATCCATTCGCGGTATAGGAAACCTATACTTCACTGTTATCTTATTGATTTCTCTAGAATCAGTACACATTCTCCATTCTCTATTCTTCATAGATGCCAATACAATAGGTATTGCACAAGGACTCAAAGTTTCTCTTGTCAAACCTTTCTCTAGCAACTCTTGAATTTGTCGGTTCAATTCCTGATTCTCGGTAGGTGTCAACCGATGAGGTGCCTTATTCGGTAAACTAGCTCTAGGGATTAGATCCATACAATGATCAATGCTTCTTTTTGGTGGCAAACCATTAGGTACATTATCATAAATGATATCACTATACTCAGTGAGTAACTTATCAATCTCCTCAGGGACATTATCCTATGTTTTCTTACTCGATTTGTTAGGGATCACATCAAAACATACAACATTCTTCTTCAAAGAGTTAACAAACATTCTTCCCTCCATCAAAAAAACTTTTATAGATGTGCAAACATTACTAATAGGTTCTTTCATCAACGGTAATAAGATTTGTTTCTTTCCATCATCTACAATAGTATACTTATGCAATCTTCCATCATATATAGCATGTCTATCATATTGCCAAGGTCTACCCAACAAAATATGACAATAATCCATAGGCATGATATCACATAGCACCTTATCATAGTGCTTTCCAATCTTCAAATTCACATTACATTGTTCACTTACCAGGAGTGTATGCTCATCTTTGATCCATGAAATCTGATAGGGCTTCGAATATACCAACCTTTCCAACTACGATTTTGTGACCATCTCTTCAGATGCCAGATTCTCTGAGTTACCACTGTCAATGATTACCTTCCAAACTTTATTAGAAACTCTACATCTGGTCTTGAACAAACTTTTCCTTACCAGACTTTCCTTCCTACTTTCATTCCACAGTGCTCTCCTTACCATCAAGTTATTTTCTTTCTTAGGTTCATTCGATGACTCTTCTTGCACCAAAGCATTTCTACTACTACCAGTCTTCTTACTAGCCTGTGTACATTCAAAATATATATGTCCTTCTACACAATTGTAACAAGTTCCTAAAAAATTCCTCTGCTATAACCACCTCAGTAGTTACTCCCTCTACCTCTAGATGAAATTTCACCTTTCTACTCGGTCTTACCTTTGTCTAGATTTGTTTTTTCTGGTTCAAATCTACTATTTTAACCATTAGATCTACCTCTTCATCTAGGGAATCTACCACCTCAACCTCTTTGTCTTTTCTCATGTCTCTTCTTCAATTTCTCCTTGGCCTTCAATGCAAATTGCTAAGCCTCTTCAATGTTCTCCAATTTGACCATACTAATTTTTCTCTTGGATGAAAACTCTCAAACCATTCAAGTACCTACCAATTCTTTGCACATCCTCTTCATCATGTCTAAATCTAATATCTAATCTATAGAATTCCCTAGTATACTCCTTTACTGAGCTATCTTTCTAGCTCAAACTTTGCATTCACCAAACTAGGTTAATCTGATAATCACAAGGTAAGAACTTTCCTTTCAATTTGTTCACCATTTTATTCCATACCTGATTTTGTCTTTTCCTTTCCTCTTCCTATCCATCTATAGATGTTCCCAAAATAAGGATGCATGAATTTTCAACTTTGTGCATGCAATCTTCACCTTCTTATCCTCAAGAATGTTTTCATATTCAAAATAATTTTCCATCGCAGTGATCCAATCCACCAATTCATCAAAATCTAGCTTTCCACCATACTCAGGAGGATTGAAATGTGGTGTTGACTTCAGACTTGTCAAAGCCTTCAAAAATATTTCTTCACCTTGATCCATAACAGGTGCAGGTTTTGCATTCACCTATTCTTCTTCCACTTCATCATCACTAACATCTTCAAGATGTCTACCTCTTCTTTGGGCTATTTCAACAGCTTCTAACCTAGCAACAATCTACCTTAGCATATCTTCCAATCATGGATTTGCATCTTGCCTCCCATGAACCATCTTTACAACCCTCTATAATTGTAGGTTAGATCACAATATACTACCCCACAACAATCAAATAGGGCTTCAAGAGGAACCTACAAACCTAGATTCGCAGACCTAGATCAAGATCTCACCCTCGCTCTACTACCACCTGATGCAAGGTAGGGAGCAATAGGGGCCAAACAATGGCCCACCCTAATGATCCAAGACTACTCAACACATGCAGAAATAAACAAACACAATAGTGAGAGAGAGAATGGAAGATGTTTCATATATTTTCATCAAATAGAACCATACATGTTAGGTTGTAAGGCCTTCCAAGTTAGGCCCAGATATTACAATGAAATTTAGAAGTCCTCCAACATGTGAGGATCTATCAAAATCTCTACTTCTATCTTCTATCAAACTCCTATCCAAAAAACTATTTCGTAAACTCTAAACCAACAACTACATTTATACAAGAAGCTAGTGAGATGAGTTTTCCTTTAGATCCACAATCAATAGAAGGAATGGTTAGATCTAGAACCACATGCTTCCCAATGATGGATTCCAGTATTAAATCTATGATCCAATATAAATGCACAAGTCAGCCACAATAGAAACCAAAACTAAACTGTTAGAAATAGGAAACACTTAGAGGGGGGAGTGAATCAGTATTTCACAGACTTTTACTTTTGCCCACTTATGGATATAACAGATTACTTTAGTGTATACAAAGATTATCAAGCTGATTAACAAACATAGCAGTAAATAGAAAGAACTCATAACACATCATATGTTCTCGAGGAAACCCTCACCAAGGGAAAACCCCAGTGGGGATGGTACCCACAAAGATCACTAATCAAAATTATCTTGTTAGGCATATTGGACCCTATTAGGAGTCAATTTACAATATATAGTAGATCTGTCCTGGTTAAAGGACTTTAGGCCTTGTTAGAAGCCTTAACCTTGTTAGGAGTTAGATTACAAAACCTGATCACCAACTGAGCTCACTGACCAAACAGGTAATAAAAGCTATTTCAGATTGTAATATGGTACTTCTTACAACTTCACATCAATATCCTTTGCTGCTATCACAATATACAACTATCACAAGTTATCTTTTCTTTCTTTTCACATAACATCTATCTTTCATTACATTTCAAGTATGCCTCATATATGAGGCATTAGAGCTAATAAATTTACATGGTCAGCTTCCAAAATATTTATCCAAGAGTAAACATCTAGGATGTCATCCCTTCATAATGTTAAGTCATTATTTTGACAAGCAAAAATAATCCCTTAACTCTTTCCCTAATACAGTCTCCAAAACTGTTCTCTCTACAAAAAGTATCTTCGATAAAATTTGAATAACTTTGTCTGTACTACTCCAAACTTTATGTTCACAGAGATGGGGTATCCTCATACTCTATAGAAGCTTTAGTTAACTATGCAAACAAAAATATTTCTCCAGTAGACGTCGCCAACTAAATCTTCATCGGGTGCTCTCTCAGGATCACTATATCCATACTTAGACAATTTCTTCCTTCAACTTGCCATACTTGCATTCCAGATTTTGTGCTCTTAATAGAGATCATATGTTTCCATAATGACAACATCTATCCATCCACATTAGCCAAATTGCCAACAATCTCCCCCTTTTTCATTGGTGGCAACATATGGGAAAATTTGCTAAGTGTGCAAACAAAACTTCAAAGTACTTACACAAAATTATGTCCAAAAGTTATACAACACATATAAAATATTGTAATCCATAGAATAGCTCCCCCTATGAGTATCCTTCCTCATAATATATTCAATTTTCTTCTATCTCTCCCCCTTTGACAACAATGACAAAGATAGGGTGTAAAAAAAATTCAAAAAAAACTTTATACCTTGTTATCAGTTATTGCAAAGCTGATAGGCTTGCAACACAATCACCAAACTCTCACTTCCATGATTCAAAATATTTCTCCCATACCTTCCTCATGGATTCAGTAACATTGAGTAGAGTACTCAATCTGTATGCTGTTGTCTGACAAGCTTGCAGGGAATTGAAGCTAAACTTCTGAAAAGATGTCTTTGCTGAAAGACACTGTTCAATTTGGTCTTCAAAAATTGAGGTCTTGATTGAGATGTGCTCTCTCAAGATGTTAATCCTGAGCATCTTTCTATTCTTCTCCTCTACTAACATTCTGATTTCATCATTTAACTTCCTTATGTTCTTCTCTACAGAACTTATCTTTACATTTGGGCTTGAAAAGGTGTTTGTTTCAGCTGTAACTGCATTTATCTTCTCTCTGATCTTCTTATCTTCTTCAGCTATTAGGATTTCTAATTTTGTGCATTGTATATACAAACTCTTTCCAGTCTCAAAAACTTTCCTCAAATTCTTTATGCATACATCCAAACTACCAATATCATTTCAAATATTTACACTTAAATTTTGTTGCATTTCTGCTTCAAAGTCTTCCTGAACTTTTGTTCTAGCAATATCCTTTAAGTTAGAAAATTTAGAGTCAAAAGAGTTTATTACTATTTTAGCTTTCTCAAGTGGATCTGATTCAGATACCTTAGTGCTGATCACACTCTCAAGTTTCTCTATCAAAAATCTAACTTTGCCTTCAAGGTCCTTCACCTTCTTATTCTTTCCAATAATTTTGTTAACAGATGTGATGAACTCAAGCTGATTATCATCATCAACTTCTTTACCAAGGTCTTTAAAAACTAAACCAATTTGTCTCTTCTTACTGTCAGGTGCACTAGGGGTAGTGACCTCTGTCAAAATTTGTTTACCTTTAACTGTCTGTACTGCTGGAACTAATTATGATACTGCTGGTGCTTCCAATGCCTCTGTATCCTTTTCTGATTCAGTAATCTTGTCTTGCTCTTCTAAAGCCAATTTGTCAACAATGTTTCCTAGATCATGAAATACTACATCATCTAACTCTAGTGTCACTTTGGTTCCTTCAGTGTGCATTGATTCTTTGCCAATATTGATATGTGAAGAATATGGAACTTCTTCAATACCAACTTCCTCGGCATGCGGTTCCTCTGATTGCTTCTGCTGAGGGTCTGATTCAACATGCTTTCCTACAACTATATTTGCAAGAACTTGCATTACTACTTGCTCTGTCTCTTTCTGTACTTCCTCCTTTTTGCCTCCCATTATAAGGATTGTTCTTCTCTTAGTTCTCAATAAAGTTCCAAGAGACTTCAAGAATCTCTTCAAATGGTTTTCATCCTCAACTCCACAGAACTATCTAATTACATGTTCTCTCATCTTTATATCCTCTTCTTGTCGTCTCTATTTTCTATTCACAAGTCTTTTATACAAATCTTTTGGGATCTTACCATGAATAGTGCTAAGTTTCTTATCTGTCACAATCATATGTGTAATCATTGAATTCTCAAAATTTAATCTATCAAATGATCCATATAGATCATAGAATTTATTCAACTTAGTGAAGTCTCCATGCTTCAATATATCTTCATTAACTCTTTCAATTCTTGGCTTCCAAGTTTTCTTCTTGATTGAAACTACATCATCATCTTTAATTACTGCTACATTTCTAGGTACAGGTGGTACAATTATTTTTTGTCTCTTGCCGCATCCTGTTGCACTCACTTTTACTCTTTTACTAGGTGGAAAAAAAGATTTATCTCCTTCATCTTTTTTAGGTACTTCAACTTTTACCTTTGCTGCAATAGGATCAACAGGATCTACACTAGATGTCTCAAGTGAAATTACAAGATTTTCACTTTGCTTCAAGGCTTCTGCAGTCTTCTTAGCTATGTCAAACTCATGACTTGACATACTTTATTCTTTTAGTATTTTCTTCATAGTAGATTTAACTCTCTTACTAGATTACTTCTTTCCTTTCAAACTTATTACAAAGTTGAAATTCTCTTCATAGGTTCCAAACCTATTTGCATGACCATCCACCTCACACTTTAACAATCTATTCACATATCCTACTGTTTCTACTTCAAATATTTCATAGCCAAGAGGGTCTATGAATTCCATTCTAGGCTCAACTTCTTCAATGTAGGTGAAATCAATTTCTACCATAAAACAATTGTCATCTTTATGCTTTTCAACTAAGGATTGAGGAATCCTTGATTTGTTCTTAACAATATTTTGAAAAGTCTTCAATACAAGCTTCACACTGTCATTAACTTTATCAAAAAGGTGCTTCATGTAGATTGAGTTTATTCTTTCCATTGTGTTAACATTGTCACTCCAATCAACTATGTAAGGAAATCTTCTCAAAATATGGAAAAACACATAGGTTATCAGAGATGAAAACCTAAACTGTGTGTACTTAGCCTTCTTAGTCTTTTCTAAGTTCTCAAATAACTAAATTTTCAAAATTTCACATAGGTCTACTTGTTTCTTCTCAATACACATAATATAAGCTGCATGAACCATTCTTGTAGCCATTTTATCTTCCCTTGAACTACCATAGAATTTAGTTGTTAGGATCTTGCAAAGGTACCTAACATTATGTTGCTTAATTTTACTTATCACAATTCCTCTACCATTATAACTAGATCCAGTGTTGTCTAAAACAATATTTCTCATGTTCTTTTCATGCAGTGGAATCTCTCCAACTTTAGATAATCCAATAACATCATGAATTAGGTCGCAGATATATCAATAACTCTATCCTCCATCCAGAATTTCCCATTGTGGATTCTAATCAAAATGATCTTGGTACATTCCTCATCATTAAATTCATACTTCATGGAATATTTGATAATTTAATTGTTCTCTAGGTGCCCATAGCTGGTTTAACTGACATGTCTTGATTTTACAATTTCTTGTAATCATCACTAAAATTTGCATCTTCCAAAGTTTCAAACTTGCAACCTAAATATCCTTTAACATTCTCAATGTGCAATACTTTGTCTGGTACGGATGATAGTGCTAGACTATTATCAATTTCAGTTGGTTCTACTAGTTCTTTCTTAATCTTAGGTCTATTCTTATCCTTAACATTATGAACCATACAAATATCCATCTTATCAACTGATTAAAGATCATAAAATACCTCAACTTTACAAATCTAGGGTTTCGGTATGATCGTCGCTGCAAACTGCTTCCAAACTTCTTCAAATCATCCTCAACTCACTTTTTCTTCTTTCAAATCTATTTTCAATCACTTTGTAATCATCATAACCTTGATTTCAATGTTATAACACTTCACATTAACCTGATCTGACATCGCATTCATTCATTTTTCTACTAAAACCTCAAAAAACTAATTTTGCAAACCTGCAACCATAAAACTTTCTGTGACCTCGCAAAACACAATATTTTCTTTTGCGCACTTAACCATAGCATTAGTACAACATAATAAACCTATATCTAACTATGCAAAACTTAACTCATTCAAATTCCTAATCTACACTAATCCTAAGTCCTAAACTATAGAAACTTACATAATTTAAGTACTTAAAGAAGGGTCAGCTAAAGATTCATCCTTAACATTAGTTACATTACCTTCTTGACTACTTTTGATGCTAACTATATCTCCTTGATCTGTGCCTTTATTAAATTTTACTTCATGTTTACTACTACAACAACCTTTCTCTTTGTTTCCTGCATTTTCATTCCTTCTTGCATTGTTCCTAGGGTTAGGGTTATGATGATAACCTCCATTGTTCATTCTGCAAAATCTTGTTGAGTGTCCAAACTTGTTGCATATCTGACAAATGATTCCATTGTTTCCAAATCTTTGTCCTCGCTGGTTAATCTATGACCTACAATTTCTAGCAATATGTCCTACTTTTTTGCATCTAAAACATACTATGACTTTTCTTTGATTCATTTCTTCAATAGATTTCTTATCTAAATTGTTAGTATTCCCAATCATTCTATCATAATTATTCAAAATTACTTTAGGTCTTCTACATTCATTAGCTCTGTGTCAAAAACTATGACAATAATAACAATGTCCATTAAGAGGTTTAAATTTCTTACCTGTGCAATCTCTCTTCATGTGCCCAATAGTATTACAAGAAAAACATCTACCTTTGAATTCTCTTTGCATTCCTTTAGATGATTATTCCTATTTTTATTCTTCTTGCTTTGATTCTTCTTTCTCTCTAGGTGGTTCTTCTTTAGGTGGATCTTCCAATGTGTTCTCATCTAGCTTTATTTCCTCCACACTTTCAGATGTCTTCAGATCTGGCTTCTTACTTTCATGGATTGTTGTAAACATACTAAATCCAAATCCAGTCCTATCAAAGAATGGTTCTTCAAAAGAAATTTGTTTTCCAGTCTTATCACTATTTCAATATAGCCTTTCAAGTTGTTGTTTAGATTGAGTTAATTCACCTTTCACAATTTTATTATACTTCTCAAGTTCCACATACTGCACTATTACTTTTTCAGATTTGAATGTTTCCTTTTCAAGTCTTGATGTCATATCTTCATTCTCAATTTTCAATTTTTCATTATCAGATCTCAAATTTCCATTTTTCATACTAAGCTTCAGATTTACTATCTTCAACTCATGCTTAAGGATCTCATTTTCTTTTTCTAATTCATCACAATCTTCAACAAGCATATCATATTTGTTTTCAGATTTTAGATCTTCAATCTTACCTTTTAATTTGTCAATAGCATTCTTGGCATCTTCATATTTTCTTCTTAAGGAGTTTCTTTCATCAGTAAGCATATCAATTTGTTCAAGAGCTTCTTCAAGATTCTTCTGAAGTTGATCCATATCCATAGAGATCTTACTCAAGCTGCTAAGCTTTCCTTGAATGTTCCTTCTCCAAGCAACTGTGCTCTGATACCAATTGTTAGAAATAGGAAATACTCAGAGGGGGGGGTGAATCAGTATTTCACAAACTTTTACTTTTGCCCACTTATGGATATAACAGATTACTTTAGTGCATACAAAGATTATCAAGTTGATTAACAAACATAGCAGTAAATAGAAAGAACTCATAACACATCATATGTTCTCGAGGAAACCCTCACCAAGGGAAAACCCCAGTGGGGATGGTACCCACAAATATCACTAATAAAAAGTATCTTGTTAGGCATATTGGACCCTGTTAGGAGTCAATTTACAATATATAGTAGATCTATCCTGGTTAAAGGACTTTAGGCCTTATTAGAAGCCTTAACCTTGTTAGGAGTTAGATTACAAAACCTGATCACCAACTGAGCTCACTGACCAAACAGGTAATAAAAACTATTTCAGACTGTAATATGGTACTTCTTACAACTTCACATCAATATCCTTTGCTGCTATCACAATATACAACTATCGCAAGTTATCTTTTCTTTCTTTTCACATAACATATATCTTTCATTACATTTCAAGTATGCCTAATATATGAGTTATTAGAGATAATAAATTTACATGGTCAGCTTCCAAAATATTTATCCAAGAGTAAACATCTAGGATGTCATCCCTTCATAATGTTAAGTCATCATTTTGACAAGAAAAAATAATCCCTTAACTCTTTCGCTAATACTGTCTCCAAAACTGTTATGTCTACAAAAACTATCTTCGGTAAAATTTGAATAACTTTGTCTGTACAACTCCAAACTTTATGTGCACTAAGATGGGGTATCCTCATACTCTATAGAAGCTTTAGTTAACTACACAAACAAAAATATTTCTCCAGTGGACGTCGCCAACTAAATCTTCATCAGGTGCTCTCTCAGGATCACTATATCCATACTTAGACAATTTCTTCCTTCAACTTGCCATACTTGCATTCAAGATTCTGTGCTCTTAATAGAGATCATATGTTTCCATAATGACAACATCTATCCATCCACATTAGCCAAATTGCCAACAATCTCCCCCTTTGTCATTAGTGGCAACATATGGGAAAATTGGCTAAGTGTGCAAACAAAACTTCAAAGTACTTACACAAAATTGTGTCCAAAAGTTATACAACACATATACAACATTCTACTCCATATGATAGCTCCCCCTATGAGTATCCTTCATCATAATATATTCAATTTTTTTCTATCTCTCCCCCTTTGACAACAATGGCAAAGATAGGGTGTACAAAAATTTCAAAAAAAACTTTATACCTTGTTATCAGTTATTGCAAAGCCGATAGGCTTGCAACACAATCACCAAACTCTCACTTCCATGATTCAAAATATTTCTCCCATACCTTCCTGATGGATTTAGCAACATTGAGTAGATTACTCAATCTGTATGCTGTTGTCTGACAAGCTTGCAGTGAATTGAAGCTCAACTTCTAAAAAGATGTCTTTGATGAAAGACACTGCTCAATTTGGTCTTCAACAATTGAGGTCTTGATTGAGATGTTCTCTCTCAAGATGTTAATCCTGAGCATCTTTCTATTCTTCTCCTTTGCTAACATTCTGATTTCATCATTTAACTTCCTTATGTTCTTCTCTACAGAACTTATCTTTACATTTGGGCTTGAAAATGTGTTTGTTTCAGCTGTAATTGCATCTATCTTCTCTCTGATCTTCTTATCTTCTTCAGCTGTTAGGATTTCTAATTTTTTGCATTGTATATACAAACTCTTTCCAGTCTCAAAATGTTTCCTCAAATTCTTTATGCATACATCCAAACTACCAATATCATTTTGAATATTTACACTTAAAATTTTGTTGCATTTCTGCTTCAAAGTCTTCCTGAACTTTTGTTCTAGCAATATCCTTTAAGTTAGAAAATTCAGAGTCAAAAGAGTTTATTACTATTTTAGCTTTCTCAAGTGGATCTGATTTAGATACCTTAGTGCTAATCACACTCTCAAGTTTCTCTATCAAAAATCTAACTTTGCCTTCAAGGTCGTTCACGTTCTTATTCTTTCCAATAATTTTGTTAAGAGATGTGATGAACTCAAGCTAATCATCATCTTCAACTTCTTTACCAAGGTCTTAAAAAACTAAACCAATTTGTCTCTTCTTACTGTCAGGTGCACTAGGGGTAGTGACCTCTATCAAAATTTGTTTACCTTTAACTGTCTATACTACTGGAACTAATTATGATACTGCTTGTGCTTCCACTGCCTCTGTATCCTTTTCTAATTCAGTAATCTTGTCTTGCTCTTCTAAAGCCAAATTGTCAACAATGTTTCCTAGATCATGAAATACTACATCATCTAACTCTAGTGTTACTTTGGTTCCTTCAATGTCCATTGATTCTTTACCAATATTGATATGTGAAGAAGATGGAACTTCTTCAATACCAACTTCCTCTGCATGCAGTTCCTCTGATTGCTTCTACTGAGGGTCTGATTCACCATGCTTTCCCATGTAACACCCCGCCAGGAGACCCAAGAGAATTACACTAAAATTATACTAAGTTATGCAACATTTTTTTTTTGTTTACTAATGTTAAAAAGTACATTGAATAAAGCATCACATTGTTCTACAAACATCAGTTTAAATGAACACTTCATATGTTTTGTTCCCAAGGGTCCCTGATGTAGTATTACTTTATCAAACTAACACTACGCTATCATGATCAAAAGTTAAAGAACTTTTAAGTACATAGTAGAATTAAATACATCACTTAAATCAATATTACATTACAACACATGATCACCTACATCCACTACACATGTCGTAGGGTATGCAGTGATATTTAATACAAATAAAAGTATCAAAATACATCATGAATCCATGTAGGGATCATTACTAATCAAATGAAACCTCTTACAAGTACAAGATAATATCTTCTAGCAACTGGGTACATAAATCTGCAAGAAAAGAGATAGACTGATCCAAGTGTACAATCAAGTGACGAAGGGTAATCCGCAACAGTCTCAATGGAGAAGTACACTACCTCCCGACCATGTGGAACCCAGAGGTCCACCCCACCGTGCTAGGGAGATAACACCAGGCCCACACACACACTAAGGACCAATCCACAAGTGTCACCTAGGAAGATATCTCTAGAACAAGAGGGTCTACAGGTTACCAGAGGCACTGACCTACGTAGGTTATCTACAATGTGAGTAGGGAGGTGTCATCACGTAGATCCACCCTTGAGTTTAGTCCTGAAGGTTCCTCACTGAACCGACGGCACTCAAGCGATCATACATGGCACCGATATCTCTCATGAAGACAAGTATATCGATGATGCATCTAGCATCTTCCCGCATCCATCCTTAGTCTTAACTAGCACTCAAGGCATGGGCGAGGTATCTCACAAATTATCTTTTTAATGTTCTCCTATCTAGATCAATTTTTTATAATGTTATCACTGGAATTAAGAAACTTGTCAATGGATGATCTGTCAGCCACTTGCGGGCCTCGACGATCCATTGCAAGCCACCCCCTACATCACACCTAGATAACCTACCCTAGTTTCCAATCAACTCCCATCCTGGTTTGTGGCCACATAGACCAAGATAAGCCCCAATAAATAGATAACCAAATAATTCATACTTACAAATCAAAACAATTGCTCACTTGGCCACTAACTCAAATTAATCCACCAGGAGGTAATAATCAAAGGATCAAAAGGATATCTCAACCTTGATCTCACATTCACACTTTCTCCATCAAGAAATAGAAAACAGAATTCCGCAACACATCATAAAAAATTCAACAGCATAGATAACTAATATCCACATCATATACCCGGCCTCTGGATTTCACCCCCTAATTGGTCATCTAACCCATATGCAGATCGACTACACCAATAATATAATTCACATGCACGTACAATTACACAATAAGAGAACATCAAAACACAATGAGATAACATTTCATAATGAAGGCAAAGTTACATAAATCATTTAACAAGTAAATCTTCCTTTTGCTCACAAAGGTAACAAGTTCATATAGATGTGATTTTCTAATCTACTTTATATATATATTTTTCAATGTCCATATAATCTATTGAAAAGGGTGAAAATGGAACATTGTGATTACAAAATTTAAGACACCATGCTAATCCCGCTTAATAATTTCAATATATTATCAAATTAAAATGAACTAGTTAACCCAACAATCAATTACGAAAAGCTAATACTAATATCTCCCTATTATCTATAGACATTGATTATAGAGTACGTTCATTATCCTATTAAAAGATTATATTATATCCATTAAAAGTTATAGACATACTTTAACTCCCAATGTTACAATGTAATATTAATTATATTTATTAATGTATTAATTAATTAAACTCACAATTCATAAATATATTTCTCAACTTTAAATAAAACATACATAAATTTATACATATCAATTTCCTATTCCACTAAATCCTAGATTAGCTTTTTAAATAAAGTACCTATTCAAATTCAAATAGGCTCTAATCTAATAAGCCTCTTATTAGTCAAATGGCCTACTTGCTAAAACAAACCCCTAGGTTCCTAATCTACTATCCACCTCATCTCCATAGTGGATAAAAATAAACAATTTAAAAATGAGGGAAGTGGGTACTAGCCCCAAGGTGGCGCCCAAGTCAAAAGATTTTGAACAAGGCAATAAATTTATAAGCATGGGCTAAGGAAACCCACGCCACTTTTCATAAGGGCTGCACACATATTAAATATGATATGGGAGGTACTTTGACCAACCCAAGGCAAAGGAAGAAAGGCAGTCCAAGTGGGTGGTGCGCCTAGCAAGGAGAAGGACACTTTTATGACAAAAGGGAAGATGTCAGATTTCAAATCCCCAAGTATGGTACGCATGGAAGGAGGATACAAGAAGTCAACACAAGTTATTAAGTCTTGGCAGGTCATTATTGCAAGGATTCTAGAGACCAATAAAAGGATAGTATTTTAAATCTTTTTGTTGATAATGTCACATCTCATGACCTTAAAAACCAACGTGGGGAGATGGTCTTGGCAAGATTTTAAATACAAAAAAAACTTTTTCAAACCCCATCACCTGCACCTAGAGTCTTAGTGGGGCCCTCAACAAATGGAGGGTGACATAAGGGGTCTTTAAAGCATGTCAAATATAAAACATTACAAGGTGAAGACTTAAAGACTAATATCTACTTTAGGAGGTGTTATAGTTTAAATTTATTTTAGTTAATATCTATTGGTCAAAAAGAATATTCTCTGTGTAAAACTTGGGAATATAGTAGTCTCCATATATTTTCCAGAATGTATGTTTGGCTTCAAGTTTTAAGTTTTATTTCGGGTTCAAACATGACAATTAACATCCAAACTATAATTGTTTAATCACACACCACAATATGAATATAACATATGATATATGTCTGATCTAATCAACCAAGATAAAATAGTATCAGACTAAACATAGTCTCAACAATAATCAGATGCAAGGGGTATTACATCCTGCAACTATATCTGCAAGAACTTGCATTACTACTTGCTCTGTCTCTTTCTGTACTTCCTCCTTTTTGCCTCCCATTATAAGGATTGTTCTTCTCTTAGTTCTCAATAAAGTTCCAAGAGACTTCACGAATCTCTTCAAATGATTTTCATCCTCAACTTCACAGAACTTCCTGATTACATGTTTTCTCATCTTTATGTCCTCTTCTTGTGCACTCTATTTTCTATTCAAAAGTCTATTATACAAATCTTTTGGGATCTTACCATGAATAGTGCTAAGTTTCTTATCTATCACAATCATATGTGTAATCATTGCATTCTCAAAATTCAATCTGTCAAATGATCCATATAGATCATAGAATTTATTCAACTTAGTGAAGTCTCCATGCTTCAATATATCTTCATTAACTCTTTCAATTCTTGGTTTCCAAGTTTTCTTCTTGATTGAAACTACATCATCATCTTTAATTACTGCTACATTTCTAGGTACAGGTGGTACAATTACTTTATGTCTCTTGCCGGGTCCTGTTGCACTCACTTTTACTCTTTTGCTAGGAATAGGAGAAAAAGATTTATCTCCTTCATCTTTTTCAGGTACTTCAACTTTTACCTTTACTGCAATAGGATAACCATGATCCACACTAGATGTCTCAGGTGAAATTACAAGATTTTCACTTTGTTTCAAGGCTTCTGCAGTCTTCTTAGCTATGTCAAACTCATGACTTGAGATACTTGATTCTTTTAGTATTTTCTTCATAGTAGATTTAACTCTCTTACTAGATTACTTCTTTTCTCTCAAACTTATTGCAGAGTTGAAATTCTCTTCATAGGTTCCAAACCTATTTGCATGACCATCCAACTCACACTTTAACAATCTATTCACATATCCTATTGTTTCTGCTTCAAATATTTCATAGCCAAGAGGGTCTATGAATTCCATTCTAGGCTCAACTTCTTCAATGTAGGTGAAATCAGTGTCGACCATAAAACAAATGTCATCTTTATGCTTTTCAACTAAGGATTGAGGAATCCTTGATTTGTTCTTAACAATATTCTGAAAAGTCTTCAATACAAGCTTCACACTGTGATTAACTTTGTCGAAAAGGTGCTTCATGTAGACTAAGTTTATTCTTTCCATTGTGTTCACATTGTCACTCCAATCAACTATGTAAGGAAATCTTCTCAAAATATGGAAAAACATATAGGTTATCAGAGATGAAAACCTAAACCATGTGTACTTAGCCTTCTTAGTCTTTTCTAAGTTCTCAAATAATTGAATTTTCAAAATTTCACATAGGTCTACTTGTTTCTTCTCAATACACATAAGATAAGCTGCATGAACCATTCCTATAGCCATGTCATCTTCCCTTGAACTACCACAAAATTTAGTTTTTAGGATCTTGCAAAGGTACCTAACATCATCTTGCTTAGTTTTACTTATCACAATTCCTCTACCATTATAACTAAATCCAGTGTTGTCTAAAAAAATCTTTCTATGTTCTTTTCATTTAGTGGAATCTCTCCAACTTTAGATAATCCAGTAACATCATGAATTAGGTTGGCAGTTATATCAATAACTCTATCCTCCATCCAGAATTTCCCATTGTGGATTCTAATCAAAATGATCTTGGTACATTCCTCATCATTAAATTCATACTTCATGGAATATTTGATAATTTCATTGTTCTCTAGGTGCCCATAAGTTGGTTTAATTGACATGTCTTGATTCTACAATTTCTTGTAATCATCACTAAAATCTGCATCTTCCAAAGTTTCAAACTTGCAACCTAAATATCCTTTAACATTCTCAATGTGCAATACTCCGTCTGGTACAGATGATAGTGCTAGACTGTTATCAATTTCAGTTGGTTCTACTAGTTCTTTCTTAATCTTAGGTCTATTCTTATCCTTAACATTATGAACCATAGAAATATTCATCTTATCAACTTATTAAAAATCAAAAAATACGTCAACTTTACAAATCTAGGGTTTCAGTATGATCGTTGCTGCAAATTGCTTCCAAACTTTTTCAAATCATCCTCAACTCACTTTTTCTTCTTTAAAATCTCTTTTCAATCACTTTTTAATCATGATAACCTTGATTTCAACCTTATAACACTTCACATTAACTCGGTCTGACATCACATTCATTCATTTTGCCGCTAAAACCTCAAAAAGATGATTCTGCAAACTTGCAACCATAAAACTTTTTGCGACCTCACAAAACACAATATTTTCTTTTTCACACATAACCATAGCATTAGTACAACATAATAAACCTATATCTAACAGCACAAAACTTAACTCATTCAAATTCCTAATCTACACTAATCCTAAGTCCTAAACTATAGAAACTTACATAATTTAAGTACTTAAAGAAGGGTCAGGTAAAGATTCATCCTTACCATTAGTTACATTACCTTCCTGACTACTTTTAGTGCTAACTATACCTCCTTGATCTGTGCCTTTATCAAATTTTAGTTCATCTTTATTGCAACAACAACCTTTCTCTTTGTTTCCTACGTTTTCATTCCTTCTTGCATTGTTCCTAGGGTTAGGGTTATGATGATAAGCTCCATTTTTCATTCTACAAAATCTTGCTGAGTGTCCAATCTTGTTGCATATCTATCAAATGATTCCATTGTTTCCAAATCTTTGTCCTTGCTGGTTAATCTGTGACCTGCAATTTCTAGCAATATGTCCTACTTTTTTGCATCTAAAACATACTACCACTTTTCTTTGATTCATTTCTTCAATAGATTTCTTATCTGGATTGTTAGTATTCCCAATCATTCTATCATAATTATTCATAATTACTTTAGGTCTTCTACATTCGTTAGCTCTGTGTAAAAAACTATGACAATTATAACAATGTCCATTAAGATGTTTAAATTGCTTACCTGTGCAATCTCTCTTCCTGTGCCCAATAGTATTACAAGCAAAAAATCTACCCTTGAATTCTCTTTGTATTCCTTTAGATGATTCTTTCTATTTTGATTCTTCTTTGTTAAATTCTTCTTTCTCTCTAGGTGGTTCTTCTTTAGGTGGATCTTCCAATGTGTTCTCATCTAGCTTTATTTCCTCCACACTTTCAGATGTCTTCAGATCTGGCTTCTTACTTTCATGGATTGTTGTAAACATACTAAATCCAAATCCAGTCCTATCAAAGAATGGTTCTTCAAAAGAAATTTGTTTTCCAGTCTTATCACTATTTGAATATAGCCTGTCAAGTTGTTGTTTAGATTGAGTTAATTCACCTTTCACAATTTTATTATACTTCTCAAGTTCCAGTTACTACACTATTACTTTTTCAGATTTGAATGTTTCCTTTTCAAGTCTTGACCTTAGATCTTCATTCTCAATTTTCAATTTTTCATTATCAGATCTCAAATTTCCATCTTTCATACTAAGCTTCAAATTTACTATCTTCAACTCATGCTTAAGGATCTCATTTTCTTTTTCTAATTCATCACAATCTTCAACAAGCATATCAGATTTATTTTCAGATTTGAGATCTTCAATCTTACCTTTTAATTTGTCAATAGCATTCTTTGCATCTTCATATTTTCTTCTTAAGGAGTTTCTTTCATCTGTAAGCATATCCATTTGTTCAAGAGCTTCTTCAAGATTCTTCTGAAGTTGATCCATATCCATAGAGATCTTACTCAAGCTACTAAGCTTTCCTTGAATGTTCCTTCTCCGAGTAACTATGCTCTGATACCAATTGTTAGAAATAGGAAATACTCAGAGGGGGGGGTGAATCAGTATTTCACAAACTTTTACTTTTTCCCGCTTATGGATATAACATATTACTTTAGTGAATACAAAGATTATCAAGCTGATTAACAAACATAGCAGTAAATAGAAAGAACTCATAACACATGATATGTTCTCGAGGAAACCCTAGCCAAGGAAAAACCCCGGTGGGGATGGTACCCACAAAGATCACTAATCAAAAGTATCTTGTTAGGGATATTGGACCCTGTTAGGAGTCAATTTACAATATATAGTAGATCTGTCCTAGTTAAAGGACTTTAGGCCTTGTTAGAAGCCTTAACCATGTTAGGAGTTAGATTACAAAACCTGATCACTAGCTAAGCTCACTGCCCAAATAGGTAATACAAAATGTTTCTGACTGTAATATGGTACTGCTTACAACTTCGCATCAATAGCCTTTGCTGCTATCACAATATACAACTATCACAAGTTATCTTTTCTTTCTTTTCACATAACATCTATCTTTCATTACATTTTAAGTATGCCTAATATATGAGTTATTAGAGCTAATAAATTTACATGGTCAGCTTCCAAAATATTTATCCAAGACTAAACATCTAGGATGTCATCCCTTCATAATTTTAAGTCATTATTTTGACAAGCAAAAATAATCCCTTAACTCTTTCGCTAATACTGTCTCCAAAACTGTTCTCTCTACAAAACCTATCTTCAGTAAACTTTGAATAACTTTGTCTGTACTACTCCAAAATTTATGTGCACTAAGATGGGGTATCCTCATACTCTATAGAAGCTTTAGTTAACTACACAAATAAAAATATTGCTCCAGTGGATGTCACCAACTAAATCTTCATCAGGTGCTCTGTCAGGATCACTGTATCCATACTTAGACAATTTCTTCCTTCAACTTGCCATACTTGCATTATAGATTTTTCTCCCTTAATAGAGATCATATGTTTCGATAATGACAACATCTATGAGTTAACATTAGCCAAATTGCCAACAATCTCCCCCTTTGTTATTCGTGGCAACATATGGGAAAATTTGCTAAGTGTGCAAACAAAACTTCAAAGTACTTACACAAAATTGTGTCCAAAAGTTATACAACACATATACAATATTCTACTCCATATAATAGCTCCCACAATGAGTATCCTTCCTCATAATATATTCAATTTTCTTCTATCTCTCCCCCTTTGACAATAATGACAAAGATAGGGTGTACAAAAATTTCAAAAAAAACTTTATACCTTGTTATCAGTTATTGCAAAGCCGATAGGCTTGCAACACAATCACCAAACTCTCATTTCCATGATTCAAAATATTTCTCCCATACCTTCCTGATGGATTTAGCAACATTGAGTAGAGTACTCAATTTGTATGCTGCTATCTGACAAGCTTGTAGGGAATTGAAGCTAAAATTCTTAAAAGATGTCTTTGCTGAAAGAAACTGCTCAATTTGGTCTTCAACAATTGAGGTCTTGATTGAGATGTGCTCTCTCAAGATGTTAATCCTAAGCATATTTCTATTCTTCTCCTCTACTAGCATTCTGATTTCATCATTTAACTTCCTTATGTTCTTCTCTACAGAACTTATCTTTACATTTGGGCTTAAAAAGGTCTTTGTTTCAGCTGTAATTTCATCTATCTTCTCTTTGATCTTCTTATCTTCTTCAACTGTTAGGATTTCTGATTTTGTGCATTGTATATACAAACTCTTTCTAGTCTCAAAATATTTCCTCAAATTCTTTATGCATACATCCAAACTACCAATATCATTTCAAATATTTACACTAAAATTTTGTTGCATTTCTGCTTCAAAGTCTTCCTAAACTTTTGTTCTAGCAATATCCTTTAAGTTAGAAAATTCAAAGTCAAAAGAGTTTATTACTATTTTAGCTTTCTCAAGTGGATCTAATTTAGATACCTTAGTGCTGATCACACTCTCAAGTTTCTCTGTCAAAAACCTAACTTTGCCTTCAAGGTCCTTCAACTTCTTATTCTTTCCAATAATTTTGTTAAGAGATGTGATGAACTCAAGCTGATCATCATCTTCAACTTCTTTACCAAGGTCTTTAAAAACTAAACCAATTTGTCTCTTCTTACTGTCAGGTGCACTAGGGGTAGTGACCTCTGTCAAAATTTGTCTACCTTTAACTGTCTCTACTACTGGAACTGATTATGATACTGCTGGTGCTTCCACTGCCTCTGTATCCTTTTCTGATTCAGTAATCTTATCTTTCTCTTCTAAAGCCAAATTGTCAACAATGTTTCCAAGATCATGAAATACTACATCATCTAACTCTAGTGTCACTTTGGTTCCTTAAGTGTCCATTGATTCTTTGCCAATATTGATATGTGAAGTAGATGGAACTTCTTCAATACGAACTTCCTCTACATGTGGTTCCTCTGATTGCTTCTGCTGAGGGTCTGATTCAACATGCTTTCCTACAACTATATCTACATGAACTTGCATTACTAATTTCTCTATCTCTTTCTGTACTTCCTCCTTTTTTCCTCCCATTATAAGGATTGTTCTTCTCTTAGTTCTCAATAAAGTTCCAAGAGACTTCAAGAATCTCCTCAAATGATTTTCATCCTTAACTTCATAGAACTATCTGATTACATGTTCTCTCATCTTTATGTCCTCTTCTTGTGCTCTCTATTTCCTATTCACAAGTTTGTTATACAAATCTTTTGGGATCTTACAATGAATAGTGCTAAGTTTCTTATCTGTCACAATCATATGCGTAATCATTGCTTTCTCAAAATTCAATCTGTCAAATGATCCATATAGATCATAGAATTTATTCAACTTAGTGAAGTCTCCATGCTTCAATATATCTTCATTAACTCTTTCAATTCTTGGTTTCCAAGTTTTCTTCTTGATTGAAACTACATCACCATCTTTAATTACTACTACATTTCTAGGTATAGGTGGTATAATTACTTTTTGTCTCTTGTCGGGTCTTGTTGCACACACTTTTACTCTTTTGCTAGGAATAGGAGAAAAACATTAATCTCCTTCATCTTTTTCAGGTACTTCAACATTTACCTTTACTGCAATATGATCAACAGGATCTGCACTAGACGTCTCAGGTGAAATTACAAGATTTTCACTTTGCTTCAAGGCTTCTGGAGTCTTCTTAGCTATGTCAAACTCATGACTTGACATACTTGATTCTTTTGGTATTTTCTTCATAGTAGATTTAACTCTCTTAATAGATTACTTCTTTTCTCTCAAACTTATTGCAGAGTTGAAATTCTCTTCATAGGTTCCAAACCTATTTGCATGACCATCCAACTCAGACTTTAACAATCTATTCACATATCCTACTGTTTCTGCTTCAGCTATTTCATAGCCAAGAGGGTCTATGATTTCCATTCTAGGCTCAACTTCTTCAATGTAGGTGAAATCAGTGTCTACAATAAAAAAAATGTCATCTTTATGCTTTTCAACTAAGGATTGAGGAATCCTTGATTTGTTCTTAACAATATTCTGAAAAGTCTTCAATACAAGCTTCACACTGTCATTAACTTTATCAAAAAGGTGCTTCATGTAGACTGAGTTTATTTCTTTCCATTTTGTTCACATTCTCACTCCAATCAACTGTGTAAGGAAATCTTCTCATAATATGGAAAAACACATAGGTTATCAGAGATGAAAACCTAAACTATGTGTACCTAGCCTTCTTAGTCTTTTCTAAGTTCTCAAATAACTGAATTTTCAAAATTTCACATAGGTCTACTTGTTTCTTCTCAATACACATAAGATAAGCTGCATGAACCATTCCTATAGCCATGTCATCTTCCCTTGAACTACCATAGAATTTAGTTGTTAGGATCTTGCAGAGGTACCTAACATCATGTTGCTTAATTTTACTTATCATAATTCCTCTACCATTATAACTAGATCCAATGTTGTCTAAAACAATCCTTCTCATGTTCTTTTCATTCAGTGGAATCTCTCCAACTTTTGATAATCTAGTAACATCATGAATTAGGTTGGTAGTTATATCAATAACTCTATCCTCCATCCAAAATTTCCCATTGTAGATTCTACTCAAAATGATCTTGGTACATTCCTCATCATTAAATTCATACTTCATGGAATATTTGATAATTTCATTGTTCTCTAGGTGCCCATAAGCTGGTTTAACTGACATGTCTTGTTTTTACAATTTCTTGTAATCATCACTAAAATCTGCATCTTCCAAAGTTTCAAACTTGCAACCTAAATATCCTTTAACATGCTCAATGTGCAATACTCTGTTTGGTATGGATGATAGTGCTATACTATTATCAATTTCAGTTGGTTCTACTAGTTCTTTCTTAATCTTAGGTCTATTCTTATCCTTAACATTATGAACCATAGAAATATCCATCTTGTCAACTGATTAAAGATCAAAAAATACCTCAACTTTACAAAACTAGGGTTTCGGTATGATCGTCGCTACAAACTACTTCCAAACTTCTTCAAATCATCCTCAACTCACTTTTTCTTCTTTTAAATCTCTTTTCAATCACTTTGTAATCATTATAACCTTGATTTCAACATTATAACACTTCACATTAACTCGATCTGACATCGCACTCATTCATTTTTCCTCTAAAACCTCAAAAAGCTGATTCTGCAAACCTGCAACCATAAAACTTTTTGCGACCTCGTAAAACACAATATTTTCTTTTGTGCACTTAACCATAGCATTAGTACAACATAATAAACCTATATCTAACTATGCAAAACTTAACTCATTCAAATTCCTAATCTACACTAATCCTAAGTCCTAAACTATAGAAACTTACATAATTTAAGTACTTAAAGAAGGGTCAGGTAAAGATTCATCCTTACCATTAGTTACATTACCTTCCTGACTACTTTTAGTGCTAACTATACCTCCTTGATTTGTACCTTTATCAAATTTTAATTCATCTTTATTGCTACAACAACCTTTCTCTTTATTTCCTGCATTTTCATTCCTTCTTGCATTGTTCCTAGGGTTAGGGTTATGATGATAACCTCCATTGTTCATTTTGCAAATCTTGCTGAGTGTCCAAACTTGTTGCATATCTGACAAATGATTCCATTATTTCCAAATCTTTTTCCTTGCTGGTTAATCTGTGACCTACAATTTCTAGCAATATGTCCTACTTTTTTGCATCTAAAACATACTACCACTTTTCTTTGATTCATTTCTTCAATAGATTTCTTATCTGGATTGTTAGTATTCCCAATCATTCTATCATAATTATTCATAATTACTTTAGGTCTTCTACATTTGTTAGCTCTGTGTCCAAAACTACGACAATTATAACAATGTCCATTAAGAGGTTTAAATTGCTTACTTGTGCAATCTCTCTTCATGTGCCCAATATTATTACAAGCAAAACATCTACCTTTGAATTCTCTTTGCATTCCTTTAGATGATTCTTCCTATTTTGATTCTTCTTTCTTTGATTCTTCTTTCTCTCTAGGTGGTTCTTCTTTAGGTGGATCTTCCAATGTGTTCTCATCTAGCTTTATTTCCTCCACACTTTCAGATGTCTTCAGATCTGGCTTCTTACTTTCATGGATTGTTCTAAACATACTAAATCCAAATCTAGTCCTATCAAAGAATGGTTCTTCAAAAGAAATTTGTTTTCCAGTCTTATCACTATTTGAATATAGCCTTTCAAGTTGTTTTTTAGATTGAGTTAATTCACATTTCACAATTTTATTATACTTCTCAAGTTCCACATACTGCACTATTACTTTTTCAAATTCAAATGTTTCCTTTTCAAGTCATGACCTCAGATCTTCATTCTCAATTTTCAATTTTTCATTATCAGATCTCAAATTTCCATCTTTCATACTAAGCTTCAGATTTACTATCTTCAACTCATGCTTAAGGATCTCATTTTATTTTTCTAATTCATCACAATCTTCAACAAGCATATCAGATTTCTTTTTAGATTTTAGATCTTCAATCTTACCTTTTAATTTGTCAATAGCATTCTTTGCATCTTCATATTTTCTTCTTAAGGAGTTTCTTTCATCAGTAAGCATATCAAATTGTTCAAGAGCTTCTTCAAGATTCTTTTGAAGTTGATCCATATCCATAGAGATCTTACTCAAGTTGCTAAGCTTTCCTTGAATGTTCCTTCTCCGAGTAACTGTTCTCTGATACCAATTGTTAGAAATAGGAAATACTCAGAGGGGGGGGTGAATCAGTATTTCACAAACTTTTACTTTTGCCCACGTATGGATATAACAGATTACTTTAGTGAATACAAAGATTATCAAGCTAATTAAGAAACATAGCAGTAAATAGAAAGAAATCATAACACATGATATGTTCTCAAGGAAACCCTGGCCAAGGAAAAACCCCGGTGGGGATGGTACCCACAAAGATCACTAATCAAAAGTATCTTGTTAGGGATATTGGACTCTATTAGGAGTCAATTTACAATATATAGTAGATCTATCCTGGTTAAAGGACTTTAGGCCTTGTTAGAAGCCTTAACCCTTTTAGGAGTTAGATTACAAAACCTGATCACCAGCTGAGCTCACTACCCAAATAGGTAATACAAAATTTTTTTGACTGTAATATGGTACTACTTACAACTTCGCATCAATAGCCTTTGCTGCTATCACAATATACAACTATTGCAAGTTATCTTTTCTTTTTTTTCTCATAACATCTATCTTTCATTACATTTTAAGTATGCCTAATATATGAGTTATTAGATATAATAAGTTTACATGGTTAGCTTCCAAAATATTTATCCAAACCTAAACATCTAGGATGTCATCCCTTCATAATGTTAAGTCATTATTTTGGCAAGAAAAAATAATCCCTTAACTCTTTCACTAATATTGTCTCCAAAACTGTTCTCTCTGCAAAAACTATCTTCGGTAAACTTTGAATAACTTTGTCTGTACTACTCCAAACTTTATGTGCATTGAGATGGGGTATCCTCATACTCTATAGAAGCTTTAGTTAACTATGCAAACAAAAATATTTCTCCAGTGGACGTCACCAATTAAATCTTCATTGGGTGCTCTGTCAGGATCACTGTATCCATACTTAGACAATTTCTTCCTTCAACTTGCCATACTTGCATTCCAAATTCTACACTCTAAATAGAGATCATATGTTTCCATAATGAAAACATCTATGCATCCACATTAGCCAAATCAAAATCTATCAAAATCTCTACTTCTATCTTCTATCGAACTCCTATCCTAAAAACTACTTCCTAAACTCTAAACCAACAACTACATTTATACAAGAAGCTAGTGAGCTGAGTTCACCTTTAGATCCACAATCAATGGAAGGAATGGTCAGATCTAGAACCACATGCTTCCCAATGATGGATTCCAATATTAAATCTATGATCCAATATAAATGCACAAGTCACCCACAATAGAAACCAAAACAAAACCCATCGATGAGAAAGATAACCGTACAATAGACAAGCAATGTCGAGTGCCAGTGAAGCAACCGAATGCCCAAGAGAGAATTGACCCCACTTGATAACTAAAGGAAACTGACCAACTACTGACCAAATCAGTCAAAGTAGAAACTGAGCAACACAAACAAACTCCAAATTGTTTTTGGTGACACAAGATTGCCAAAGACCAGAGATGCTCCTGCATCATCATGGGTCTTTATCACATTAAATAATATCAAGTAAAATCTACCTAAGGTCAAAAGAGAAGTGTTTCAACCTTTTCCCATTACTTGATGCTCTTGGCCCCACAATTAAGCATTTGAATGGCCTTTCCTAGGACTACGCAATTTATGGATTAATTGGAAGAGAATGATGGTCGCAATGCATGTCTTTCCATATTTCCACATTCAAACTTTAGCATCCAAGGGAACACATATGGTGAGTATCTTGGGGTGATCCGAGTAAGTCCACTAGGATCAATCCTTTCACAAAGGAAGTCACATGACTAAAATGGTTGGCCTCTAAATCATTAGGTGTTTATTAAGGGTCTCCATTCATGACTACCCTATGTAGTTCCACAATCAAAATTAAGGCCTATTTCCCTAAAAGCACCCAAACTATATAGTCTTGCAAGAAATTTTGATACCTCTTGGCCCTATGCAAGTTGAATGTACTCCTCTTGTAGTATTGTAAACAAGATTGAGACCATGAAGGTCCTAAAAGCACCTAGTCAAGTGTAGTTTTTCTTAGAAAGATTTAGGAAACTAGGCCATAAACATGAAGAATCATTGGAAGTATAAAATATCCAAGTCTTCCCTCTCTTTATATTGAAGGAATATTTTGATTATATTTGGATAGAGTTATCCGGGTTCACTTCTTCCCCACTTGGGTGATTCCCAAAAGATTTCTCTCTAGGAAGAACCTGTAAAGGTGAATGCAAGAAAGTTAAATGGATAGCTAATGGAGGTCAATATTTTTTATCTTCCATATGGAAAAGAGCATACTCTCCTACTCCATAGTTTCTCCAAACACATCAAGCACATGTTCATTTACCAAAGATTTATTTTACAAGAAATCAATAAAGTAGGTCAATATTTATAATTCATCCTCTAGGGGATAAAGAGCATACTCTCCTACTACTCAACCAATCACAAGAAAGAAGATCTCCTAATTATGCTAGATGCCTAGGAATTTTGTTTTATGAAAATACAATGTTAATTTGCATCTCCAAGCAACTTGCAACACCAATAGCTTTAGTAGTTTCCAAATGAGTCTTTGGTAAGCATCCTACATCACAAAAGAATTAGTAATTTTGAAATAAGAAAGTGTTGATATCTTTGACAAGTGATTTCTTTACCAAACACCCTACAAAAACTTGTTAAAACCTACAAAATAGAAGGTCAAGACCAAGACAAATCCAAATCAACCATCAAAATATGAAAAATCTAACTGCGTGATCCTAAATATTTCTCACTATTTTTGATACAATGAAACATATTTAGTAACCATATTATCATATGATGAAACCCATAAAGCCATATGATAAACTCCACAGAACTTATATTATACAATAAAAATTGACACTCTATAAGATGAAGTAACCTTCACCATATTATCATATGATAATTCTCATCATTGCATACAATGAAATCGGGTATTCTACGATAATCCATATCACTGGCTACAAGTTTTGTTGCAATTTTTGAAAATGAATAATGAAAACCTACAAGAAAAGGGGGAATTTTTTTATTCAAGCCTGACAGTGGGTGCAAAAAATGTGTGGTCAATAATTGGTATCAAAATTATGCACAACCAACACTCAATAAACCATTAGCTCAAGAATTTAGCTATAGGAGGCCATATCATATTAGCCAACTAAACTCTCAAAAGTGGCTTATTGCTTCCTAGTTGAAGAAATTGTAATCCTTCTTTGAATTCTCACCAAATTGGCATCAAGGATTAGTGACTTGACTACTCCAAAATGGAATATTCAAATACAATGAAAAACTAGAAATGAACTAGAATGAAAGCTTTAAAAAAACCAGAATGAAGGAATGAACTAGAATGGATGCAAACAACTAGTGTTCTAGAATGAGAATGCAAGAATCTATGCTATTAACTAACGTAAGAAAGAAAAGTAGGTTTAAGAATAAAAGAGACCTATGAGTGTATAATGAAAGTAAGTAGAAGCTAATAATTTTTTAAAAAAACATTAATCTAAGAATGCAATAAATAAAGAATGCAAATGATCAAGATTGGGACCTATAATGAAAGATAACAAGATGGAACCCTTGAGCCAAGAAAGAGATTCCTTTTAAAGGAATTTCCTAAAGAATGGAGGGTGGAGATTAAGAGGCAAAAGGAGAGTGAAGGAGATGTGAGGTTAGGTAGATATGAGTGGTGAGGATTAAGAGGCAAAAGAGATGTTAGGTAGAATAAGACAAAATAAAAATCCTGAAAGCACAAATCCCCTTTAATTTATAATTAATCGATATTAAGTGTGTGCATACATGTGAATGTGTTCTTTTAATAAAAGTGTAGAAAATTTATGCTAAAATCAATGTTAGAGCAGTTAAATAAATATGCAAGCTCTAGAAATTAGACCATAGTATAAGCTTGATATTAGATTTTTTATTTTTTATTTAATTATGCAAATGGTTTTTTTAGGGTTTATTTTGCACAATTATTCCCACTAAATAGTCATTTAATATTTAGGATTTTATTTGTGGAAATTTGATCGAAATTAGGGGCTTAGGTTCTACTAGACAAATTTTAGGTGATTACATGATTATTCTTCAAAGGATACTAGCTCAATGGAAGAGCACTTTCTTTAAAAGTAGGAAAATGGTGGTTTGATTCCATCATGCCCTAATATGGCTAAACTAGGGACTAAATATATGACTAAATTAAAGACTAAGTATATGACTAAATATCTAACTAAAGGAATAACTAAATATATGACTAAATTAATGACTAAATAAATGACCAGTTAAGAAAAATCAATGACTAAATTAACAACTAAATCAATGACTAAATCAATGACCAAATCAATGACCAAATCAATGACTAAATAAATGACTAAAATTGTTTAGTCATAAATTTGGTCTTGCAATAAATGACCGGCAATAAACTACTAATGGGGACGTGATCAAAATTAGTCATTTATCTATAATTTTTAGTATTTTATTTAGTCATCTATTATTGTTTTTGTGGTAGTGTATGGGATATGAGGTGGATAAGAATCTATTAGTACTACACATAGATTCAATGTTGATAAAACCATTAGATCGATTAGTACCTCGGTTTGGAATATTTGAAGAAGCCTATGCAAGGATATAGTCAGAACTGAAGAAACCTAGAATTGAGATAAAATAAGGAAAATGATCAATGAACTCAAGTAGAAATATGTCACAAGTGAAGGTAGTGTTGTAGATGGAGAGTCACAAAAAATACCTGATGTATATGCCAAGAAGAAAGGAAAACCAGTGAAATAAATCCTTATCGTCGATTGTAGAAGTAGCACAAGAAATGTAGGTACTCATGAAACATGCCCCCAAAACTTACAAAAAGAGGAAGACCAAGAAAGAATTAGATGATGAGAGAACTAATTTTGATATGGAAACCTCTCAACTAACCAAGAAGGGGATTTCTTACAATTTAATTCCTTCAGTTGAAGAATTTAACAAAGGGATAATAAATATGGAAGAATTGGAAATATTAGTGAGCACCAATACAAAGTTATAACTGATGAACATAATAAAATATTAGAATATTATATGATTTAACATCTAAATATATTTCAAAGAATTTCATTGGAGCTACAAGATCATATTCTTGAATAATTATATCAAAAGGTTGATGCAAGCTAGAAATATGCTTTGCAAACAAATAGAGAGATCAAAGAAATAAATCTTGTAATAAATGTTCCTAATCTCTGAACATTAGAAATTGGTGAAGCTCTAAAGGAGAACATTAATAAATTCATCGTAAGAAGCAAAGCTGCAAGAATCTTGGTAAATAAACCACAAGAAGTGGAAAAAGAGGTAATTGACATATGGAAGCAATTTTTCAAAATTGATCAAGAGGAATCCCAAACGGACACAAATGTGAGTACAAAATAGGTAGATGACACCTTTACTGTAAATCAATTTATTGGAAATATAATGTCAAGTATACCCTATGATATTGAAGCAATTGAAAGGATTGATTTGATAAAGGACACCACATATGAAGTTATCATAGAGGATATTACACATAAACCACCTTCTTCTGATGATACTTTGGACATTGGTAATTTATCATCTATGCATAATTTTTTGGATACTGATGTAGTATATTTGAATACAAATGTGGATAGTACACTAGTGGTAGTAGAAGATAAGGAAGAAAACACATAATTGGTGAACAATACCAGTATGATGAATCAACAAATGGTTGAGGTACCTATAACCTCTCAAATTACTCCTACTGCATAGAAGCAAAATGATTATCCCACTAAGGAAATGTTAACAAAGAAGGAGAGTGAAGAAATATTGTTGTAGTATAGAATCTAGTTAAGGAAAAAAGGAATCAAAACACCTAGATACACCTAGTGTATCACACTCTTAGACTCAAAGAGGTGAGAAATCAAGTGAAAAGAAGAAGAGGAAGAGAGTTAAAGATGAAGATGTAGAAGAAGAAGAATCTGAAGATGAGATAGTGATACCAACCATTGATATCACTAAACTTAAACCAAAGGAACTAAGGAATTATTCTGAGAAACTTATGCTCAATGTAGAAAGAGACACAAAAAAAAAAAAAGAGGAAGGAAAATTTTTTGTGGAAAGCTAGAGACATTCTATCTGACATAGTCGCTGATTTTGACTATGATGATCATGCCCCCATCATTGATTAACTTGAAACACTTGTAAAAGAAATCAATGATCCTAATCATGATGTAGAGGAGGAAATGATTCAAATGACTGAGAAAAGAAAGGAAAATGAAATGTTGGACAAGCTACTTGAGAAAATTATCATTGATAAAGTGATATTGTTTGGACTAGTCAAACAACTAAAAAAGAACTTACAAGAAGCTAGAAATTTATTTGCAAAAGTTGGAAATATCTATCATTTCACTACGGAGTTAAAGGACAAGAGAGATAAAGTAGAACACAAACTGATGAACCTAGCAACTAATCTAGATTCTACAACCAGTTCAATATCATTGTATAGCTTGAATGTAAAAGAGGCTACCTATCAAATGAGATAGCTAGAAGAAGAGGAAGACAAATGGGTAATGACTATATTAGACTTACAACAATTTTTAACACCCACTATGGACATAATATAGAAAAGCATGAAAAAGGTAGAAGGAATCATTGTAACTCTTGATATGAGTATCTTAGATCGTATGGGGTAGTTTCCATCTAGACTAAATGGGAAGATTATAGTTTTGGAGACACTAAAGGATTCTTGCACAACTATCTATAAATTCTACAAAACCAATCTACAAAGACATTTAAAAAAAAATGTAAATATGATAAGATGAATTTTTTTATCTATATACAAGTTTCTTACATACTTTTGGAATTGTTATCAAAGGGGAGATAATATCATAGTGTCATTATACTTATGATAGTATATAAAAGGGGAAATAATATTATAGTGGATTCAATATACACAAGGGAGATAATACATTTGCATATCATTTGGAAGTTTGAGTTTTTCCATCAATGCCAAAGGGGGAGAATTTTGGTATTGTAGTCGGTGTGAGAACCTAGTGGATATTTTATGTTAGCTTCCATTGATGGCAATCAAGTAGTCAATCAATTGAGAACTTAATTGAGTACTTTTAGCATCAATAGTTAATTGGATGAAGAAATCAAATAGATGGTGAATAACCATCATTTGATATCAGAAGAATATTTTTGATGTCATAAGATGAATAAGTAGAAACAATATTGAAAATTATAATATTTTATTCAAATGGATAAACAAAGAGTAAGACAGGTAAACCAAAAAATTGACTAAGTACAAATTGGTGAATTGAGTAAAGTAAGATATTGGAATTGGTAAAAGAAATTGGGGACCTATACAGAGAAGCTGAAGAGATAATTGTATTGGAAATTGGTGAACGCAAGTTTATGACCATAAGTTAGTATGGTGGATATGTATCTAGTTTGGTTATGTTTCAACCATTCAGCAATAAAGTTCATAGTTTATCAGGCCGACTTGGACAGATTGGTGAGCGGTAATGAGTTTTGTAGATGCAGTGCATCTAGACACTCAAAAAGTAATGTATGGTCAACAAAGAATCATTTCATTAAACTTATTGGAATCACACCCTGGATTGTGTATGATTCCTAGGTGGAGAGTTTTGTAGATGCAGTGCATCTAGACACTCAGAAAGTAAAGTATGGTAAAAAAAGAATAATTTCATTACACTTATTGGGATCACAACCTTGATCATGTATGATTCCTAGGTGGAGTTAGAGAAAATAAGAAATAAGTTTGTTTTTTGGGGAGTGAAAACAAAGATGAAAGAATTAAGTAAGGCGGTGAAAGTAAACTATGTTATGGTTGAAGAAAATATTTCTATTAGCGATTAGGGTTGACTATAGACCATAAATTTGTTATGGAGAAATGGTATGAAGTATATTTAATGTTTTGGTGAGATAGACGGGTATGTGCAGGATCATGGTATGCCAAACTGGGCCCTTAAGTGGCAATGAAAATTCAAAAAATTGAGTTTAGGCAAGTTGTCATAAAAATTAGAACAAGTTATAAATATTATATCAAAAATATGTAAGAAGAGAATCTATAGAAAATTGAATTTAGTTTGTAAGATAGTAGGCCTTTTTTGAAAAAAAATTACTCTATATGTTAAAAATTACGAATTTCAATGTAGCAGTACGAAAATTTTAGGAAACAAATAAGAAGTAGGTGTATGTCTGACCACCTTAACCACAATCAAATGAAAATTTATGTTTACAATATTCTACATATAAGTAGTAGACTCAAGTCCTAATGTGACACATATTGTTTTGTAATTTTTTTCCAAGTAAATAATTAATTATGATTTTTCTTCTACAACTTTTCTAGAATAGAAAAACTCTCATGTCTAACCATGTTAACTTAGTCTAAACTTTATCAAATTAATTTTTTTTTTAATTTTTCTTGTAGTAGAAAAAGTATAGAATGTGACACATGCTATGTATTTCTAAAATGTTATACGGTTTGAAAGTTATAGCTATATTGCAATAAGTCTATCAATCAGGACTAGAAAGATAACAAGTAGGTGTATGTTTGACCACATTAAACAAAATCAAATGATAATATTTTTTCATAAGATGCTAGATAAAAGTAGTAGTCTCATGTCTGGATGTGATGTATATTTTTTTGTATTTTTTTTCCAATTAAATATTTAATTATGATTTTTCTACTATAAATTTTCCTAAATATAAAAACTCTCATGTCTGACCACATTAACTTAGTCTAAACTTGATCAAATTGAAAGAATTATTTATTATTATTGTATTAGGTGAAGCATAGAATGTGATGTATATTCAAGATTTAAAAATGTTATATTGTTTGAAAGTTATAGTTGTTTTTCAAAGAGTCTATCAATCAGGACTTCTTTTTCACATTGCCACTTTTTGGCATACCATGATCCTGCACATACCCAAACAAAGAAACATGTTGCAGAAACAAAGTAGTATAGTATTAGATAGATATGATGAAGCAATCGAGTGATTTAGTGGAATATTCATTGGAAGTTAAATATAAAGTATTGTATGAGCTTAAATGATCTGATTCAACAAGCATGTGCTATTATACAAATCACTAATCTTTTTGTTTTTGTTAGATAACTAAGAGGGGTGGTGAATTAGTTAATTGAAGTTATCCTATAGTCCCACATTCCCAGATGTATGTAATTCAAACTTTTCAAATAAATAATCAACTAGGTAAGCTATCAACAATAACTTTATGTTCATTTACCGATTGATAGTCAATTCAATACTGTGTTTACCAATTAATCCAGATATAAAATGTGTAAAGTAAAATAATAATCCAATCACATCAAATACATATAAAACATATATTTTAACATGGAAACCATGCTAAGGGAAAAACCACATGGGACCGATAACCCAAAATATTTCACTCTTTTGAAGTGAGCTCGATTAGGACCTAACCCTGTTAAATGTTACAAAACACCCTAACAGTCCTCCCTTGACCAACATTCACTATGGGGTCAACAAGAAAACCAACAAAATTCATCGAATGTCATATTGAAATACAAAAATATTGTTAAGTCCACTCCATAAAGAGACTTTGCTATAAAAATGGTTAAACTGATACAATAATGATCTAATTCAAATACAACTTAGATTTTTAGATTTTTAGATCTATACAAAGCTCAAAATACCTATGTTGATCAATAATTAGTTCAACTCTTCACATCCTCCAAATTATTAATCTTGGTGAATAATACCCTCATACTTGATAATGCCTATAGTTCAACTCAGTTCTTTCTATAACTAGTTTGATCAGTAGTACATGAAAATAGTCTTTCACATGAATTATCTTATAGTTTCAATAAGCTCTAGAATCAATAATAAATCTCATGTCTCTTGAAATGGACGTCATAAACCATTTTATTCTCATCCATTATATTTTTCCTCTTAATCTCCATCATTATTTTTTCCACTTCAAGCTTCCTCAATAGATCTATCTATAATACATTTCATCCTTCTCCATTCGATCAATCTTAAATTTTTCCATCCGTTAGATCATCATAAAAAACTTTATCTCTTACCTCAAAATATATTATAAGAAATTTTCCAACTCATCAATTTAGTTGGTTGTTATTAACTTTAATTGTTTCTTTCACTTGGTCAATATAGAATGTGTCGGTGAATACTAACTCGGTTATTACTTTTACTCGGTATACACTACATTGGCTTGGTGTATACAAAATTCTTCAATTACCGACCACATAAACTTGTTGAATTTTGATCTTCAATACATAACCAAACCATGTAGTACAATCAAGTCAACAAAATGATGCCATAGAATCATCAACAAGTTACCCAATGTATACCTTAGCCATATCTTCCATATCCATCTCTTTCTTTATGTAGATATCTTATTCCTTTATCATTTTCTTCTTCTTAAGATGTTTGTAACTATCATGATAAGTATAGTCAAAACTAGTTGACATCCATGAAAATAGATATTCACTAATTTAATTTCCTTACATATCACTTTTGTAGCTTGGTGATTTCTAATCATTGTCTTTCACTTTTTCATTGATTTCATTAAGTTATTGAATAAGTTGTAGGTTATCAATCTCTCCCTTTGGCATTGATGTCAACAAAAATATAAAATATGACATAGGATACCAAAAATTTGTACTACAACTCCATATAAATGTTTTAGCTTGGTAAGCTCTCCCTAGATTGTTCATTTAATATGTTTAGGCACTACACAACATTTCAGACAGACTCTCCTTGCGGATTTGATCTTCTTCTCCCTTTCTGATTCTTCCTTTCTTATTTTTCTCTCCCATTGGATAGATATTTCACTAATTCTCTCTCTCCCTTTGACAACAATTCCAAAAAGAATAAAAAACTCTCCAATAGCCAAAAACATCTTTTTTGTTTGGTTCAAATCAAGTACTTTAATGTACTAATATACAGTATTCTAAATCTAGCTTTCACAATCTTTAGGAAGCCTAAAGTGTGAGTAATATGCATCAACATCATTTGATATTCTGAGAAAGTGTAGGTTGATGCAACCTCCTAATCACCTTAGTGACTGACAAATAGGGGATGGACCCCTAGTCTAGTCCTCAAGTACTTAAATGTATCCTTTGGTAAGAGTTTAGTAAATATGTCTACAAGTTGTTCTTTATATTTCACAAACTCTAGTTTCACTTTCTTTTCTTGTACTTTTTCCCTGAAATAGTGATACTTTATAGATATATGTTTTGTCTTTTTATGCATCACTGGATTCTTAGAAATTTTTATAGAACTTGTGTTGTCACAATATATAATCACTAGATCAGTGATTTATTCATTCATCCCTTTGAAAAGCTTTTTTATCCATGCAATATTTGAACAATTAGAAGCAACAACATATTCTACTTCGGTAGTAGACTAAGAAATCCATGCCTATTTCTTACTTATCCAAGTAACTATTCTTTCTCCCAAAAATAATTCTCCACCAGTTGTGCTCTTCCGGTCATCAATATTTAAAGCCCAATCTGCGTCGATGTAAACCTATAGTTCAAAATTGTCCTCTTTCTTGTACCATAAACCATATTTTTTTATGTTCTTCAAGTATCTTAGAATCATCTTAACAATAGTCATATGTGATTCCTTAGGATTAGAAGAAAATCTTGCTACAATCCCAATAGCATGTATAATATCCGGTCTACTATGCACAACATACATCAATTTACTAATCATTGATTTGTATAATATATGATTTACCTCAATTGATTGATCATCCTTTGCCAATTTACATCCTCTGACCATTGGTGTACCTACCAATTTTGAATCTTCCATTCCAAAGGTCTTCAACACTTCTTTGATGTACTTTGATTGTATTATGAATATCCCTTCATTTTGTTGTACAATTTGCAAACCTAGAAAGAATTTAATTTCTCCAAACATTGACATTTCAAATTCCTTTCTCATTTCATCATAAAAATATTTGCGAAGATTATCATGTCCTCCAAATAAAGTATCATCAACAAAGATTTTAGCAATAAGTATATAATTATCATCAGTTTCACCTTTCAACTATAAATTGATATTGTCACTTGTTCTCACAAATATAATACTCATAAGATATGCATGTAGTCTCTCATACCATGCTCTTGGTGCTCATTTCAGTCCATAAAGTACTCTGTGTAGCTTACATACCATGTTCTTCTAATTTGGATCAACAAATGATAAAGGAGCATCTTGGGTCTTGAGCAATCTTGCATCACCAAAAATATTTCATGTTTCCTTTACAAGTTTGATGTTTGTTTTGTCTCCGATGTTGCTATTGGTTTGTTTCCTTGTGAAGTTAATAAATTAATGTGGACCTAATCTTGAGAATTATCCTAAGGGCACACATCCTAATTCATTTGGATCTGGAAGTTATCACAATTTTCCTCGGGCATCAATTTTTATGCCAGTTTCACTCATGAAACATGTGGTATTTTGTCTCAAGCACATTTGCATACGAGGAAATTGGATCTTGCATGGTTGGGGATATATTCTTGGGTCATGTGTGGACCTAAATGAAAATTTGCATCATGTTTTTTTTTTTCTTTCTTTAGTTTTGGTTTCTCTTCCTAAGTGGACCTATATTGTAATTAAATGCCTAGCTGACCGACTTGTGGCTTTTTTGGATATATATTTGGAGCTTAGGTTGTTTAGTTGAAAGGAGAATTGGGTAGTTGAGTATATACATCATTGAAGAGAAAATAATATGTGAGCCGAGACTCTGAATTCATAATTCTCTTTATATAAAGCCAAAACCTAGAAGGCCTCACAACCGGGCATGTTGAAAGACTTAATATAATTGAACCAGTGTTGTGACTAGTTTCTTGTCTCATATCCATTGTGTTTTCACTAATTTCATGTGGATTTCATATTTCTTACGTGTGTAACTCTTTGCAAGGCATATTTTTGGGTTTAAGCAGTCTCAATTAACCTTGATTCTGCCTTTAGCCATCATGTCCTGGCATCAACAAAACCTTTAGGTTGTTCAATGTAAACTCCTCCTCAAGTATCCCATTCAAAAATGCAAATTTAACATCCATTTGATATAGTTTAAATCCTTTGTGTGCAGCATATGCAAGTAATATTATAACTACTTCAAGTCTACCAACTAGTGCAAAAGTCTCACCATAATCAATACCTTCTTCTTGTGCATACCCTTTACACACAAGTCTTTCTTTGTTCCTAGTGACTTCACCATTCTCATTCAACTTTTTTATGAATATCCATTTGGTTCCAATGACATTTTTATCATTCGGTCTCGCTACCAATGTCCATGTTTTATTTTCTCTATCTACTCAATTTCTTCATTCATGGCTTTAATCCATTCCTCATTCTCAAGTGCATCTCTAACATTTTTATGTTCAAATTCACAAACTAAACATGTTTTTTTTCTCAACTTACTTTGTATCATCATTGCATCTTTCTTGTCTCCAATAATCTTATTCTGTGGATGGTGTCTTCTCACAAATTTTTCTAACACTTGCTCTTTTATTTGTTCATCATCCGGTGTAGGATCAATTTATTCGTCGGTAGCTACTTCTTAATTATCAATCTCTATAGGATGATGCTCAGTGTCTTTACCCTATTGATTGGTAGCTTTGACCTATATCTGGGGTAGAATGTCAAGTTGTTCAATATATGTGAATCTACCATAGTCTTCTGGTTCCTTCCTTCTTTCTTCATCATTTTTCTTAGCAAAATCATCAACTCTCACATTTGCAATTTCAATCATTTTGTTAGAAAGATTCTTCAAACATTTGTAAGCTTTTCTTTTAGTAGAGTATCCTAATAATATTCCTTCATCACCTTTTGAATCAAATTTTCCATTTCTATCATCTTTCAGAATGTGACATCTACTTCCAAAAATTTTAAAATAACTTACATTAGGTGTGTACCCAAACCATAACTCATAAAGTATCTTATTTGAATATTTTTACAGTTGTACTTGGTTTAATGTGTATACAATAGGGATAACAATGTCTCTCCAGTACATTTGTGCAATATCTTTCTCAATCATCAATGTTCTAGCACAATCAATGATGGATCTATTCCTTCTTTCCACAATTTCATTCTATTGTGGTATTCTCAGTGCAAAAACCTATCTTTTAATTCCATGCTCATTACAAAAGTTAGTGAATTCATCAATAAAAAACTCACCTCCTCTATCAAATCTAAAGCATTTTAACTCTTTTCAACTTTCTTTTTCCACTTTAGATTTATACCATTTAAACATCTTGAAATCTTTAGATTTTTCTTTCAAAAACATAACTGTCATCATCCTAGAGTAGTCATCAAGAAATAAAATAAAATATATGTCACCATAATAAATTTGAGTTCTCATAGGACCACATAAATTGGTATGAACCAACTCCAAAATAGATTTAGATGAATAGGTCTTTCTCTTGAAACTAGATTTTGACATTTTTTCTCATTTGACATTGTTTACACATGACATGGTCAAGTTTAGGTAAGCTTCATAAGCCTCTAAAATTTCTTTTTTTTTACTAATCTTATTCATGTTTTCAAAATTCACATGACATAACCTTTTATGCCACAACCACACATCTTCACTTCTAGCCATTAAACAAGAAGTTTCAACATTGTCAAGATATAATAGATTACCTTTAGATCATTCACCAGTACCGACCAACTTTCTTGTTTCATCATAGATCTTCACTTTCTTACTTTCAAATGCAACTCAATGACTTGAGTTATTCAATTGTTCTAAACTTAACAAGTTATAGTTAAGTCCCTTCACTCAATATGCATTTTCACATCTAATCTTATTGTTCAACATGATAGATCATTTTCCTTTTACTAGACATGGTGTATCATTTCCCATTTTAATAGATCCTCTATTATAGTGTTCAAGGTATTCAAATTTTTCTTCATCACCAGTCATATGATGTGTACACCCACTATCAATAATCCATGTATCATTCTTGCTAACTTTAGAAATAAGTGTTGTTTCTACATGTACCTTTATTCTTCTTCTGAATCTTCTTTCAAAGCTACAAATACCACCTCAATGTCTTCATTAGTGTTAATTTTGGTGTCATCATCATCATCTCCAACAAGGTAACATGCCTTCTTTCCTTTGTCTTTTTCATCTTAGCTGTTTCTTCTATCATGGTGTCAGTTGCCTCTATGTTCTTGGTTATCTCTTATGTCATAATTTCTTTCACCAAATCAGCCATTTTCTTTGTCATCTCCTTTCCTTTCTTTACCTTTTTGTAGTCTTCTAACCATCAATGCTTCAAGATCATCAAGTTCATCTTCATCATTGTCACTGTCACTGTCACTCTTATTTCTTATCATATGTTTATTACTAGATTTTCCAATTTTCAAAGATGACATAAATTTAGACTCAACACTCGATACAATACTTTTATCATAGTTATTCAACTCAAAAGTAGTCAATTTACCAATTATGCTATCAAGTGTAAGAACATTACTTGAGGAAAATCTCATTTCATGAATTGCAGAGATTGTAATAGCATAGATTGGGAGCAAGGTTCTTAGGATTTTACTTACAATAGTGTCTTCATCAATAATACATCCTACTCCTTGAATAGCATTGACAACCTCCTTGATTTTGTTACTATACTATGATATGTTTTCTCCTTCTTCCATCTTCATGTCATCAAACCTTCCTCTAATACTTTCAACTCTTTCCCTCAGGACATTTACATGTCCTACATGAACTAGTGCAAGTTTGTCCCACACTGCTTTAGCATTTGTACATGTCTTGACATCTTCAAATTTAGCATATAATAAGGTAGCAACAATCTCTATCATTGTCACGTTGTGTTCATGTCTATCTCTCAACTGATCAACATTCAAATATCCAATTGTCAGTTGTATGTAATCATTAGTCAAGTAGAATAATGTCGATTCACCAATTCCAGGTATATGAAACTTCATTATGCTTTTCCATGTCAAGAAGTTATATCTATTCATCTTAGGCACCTCTCTTCTATACATCTTAATATCTTTAGCTCAAATCCTTAAAACTTTCCTTCCAAGCAACCAATCTTATCTGATACCAATTGTTAGATAACTAAAAGTGGGGAAAATCAGTTAATTATAGTTATCCTACAGTCCCACATTCCCAGATGTATGTAACTCAAACTTTTAAAACAAATAATCAACTCGGTAAGTTATCAACAATAATTTTGTTTTCATCTACCAATTGATAGTTAGTTCAATATAGAGTTTATCGATTAATCATAAAGTAAAATAACAATCCAATCACATCAAATACACATTACACATAGATTTTAATGTGGAAAACTAGCTAAGGGAAAAACCACCTAGGACTAGTAACCCAAAATATTTCACTTTTCTGAAGTGAGCTCGGTTAGGAGCCAACCCTATTAAAGGTTACAAAACACATTGTGAGGTGTGACCTGGTTAGAAGATTTATCACGAACAGTTCTTCCTTGACCAGAATTAGCTATGGGGTCAATAAGAAAACCAACAACATTCATTGAATGTCATATTGAAATACAAACAAGATTGTTAAGTCCACTCAATTAAGATATTTAGCTATAACAATGGTTAAATTGATACAGTAATGATCTAATTCAAATACAACTTATATTTTTGGATTTTTAGATCTATGCTAAGCTCAAAATACCTCTCTTGATCAATAATCAATTTAACTCTTCATATCCTCCAACTTATTCAACTCAGGGAATAATACCCAAATGCTCGGTAATGTATGCAACTCAACTCGGTTCTTTTGTTAACCAGTTTGATTAGGAGTGCATGAAAATAGTCATTTCACACAAACTCTCCTGTAGTATCAATAATCTCTAGACTCAATAATGAATATCATGTCTCTTTAAATAGATGTCATAAACTATTTTCTTCTCATTCATTAGATTTTGCCTCTTAATTTCCATCATTCATTTTACCACTTCAAGCTTCCTCAACAGATGTGTCTATAATATGTTTCATCCTTCTCCATTCAATCAATCTTGAATTTTTTCATCTATTAGATCATCATAACAAACTTTATCTCTTACCTTAGAATCATAAGTAATTTTCCAGCTCATCAATTCAATTATTTTTTATAAACTTTAATTGTTGATTTCACTCGGTCAATACAGAATGTGTCGGTGAATTCTAACTTGGTTATTACTATTAGTCGGTATACATTGCACTAGCTCGGTGTATACAGAAGTCTTCAATTACAGACCACATAAACTTGTTCAGTTCTAATCTTCAATACATAACAAAATCATGTAATGCAATCAAGTCAGCAAAATTATGCCATAGACTCATCAACAAGTTACCCAATGTATACCTTAGCCATATCTTCCATATCCATCTCTTTCTTTATCTAGATATCTCATTCCTTTATCATTTTCTTCTTCTTAAGATGTTTTTAACTATCATGATAAGTACAGTCAAAACTAATTTACATCAATGACAATACATATTGATTGATTTAATTGCCTTACATATCACTTTAGTAGCTCAATGATTTCTAATCAATGTCTTTCACTTGTCCAATCATTTCATTAAGTTATTCAATCAATTTTAGGTTATCAATTTCTTAGCTACTACAACAAGTTTGTAAATCCCTTACCAAGGTAGTTCTTCATAGGACTTATTTGTAAATCACTTAATTGGGTTCACTCTTAATAGACTTGTAAAAATTCTCTAGCAAGGTATACTATAATAGGTCTTTCAATACTCCTAACAAGGTATTAATTGTAATAAAAAAAGTGTGGTCACTTAGATATAAAACCTTATATCCAAGAGATCTAATGAATTTGGAGTCTTAGAAAGAATCTTATAGATTCCTATCCATAGGATGCATGAATCATGTAGATAAAGATGGTTTCTCTCAAAAGAACCCAATAGGAAAGATCCCTACAAGGTGCACTATAGAATGGAAAATTCAAGTAGATATCAAGCAATGAGAGTGATAGTATCAAAAAAATCCACAATGAATGCAAATGAAAAGTAATCTAAGATGAGATGCAAGAGATATAAGAGTAAGCTAACATGAAATGCAAGAGTGCAAAGAAAGTAAATTTAAGCTAACAAGATGAAAAATTATTAGGATAAAAGCACAAAGTTGTGTCACATTTTAGGTGAACTTATCAACACAGTTGAATTTGAGTATTTCTAACTAAAAATTATTTTTTTCAAATATATGATCTAGCTAAATTAATTAGATAAGTTCTTCAACTTTTCCAATTGAAAATGTCTATTAAATTAATATTTTATATTGATTTGGGTCCAATTACCAAGGAAATAAAATTATTTCAGAAGAGTGATGTTTCAATAACTCCTACACTTTTTAATGATATTTTTTTAAAAATATAAAAATACCCTTTTGTGGAGCTCAGAGTCAAGATTATTGTCATTTAAGTATTATAGTATTTTGATTAGATCTAATATATTATTATTTCAAAATGCTACAAGTGGGTATTTTATAATTTGAGAAGATGTTTCTTCAAATAAAGAAAACAAATAGTAAATGATATCAGAAAAATTTAAAATTTATATTTAACACTAGCGAAAAGAGTTCTCTTCAAGGATATGTAATTTTGTTTTATGAATGGTGTAGATTTGATAGTGAAAATTTGATGGGAGATGAAAGCTGTTGATTTTGGATACGTTCGACTTTGAGTAGTTATAAAGGAGAAATTATACATCAAAAATTAAAAATTCTTCTTTTTTGCACTAGTTATACATGTCATCTATAACATTTTTTGAAATCAAAGGAAAAAAAAATTATTTGTGTATACTTGTTTGGCAGGAACTAGACCCTAGATTTTCAACATTTTTTTAGCAATAAAAAAATAGACTTCAAAAAATATAAAAATGTGTCAATTATTTTTTGAAAAAATTTAAAAAGGTTATATACATAAACTTTATCCAATTTTACACATTTCATCAGTTTACATCATCTTCAAATTCTAAACACAAATGCCACATTTATGTCATTAATGTTGAACAGTTTGCGTGTTGTTGACCTTGTCCTTTATAAAAGTATGACACATGTTTCTACTTTTACACATTATCCATGCAAGAAAGTAAAAATAAAAGCTAAGATAAATGATAATGCAAGATCTCAACTAGAGCTAAAGAAATCAAATGACAAAGTAACAACATCACCTTAGCACAAATCAAGATGGTCTATCATGGGTGCAAAATTCAATATGAGAGCTCTTATATGAAAGATTCCAAGATGCAAGATTCGAAGATACAAGATAAGGTAAGATGCAATGATTAAACAAGATGAAAGAAGATGAGAGAATGAGAAGAAATCCTACTTTTAAATAAATTTGGAAATGAGTGGATAGTCAAGATTAAGAGGCAAAAGAATGAGCAAGGGTGGAGATTAAGTCTTGGTTGATCCATGTGCTCATGTCTTTAAGAGGCAAAAGAAAAGGCTAAGATTAAGAGGAAAAACAATGAGTGGTTGAGACAAAGAGACTAAATCCTTATTCAAAATTCAAAAGATTCTAGCTCATTGGAAATTACACTTTAAGTGGAGGGATTTTCTTTTTATTTTTATGTTTATTATTATTATTTTTTTAATTTTAGAAAAGTGATTTTCATGTGCACTTAGGATAAATGGGTCTTTTATTATTTAATTAAAAAGGAGCATGTTCTTTTAATTAAATAAACATAGAATAAAGTGGTCAATCTTTAGAATATAATCAAGTAAATGATAATGTGATGATTTGATTAAAGATAAATGATTAATTATGTAGAATTGATTTAATGCATATCAATGGTATAGTATTTAATTTAATTTTTCAGAAAGGGCTTATAGTTTACTAGACAAATATTTGGTGATTCCATTTTCCCCTCTTTAAGTCAGTGTTCAAGAGAGCACATTGAGTCAAAGAATATGATGATGATAAATAGTTGATATGAAGCGTTGAACTTTCTTGACAGATACTAACTCTAAACCTTATTGAACAAAGCACAACGAGTTGATTACTAACTCTGAAATTGATCAAATGAAGGTTATCAAGGTAGAAAGAATTTCAATGCACAACTTGATGTGAAGTGATTAAATTGACAATGAGACTGAGGTTGATAGATAATAAAATACTAGAACTGATATTATTCAATGAGAACTGATATGTCCAAGATTAGATTAATCACTTGCCCCAAGTGATTTTATATGATGTGATAAAATCTATCATGCAAAAAGGCTTGAAGAATCTCAACTTGATGTGAAGTCATGAATCTAAGATTCTGCTATTGATGATAACATAGTCAATTTCCAACTTTGAAAGATCAATGATAGATTATCTCTGCCCCCTCAGGATTGAAATCAAAATGAAGTTAAGGAGATGCAAAAATGAGATAATTTCAATCAAATCGAGATTAGATAGGGTCCAAGATGATCTTCAGACATATTAGAAAATCATTTGGACCAAGTTTGACCACTAAGCAATGAGAAGTTTTCCCTGTTTCAATAAGTTTGAATTGAAAGGTATAGCATTAGAATTAGGTTAAAGAAAGTGATTGTGAAGAATTATGATTGATTTATGCCTCAAAGGATGAAAAAATAAGCCTTAGTAGAGAAATCAATTGCATTGAAGGAAAAAGAATTTAAATCACAATTTTGACTAGTAAGATGAATCCATATTTTGATATCATTCCCGCACTAGTTCATTTAAGACCATTTTTCGATGGCAAGCCGTTAGAATTTAGACACTATACTGTCGATTAAGAGACACCACCCATCATCGCATTTTTGTAGTCGAAAAAAATAATGGCTATGATTGGCATCATAATTATGACGACTATAGCCATTGCAAAAAGGGGGTTTCAACACAACAAATATACCATCAGGTCTATTTGTAGCCATCCCAATTTTGACGAATCACCATCAGAAGTAGTTATTTTATAGATAGAAATGTTGTACATGCGATGGTTAACCATCATAATGTGCCGATGGATAACCATCATTGGTAGATTTTTTACTGATGGAAATGCTATGCATTTGACGGTTATCCATCAGAAGTTTCTAATAGATTGTTGCTACCTTTCTAGTGACATCACAATTGTGACGCCAATCACAATTTTTGAAAAATTTATATATAAATATATATATATATATATATATATATATATATATATATATATATATATATATATATATATATATATATATATATATATATATATATATATATATATATATATATATATATATATATATATATATATATATATATATATATATATATATATATATATATATATATATATATATATATACATACATACATACATAAATATATTTCAATCAAGTTTATATCGATTGGTGTTCTTGTAGATTTGGTTATGTCATTTGGAGATTACTTTGCAATAGATTCGGTAGTGGCTCATGGATTATTGAGTCGAGTCTAGAGACTTGGATTTGTATATCACTATGGTGTCCATGATGACTTTGGAGAAGTATTCTTCTAGGTGAACCGAGCTGAGGGACTTGGATTATAGAAAGTGGGTCATTTGATGCACGACTTATGAGACATTGGATGCCTCTTGACAGTGGGTTCGTGGTGCAGTCTGTGGTGTCTCTTTGCGACTGAGTTCTTGGCAGAGATCTATTGATTTGGTAGCCATTGAGATGGATCGATATGACTTGATCTTGGGTCAAGACTTATTGAGGTGACCTGAAGTGATTATTTATCCTTGAAATGATTGATGTTTCCGACAGATAGTCATCACTTTTAGTTTTTTCATTGGTTATTCTTTGGTTTCTGTCGTAATTGCAACAACTCACACTATTTTTTAAAAAGAAATATATATTTATCATACGTTGATTGAGATCTTAAATTATTGAGCTTCTCTTTGTTTCGATAATAGTTTAACATTGTCTACTTAATAGGGCCAACCACGTGAAGGTGGAAGCTCATTTGGTCCCTCCTAGGATCCTCTTATGACCCTTTACGACACTTTAAGACCTCTAAGATGTATTCTTAGGGATCATAAAGGGTCATAAAGGGTCATAAGGGTTCGTTGGACACAACAACTGAGAAACATAAATGTAGGCATCATGGTCACAATTGTTTGGAGACACAAGATAATTGAATGTTATACTTAGAGGATGAAACACAACCACTACTCCTACAATTCTAATTGGACACTATGGGATCTAAAAACCAAAGATAAGGAATCTATATATGGCTTTTGGATCCTGCAGTGTCAACTTAGAACTGCATGAGTAGTGGTTGTGTTGCGTCCTCTAGGTATAGCATTGAATTATGTTGTGTCTTCAAACAATTGGGACCATGATGCCTACATTTATGTTTCTTAGCTATTGTGATACCTACATTTATGCTTTGTAGCTATCGTGTTTATTTGCATGTTCTTTATGAGTTTGGCTTCTCTCCCTCGCATCGAAAATAAGATTTTCCCACTCTGGATCAAGAATGTGCATGCAACACAACAAAAATATGCATAGATAGTAGATGGAGCTGAGAAAACACAACACGTTTACATTTTTTTAATAAGTCAAAATTACAATGTTCACGATGGTCTATAACTTAAAATACGCTATTAAAGACCTCTATAAAAAATGCAACCCTTTTGTGTTTTTGAGCTCCGCCTCATATCCTATGTATATGAATTGAGATTGCATATTGAACTAGGCATCTCCTTCTACATTTCCTAAAACCAAGAGACTGTCACAGTTAACATCTAAAATCATTATTGAACTTTTGTTATTATCAAAAAGTACACTAGTCTCCTTTGTTTCTTGTACACCATCTCTATTAGAAATTTTCTTCATGAATGGCCTCCACTTTCTTCCCCACTATAACTGTAACCACTATTCATTCTCCTGTGGTCATTACTATCTTTTCTATTGATTAGACCTCCACTACAATTTCTCTGATGAAAATTTCCAAATTTACTATTTGGTATTCCTTCATCTCCCCTCAACTCCATCACTTATGGTTACAAATAAAGTTCAAAGAATCAGAATGTCACATCTCATCATCAAAACTAACCCACCTTAAACAATTGATTAACCATTCTAGACAAGATGATGATTTAAGGTTTTTTGTGAAGCTTCTAACTTGGTAGTTGCAATCAGGGTTTGTATTACAAGTTTTGTTGTTGTTCAAGTAGTGTGTTTTAGAAAAGAACCCATTGAACATTCTAATACTAATTTCTCCCAAAATATGAAATCCACTAAAATTTAGTGAAAACCCCTCCAACATTACAACATTGTATAAAAGGAAACTTAGTGTTTCTAGTAGCAATAAATAGATTTTTTTAGAAGAGTAGAAGAAACAATAATAGAAACAATACAATTGGAGGGAGAAAATCCTATAGACTTATGGCATACCTTTGTATGTAGCCCATTAACATTTCAAATGTAAGAATGAAAGAAAACATGGAACTAAGCTCAAACACATGTAAATAAACATCAATCATTATCAAATAAACATCAAGAAATAAACATCAGTCATTATCAAATAACTTGCATAAATGAGAATCAGTTATTTTTTTGGATTTTTCTTTTTCTCTGACTCCCTATATTGTTGCAGAGGTGTATCCGTGTCCACAACATCATTTCTTCTCGGTCGTGCACGTGATCTCACTATCCTTTGCAAAGGTGGGTCCTCTGCAATAACAAATAAAAGGCTTCAATTAAAAACATATTATCATAATTGGGGTTAATTTAAAAATATATTCATTATTGTTACAAGCATTTCAATACTTTAAAAAACATTAGTGTGACACTCATTACCATGTCCAACCACATCATCTTGCTCGACAACTTTAACCTCAACATGCTTATCGGGAACAACCTCTACATCCCCTGCAACTACAATGCAAAATATTTTATTAATCCCAACACATTATAATTAAATTTTTATTACTATGCCAAATTCAATTCAACATGTTTACTTGTATTAAATATTCATTAATCAAAATTTGAAAAGAAAATGTATACCTTGAGTACTACAATTCACATTATAATCAATGCCTCCATCGTGCTCGACTAGAGCAGTATCAATATCGGCGGGCTGCATTCCAATGTAAATAATTAGTGTATTTATCAACAATATATACATATAAATACAAGAAAAATACTAAGAAATGTTAATCATTTAGTTTAATAGATATAAATATATTCACTTTATGTTGGAACTTAACATCAAATACAATAATTGGTAAAGTTTTCAACTTGAAATAAAAATCAATTGGCTTATTTACCTGATCAATAGATCTAGTAGAAGAACCTTGTGCACTCATTGCTCGATATCGTTTAGCCACGACTTTATAGCCGTGTTTGTAGCCTATTTTTTTGTCCTCTTCTGTAATCAATTTTTTGAACTCCAAGGCCTGCATTTTTTATTGGTATCATGAATTTTTATTGTAGTGAATTTCATCAAAACTAAATTGATTGCAATTTAATTATAAATATTTGCATACGATTGTTCATTTACAAATACTTACAACTCATGCAGCAAGCTTTGAATATCCACCTGAGCCAAGCTTGTGTTGCTCGTGATTTTGTTTTCTTACTGATGTTGCCTTTTTTATGTTAGGAAACCTATGTGATGTTTGAAATATGTTAGATCACATAAGTACAAAGAGTAAATAGTACATAATTTCATTATTAACATTATCACGTACCTTCTTTCCTCGACTGATAGTACTCATCCACTATGCCTTGCACTTCTCTCAAGTGCATCCTTTTTAAGATCCTCCCACTCATTAATAGGAATATAGGGAGGCCACTCGTAATAAGGGTTGTGTTCTATTTGGCTCCTGTAGTTGTACCCAATATACTTAAAAATAGTGCATGCTTTGTCAAGGAGTCTAAGTCTATGAAAGACTTTAGGTCCAAAAAGTGTTGTCATAGATTCAATGAGTTTATTCTTTAACCCTTTATCTTGTAATGACCACCTTTTAAGACAAAAAACTATTAGATTCATAAATGAAGTGAAGATACCTTTTAATATACTTGAAGAAAGGGATGAAACAAAATCTAATCTTGCAATGAAATCAAAATATGATACCATGTGCGTATGGTCGGCCTAAAAATGTGCAAACATTCATCATTAAGTTTTTCATAAAATAGATTATTCCCTGCAAGATAATTATGAGATTATTATAATTAGTTATTGCAAGGGACCACACAGAGGGTTAGTGCATTACATTATGAGTATTATATTGTATAGTAAAAGAAAGGAGAAATGTTTAAAGTACCTGGAAGCTGGGCTACTCTCAAGGGAAGTCCATCTTCATTGCTCATGAGCAACTGATCATAATTCTATATTTTTATCGTACATTTAACATGAGTACATCCAGGAATTGCATCATTGCCTCCTACATAAAATTAATCCAATATTAAAAAATTCCCCCTGAGAAAGAATATATAGTTCAAGTGAAATAAATACATGATAAATAAAAGAAAGAAAGAAGAGTCTACTTACCAATAGTAGGTGTTTCCATCACATCTTTGGTCATGCTACATGTTTCTGACATTGCAGGCAGAACTAGAAAACAAGTACTTCTAGTGGATTGCCCACCTAGATTTGAATTAGTAAATGTATAATCTAGATAATAACTTTCAGAATTTAATAGAAATTTTGCATCATTATCAAAATCACAATCAAAGGTATTATAACAAGAATTTGAGTCAAAGGTATCAAAACTAGAATTTGAATCAAAGGAATGAAAATGAGAATTTGAATGATAAACAACATTTGAATTATAACCAGAATTTGAATCATAACCAAAATTTAAATTAAAAGTAGAATTAGAATCTTCTTTCATAGTAGGATCATCATAATTCATGTTGGGATCAAAAACATAACTTGAATCATCATCAAAAGGGTCATTTGAATCATCAGAATTATAAGCAGGATCTGCAACATCAAAAACATAATTTGAAACAATAGAATCATCTTTCATAATATTATCAACATTTTTCTTAGAATCAAAAGAAGAATTTAAATCTTCAAAATCAAAATAATAGAAATCATTATCAAAAGCATGTATGTCAGTTCTAGCATCATCTTTAGGATTAGAATCAAAACTACTTTGAATATCATCATTTGCATTAGTTTCATAAAAATTTTCAAAAAGATTAGGATGCATATTTTCTACACAAACAGTAGGATTAGGAAAAGGAATAATGGATAGGTCATGAGAAGCAATTTTATGCAAGGAAGGTAAGGTCACATCTAGGAAAGTGGATATAATGTCATTTTCTTGATCAAGTATTTCATCAAAGGATACATAGGGAGCATTATGTAATTTACCATTTGGAACAGACACGTCTCTAAAACCTTCAACTTTGCAACTATCATTATTAGCCAATTGAATTGGAATGTTAGATGTATCAGGTTCAATAAAATCAAAGACAGCATTATTAGACGTAACATGTTGAGATGCATTACGCTCAATAATCTATTTAGGTTCTTTAAAATAGGTAGTAAAAGCAGAACAAGATTGATTTCCATTAGAGTAATTTTGAGAATTTGGTTGATCATTTTTCTTTTTCTTAAAATAATTATGAATTAAATGACCATTTTTACCACAATAAGTGCAATAAGGCCTATTTGAAGGGTTATTATTATTGTTATTATTATTATTATTAGATCTTTGATGATTTTGATAATAGTTGGAATTGTTTGATCTTTGATTATTTTGATTGTTATTTGAATTATTACTAGCTCTATTATTATGAGATTGGCAAACATAAGCATGTTCATGAGATTTCAATATACCAAATTGAATTAGTTTAGCCTCCTCTTGATGCAACATAGTTTGGAAAATAGCATAAGTTAATTGAGTTGCTAAAGAAAGAATAGCTAACTGAGAATAGATATTTGTAATAAATTGTTGAAACTACCTAGGTAAACATTTACGAATTATAATATGAATTATCCTCAAATCAGAAAGAGGAACTTGTAATCCAGTGAGTAAATTTTTAATTGAATCAAACTTGAGCAAGAAATCATCAACAGAATTAAAATTTGTATACCTGAGGTCTTCAAGTTGGTCTTGAAGCTGTATTTTATGAGTCTCATCTGCACTGTCATAGGTGTTTTTCAGGATGTCCCAAGCTTGATGGGCTTCTGTACAAGATGAGATAAGGACATATAGTTCAAGACTTAAGGATATGCCAATTAAATGAAGGGCTTCATCATTCTTAGCTTGCCAAGCATCTTGGTCAGCTTGAGAAGTAGTGGTAGTGGGTTTAGTGCTAACATTAGTGGCAATGTCTAACAGATGGCGGAATCTAAATATCTAGGTCATATGATTTTTCCAGGCATGATAGTTGGTGTTGGTCAGTTTGATTTCAGGAATTAGGGTAGACATGTTGGGGACAAGAATAGAGCAGAAAGGACAGGGAAGCTGGAAGAGAAAACACTCGAACAGAACAGAAACAACAAGTTAAGCTAACAAAAGTTGCATGCAAAGAAAAAAAAATGAAAACACAATAAACCTGCAAGGAAACGTTAGATAATACTAAAAAATGAACCTGCAAGAATGTTACCCAAAGCTGGTAAGAAAAAATAAAAGATTGAATCTAAAAACTTTAATAAAAAACTTGAGTTTAAAAAAGGAATTGAATCTAATTAAAAATAATAAAAGAACTAAATCTAAATCTAATTGAATCTAAAATAAAAAACTAAATCTATTGGTTTCTGTAGCACATAAGTTCCTGTAGCACATAAAATAGATCAATGATTCTTGTAGCCAAAAAAAACTCTGTAGCACTTACATGCAAAATAGAATAGAGGTTCCTGGAGCAAAACCTGCAAACTGGATGAAATGTATAGATACCTGCGGAACAGAGGTTCCTGAAGCAGAAATGGATCCTGTAGCGAAAAAGCAAGGCAGCTGAGGTTTGAATAAACAAACCAAGCAACATTACAAAAAAAATAAAACCACTTTCAATAACAGAGTATAATCAAATAATATGCTTTGAACTATTGTTGATGCTCCTTTTTAATACTCCACTTAGGGTTTGGTACGTGGTTTGCAGGAAAAAAATAGGTGAAGAATGATAAAAAAGCTCACGCAAGGGCGGATAGGAAAGGAAATTAAAAGGATTTGAAAGAAAATGCTCAGATAAAAAAAATGATAAAAAATGCTGATGGTGAGGGGAAGGTGACAGAAAGAAAAGAAAAATAGAACGCTACCTAAAAAATGCGTGGGCTCCCAGAAAAAGAAGAATGAAGGAAAAAAAATGCCGAAAAGAATAAGGACGAGCGGGAAGAAACCGTGGAGATGGGTGGGATAAAACACAGGCAAGGGAGGTCACGACTCCCACTCTAGCAAAAACAAGAAGCAGCAGAAGCTAGAGAACAGGGCCAAATGCCAAAACACTACAGGAAGATGCCAAACACAAGTGAAACAAACCAGAGAAAAAGCAAAAAAAAACCACGAACCAGAGATTTAAGCAAAAAATGTTGTGTACAGAGGATAACTAAGAATTATTGGAGCGCATGCAAAGAACAACGAATGGAATAATGAAATCACAACCCAAAAAACACGCATAAAACATACGTGAGTGGGCTCAAAAAAGAAATTGCTAGAAAAAAAGGAAACGGCGACAGAAAAAATGGTTACTGCAAATTGGAAAAAGGAAAGTTTACTAACTATTAAAAGAAAGTGCGGTAGGAAGTGAAACGGATACTGACGCATTGACCAAAGGATATCAGATAAACCAATAATAAAAGATGTGACAGGAAGATGAAACAGATACTATCGCTCTAAAAAAAAGATTATTGTTTACTAAATAAAGTCAAACAAAATTTGAAAGCAACGGATACCAACCCACATGTAATGAATAATGATAGAGTTAGGTTAGTAAGTAACAAAATAAAGATATTCTAAAATATTTTTCACCACCAAACTAGAATGCAAGAATTGAAATTAAAGAGATTAATTAAAAAATAGGTTTTGGCGGTAAACCATCCAAAACTTAAAAAAAGAAATTTCTCTCTTAAACAGATTTACATAAAAAATTTAAAGAACTCTCTCAAGAGTCTCTGATTTGGAGTGCTCCAAGATATGGTATGTCCTTCACCTGTACATTCAAAAAAGGATTAAACCAACCTGCTTTGATACCATGTTAAAAATGATAAAGAACAAATAGGAAATTGTTTAATCCAAGAGCAAGGAGTTAGGAAACAATACCATGAATTTGCACAATAACTAGAAGCATACACCAACAAGGTAAAGAGGAGACAAGAATTTGAAAAGGGAAAGCTAAGAAAACCCCTTGTGAATTATGAATGAGGCATGAAAAGCCTAAAGAGAGAGAGAGAATATGAGCACTTAGCTCAATACAATATGATAAAATGATGAGAGAGAGAAATTGAGAGAGTTGTGAGAAAAGCTTAATGAGTGTGTGGAGAAATATCTCTATATATAGAGATAAGTGAAGGAGTTCAAAAAGTAACTCCCATGTGCATGTAAGCCACATTCATAAGTGTGTGAGCCACTTGTGCTATTTCCTCTTAAGGAGGAATCTAGGAATAAAAGGAAATTACAAATAAATATTATGTCCTCACACATGGAAAAGAGGACAAGTGTTCATGTAGGGATTCTATAGGAATCTCCTACTTACATAATAAATAAACTAAACTAAACTACCTTGGTTTATAATATATTCACCAAGGAAAGCTTATACTTCTAACAGGATCTGATCCTCATACCAGGCGTCATACTCAACATAGGTTCAATAGCACGTGCTAAACAAAAATATTGTTAGAGCATAAAAAATATGGATAACCATGGACAAGATGGAGGATAAAACATGTGATGTACCACCCAAAGTATTTGCATCTAAGGTAATGCCCTTTAATCTATTTAGCATTCCCTATAAAGAGAACACATATGTTTTAGTTAATGACATAAATAAAATAGTATACTATGAAAATTATTATTGAACTTTTTTTATAATTAAAAACTACATTAATAATTACTCTATAGTTTTGAACATAGCCAATCAACATATCCGCTGCCCTCTATATTTCAGGAGTGTGATGTTGAATATCTGCCATTCGAGCTAACTCTTTTGATATTGCATGAAGGACCCTTTCTTGGGCAACCATGGGATTAACCTCTGATAAAAAACCAACATCCAATAGATCCTGCTCATTTTGCAGCTCCTCATGGACTACTTTTTCCTTTCCATTTTTTTGATCAACACTTGTTTGTGAGAACAATATTATTAGCCCTTTATTTAAAAGCAATCCAAAATAGTAGAACAACAAAAAATACGCATTAACATTTTTCTTGTATGTGCATTTGTACAACAAAAATGAGTTTTACCTATCGAGAAGAAGAAGTCCAATGAGAACTATCACCATTGTGCGTATCATGTGGCTATTGATTCATACTATAGCTCTGTATTTCAAAAAAAATCATTTAGACATGTTAAAACACGTGTTCTTATTCTAAGTTACGTTGAATAATAGACAATTATCAAAATATGTACCACCTTTTCCATGATAGTGATGGGGTTTTTTGTATCTATGCGATTTAAATTGTAATCGATAAGAAACTCCTTGCCTCCATGTATTGATTTGATCACACATACAAATACACGATTTCACTCACGCGCCTCAAATATGCAATTGGGTTGCTTCTTAGTTGATGTAGGTCATGTACTATTTATAAAAGTTGCAATATTCCTTGATGCTTTTGGTCTTCCATCAACATATATAGCTATTGTTTTACTTTGTTTAGTAACTTTTTGTTGTATATAATTTGTCGTGAGTGCATACCTACACATACTTTTTTTATATTTTACAATTTTCATCCAACTACTGTAATCATAACAAGGTCTGACATACTCCATCAATTCAACAACTTTGTTGTAAGACACCTTTATGACATCCATGAAAAATAGGCCCAAACCATGTAATGAAGATGGTGCTATGCAATATATCCTCTCTTTAACATAAAAATTAGTGTTTATTGAAGGAAGTTTCATCAAGGACCCATTGTTTGTATAGATGTTTTTACCTAAAGGGAAGCTCAGAGTCACCTTTTCTCTCATCCTCATAAGAACAGGACCCTCCTTGAGCAAGGAAAAATTTCATGTGTTTATTGAATTTCTTTCTAATCTTTTGACCTCGAGTCGATCTCATTGAATTACACATACTAAATGTCACACTATCTTCTTCCATTCCTAGATTTTCCTCGCTCAAGGAAGGCTATTCTATCAAATACATATTCACTAGTAGCTACACTTCATGCAATGAGAAAGACAGTAGGCAATGAGAGAGATATTTTACAAATGGTAAAAGACATTAATCTCTATGGGGTGTATTGACTTGTACATGACAATCCATGAGACTATGTGGGATACCTAACATAAGATAATAGTTATATAATCAGACAAGCATAGTTCACTCTGTTAGCATGTGCATAAATTTTATGGCTTCATTGTCTTTCCCCTGGCCTCTATGTCATTTTTAATGTCTCTGGCTAAAACCTTAAGCAAAATATTCAAAAACTAGCCGTTACCCTTTCTAAAACCCTGGCCCTATTCTAATTTGTTGTTACCTTTTTTGGGTCACTTAAAGGTCCTATAGTGCACGTGCTTTATGTTTTTGGTTGGCCCCCACTTTAATATTTCCTAATTTTTACCCCTAGCAGCCTTTAATATTTCCTAGGGTCCTCAGTGCCTAATTTTTCCTAAAAGCCTAAGTCCTGGGCTTTAATTTTTCTTATGTTCTAGCTTAATATTTTCCTGGGCCCGATCTTTTGACAACATCTTAATCTGACAGTTGGTGTAAGTTCTCATTGACTTTGTCAAAGGCTTGAGATCTTACGCCAGTTGTTGATTCTCCTTTATGAGAGAGCTTCTCAAACAAGTGGGTCCGTTCACACGTATGCACAAATGGCGACATCTTATTGGTCCATGTTTTAACATGTTGGTAGTTGTTAGTGGGTCTTGGGTTGCTGGCTTGTCAGAGGGTCTTGACACTTTCAGTAAATCGATGGTGGGCATAATTTCTTATGAGATATGTCAGACATATGAGATTTTGAGACAGTCATTGATTCTTTTGTATGATGGAACCTTTTCTTTTGGCGGGTCGATCTGCCAGATATGTTGATTTGTTGTACTGTGATTGGTCCATGTTGTGTGAGTTGGACATGTTGACAGGTAGGCCTGGTATCTAAACCAGAGGATTCAAGATCAATGGTTGGCGTGAATGCACATAGAATCTTTTGAGCCCTTCAGATTTTACCCTAGCTATTTGATCTTCTAGGCGGCATAATGTTCTCAGTGGGGCCATTTTCTAGGTGGTGCAGTGTTGTTTGAATCTTATTGGTTAACATGGGTGATGTGGAAAGGTGGGGTCATTGTCAGAGAGATCATTGATGAGGACAAGATCTACGGTTGACGTAAGTTCTCATGAGTTTTGTCACAGCTATGAGATCTTACACTTGTCATCTGATTATAAGGCTTACAGTGAGTGGGTCCTATCTCAGTCATGATTGAGTATGAGGAGCGAATAATGTAGTGACAAGTGGCATAAAGTGATCCTAGGTGGGGTCTAAGGTCTTAGCAGTCTGAATAAATAAGGTTGGCAGCCTTACAAAATTCAATGGTTTCACTCATTCATGGAAAAGGTTAGCGGTGCTCTGATTTGACTGGCGATTCAGTGAACAAGTGTTCGCATAATCACTAACTAACTTGGCAGATGTAAAAAGTGTTTCACAAACTGATGGAAACCTTCTATCACCAGTTCGCCAGATGTGGGACTAGGGTTAATTGTTTTCTTTTAGTCACCAGGTCACGGAGTTAAAAATGGGTTAAGGTTTTCTTTCTGTGAATAAGGAAATGCCTTGTCGCGCATTCGCTAAGAGGTAACGCAGGGTGGCAGTTGAGTTAAGACTTAAAAGACCATGAAAAGGAGAGATCTAACAGCCATGACCTAAAGTTAACCTAATTTTAAACTTAGACTGCCAATTTGCTGCAAACGCCATAAAGTAGCCGTTGCTTTTCAAATTTGAATTTGTAGAGGGTTTCTTGCAACCAGAAGGACTAAAATTGAATACTTTCATGGCCAGATTTGATTTTTTGGTGGCGCTTATTGTTGTAGTGTGGTCCAGGGTGTTCTTCCATCATTTGTAAGGGTTAGTACCATGTGGTTTTGTGCTTGAGGCATGTTGAAGGTGGCTAAAAGGGTTGACAATTTTGAATTTTCATGATTTGCAGTACTGTCCCTGAGATCTATCATGAGTGCAAATCTTCTTCTCGCATGGCCAACTACTTTTCTTCCCCTGCATTAATTTTGTGACCATTTCTAGTGGGTTTAGTGGTTGAAACCCTAACCCTAGTCACCCGAAGCTTGATGCATCCTCTTTGAGGATTCCAAGGTGACTAGTGGTGGTATATAGTGTCAAATTTTTGACTTAGTGCGGGTTCCAAAACTTTCTTTTTGGTCGTTGGTTGTTGATGGTTTTATATTGAAAGAGGAGTTATATTTTTAGTCTTTTCCTCTCTTTTTGTTGCTCTGATTGTATATTGATCCTGAATATGTTAATGAGAATGCTATTGAGTCCCAATCTTGTATTTGTGTATGTCTTCTTGTTTTGGTTCTGAGCTCATATATGTTAGTGTCACAAAGTGTATTAACATATGGTAAACAAAGAGTATTGTGAATTCGTCTCTGAGTTCCTAACAAAGTTGGGATTAAAGTCTTTTAGGTGACTTCAATGAGTTTGCAAACAAGTAAGAATCTGATGTCCTTGTGTTTGAGGGAGAGGGGTACTAGGCAAAGCACTTATCTTGAACTCAATAGTGTTTGATCTAAGATCTTCAGTTGATGTATGTAATTGGGTGCCTCTTTTCCCTAGGTTAAGGCACTGGTCCATCCTCTGGAGGCATTTCATTGTCATCAACCACACACACACAAATTAAATGATCGAATCCTTAAATCAGTTAGTAAAGAGTATATTGGTATAACATTTAGTGATTCCTTTCAAGAAGTGAATCAAGGGTACACCCACCTGAGCATTAAGGCTCAAAGTGTAGGAGGATCTCTTTTGATCCTTGTTAATTGGTCCTCTTCCTTGTAGACTTTGGAGTGGTGATAGAGTCAAGTTATATTAAAGTTATCCATAGTTTTCATTATATCTTGTGAAGGACATTATTTATTTATCCAACAATATTTTGAATATCTCAGCATTGCATATAACTAAACATCTTAGCATTGCATGAGACACCACTATTGTGGCATTTCATCAAACAATTCTCATGCCTTGCTAGTTTTTTTATTACATCTTGTGAATGACTTTATACACTGTTAAAATTATCTATTTATACTTTCAAAATTAGCTCATTCCATTGCAGGGAACAAAGAGAATCCCATGTGATTTAACATCATTAAGATGCCAACTTTCATTAGCTTCATGTCACCTTCTCATAGCTTCCTATGTGTTTCTTCATTCATTTATACACTTACTTTGACCAAACTTTTAATTTGCTGACAGATTTCGCCAAAGGCTTTGTAGGAAACCAAGTAAGGGGTATTCTTGAGTTCAAACACATTGAGCTTCTACAACTGAATTATAAATCATGAATTCACTATAAAATTAATTCACTATAAATCAAGGGGCATTATAAATCATGAATTAGCTATAAAATTAATGTATTTCTCTAGATTTCATATGGACATTTTGTCAAATGGTAGGCCTGTATGTTTATTCAAATGAAGTTATATCATTTGGAATGGATATATGATCAGTTGATATTGAATTCTATGTCAAGATTTACAACATTAAATTGATCATAGTTAGAAGACTCAGACACAAGAAGAATATGAGTATAGCTACTTTTCAGAAGAATATGAATGAATACAAACATACATAACTAGATGAACATAGTTAATAATGAAGGTACCTAATATTGCCTGAAGTAATGAAGTGTTGACCCTGAGTTCAATCTAGTATGCTCATGTATGATCTAGAAACTGCAAGGAAAGAAAGGATGGGGTTAAATCCAAAGGATCTAAGCAATTCCTGACACCCTATTATTGATCCTCATCTACAATTATGCATGTGCATAGGTAAGAAATACACTTCTAAAAGGAACTATGCTACAGAACATGTGCACTTAGGAAAATGCACTCAGGAACATGTGCAGTGTATAGGCGCTAGAATCCAAATGAAGCCCTACATTTATGTCTCTATGAACACCTGGTGAATCACTGTTGTGGCTACATTTATGTCTCTATGAACACCCAATGAATAACTTTTGTGACTACATCATCCAAATAGTGCAACAACAACACTAGATGTTGTTGTTCCATCTGGTGTTGCTATGGCATCATTTCCAAATGATGCATCTACAATAGTAACCCACCATGCCCATCAACACAAGATAGACATGATCAAGCATAAGCAATGGAGGGGATATTATATAGGTCAAAATAGAGGTCAAATTTCATTCCTTGAAATTTTATATTTGTATAGTTATAAAATTTCATGCCTTGAAATTTTATAACATAGTTCCTTAACATTTGATCTTCATATTCCAACCATGACTTGAGGTAGGCATTCAAGCTTTGTCTTTTCATTAACTCAATTTCATTTTGATGGCATTTTTTGATTTAATTGCGACACCAACTTCATTATAAATAAAAAAGAAAGAAAAAGAAAGTGTCATTTGTAATTTTTATGAATTCGAAGAGCTATCGCGAAGATGACACTACACTTTTGCATCACGCGAAGAGGGCATTCGAGTTTGGCATGAGCCAAGAGGCCAACACTATGTGGGAAGAAGGCACTGTCACTTGAGGTAGGCATTCAAGCTTTGTCTTCTCATTAACTTGATTTCATTTTGATGTCATTTGTTGATTTAATGGCACAATATGAATTTTAATAGTGGCATTGTTTACATCTTAGCATTTGGAATGCTCGATGACCCACGAGCTTTGAGAGATAGGGAATCATTATTTGTTTTCTGTTGATATTCACTAGCTATGTGGTACTCCCTATTTATGATCATTTCATGAAGAAATTTCTTGATGGCTCATAGGCTACAAGCTAGGGCATCATACATTGTTGATGAGCTCACTATTTAATACTAGCATTTTTTACATCTTTTCATTTGGAATTCTTGATGACCCACGAGCTTTGAGAGCTAGGGAATTATTGCTATTACCTTCAAGGCATTGTGTGAAGTGTTTGATCTCTCTTTATTTCTTTTGTTGTTGATATTCACTATGTGGTACTCCTTGTTTATGATCATTTCATGAGGAAATGTCTTGATGGTTCCCAGGCTGCAAGCTAGGGCACCATGTATTGTTTATGAGCTCATTGTTTGAGCATCAACCAAACAAATAGGGACATAAGGTGCTCAAAAAATAAGCTCATAAATAATGCATGATGCCCTAGCTTGCAGCCCGTGAGCCATCAAGACATTTCCTCATGAAATGATCATAAATAGGGAGTACCACATAGTGAATATCAACAACAAAACAAATAAAGAGAGATCAAACACTTCACACAAAATATATTGTTCTATAAGATTTTATTAAGACTAAATATATGATGTAAACTCATAATTATACTTGATATATATAATACAATGGTATGTAGTATAACCTATACATTTGTGAGATGTGATTAATTCAAGCTATAAGATGTTTTGGGATTAAATTGGTGAGTTTGTATACTTTCTCCATTTTAAACTAACCTATGACTTCAAAGGAGGAATTATGAAATATAGTTGTAGGTAGTTATCTCTTCTATAATGATGGAGGATTGAAAGGTAATGATCAATCAGGTTGTTTCTATTAGATCATACATTAATACACTTACAGTTTTGAATTTGAGCTCGGCCATCATGCAATGTTATTGTTGTCATTGTATGCTTGTTTTTGTTGTGCACCATATATTTTTTTATACACTGTTTATTTCATTAAGACTGTGAGCTTGGCATTTGTAATGTATTTTCTAGTTATTGGATCAATGCTACCATGTTGTTGAGGTTGTAGATGCATTGAATCACCGCTACCATTCTATTTTTATAATAGAAATATAACAAACAAAGCACCGACCAATCAAATAGGGACATCAGTAACACATTTTATGCATTATTACTTCATCATGATGATAAAAATTTCATTAGCTTAAAGCACATATAATGTGGGTAGATGCATTGAATCACCACTTCCATTCTATTTTGATGAATAGGAACTATGTCATAAAATTTCAAGGCACAATTGTACAATAGGAGAGCACCCACATGCCTTGGTTGTTATTGGTCTATGAAAGGTTTTGGTTTGCCTTTCCCAATTGAGATGTCATCCTAAGATTCAAAAGGATGAAGGTAATAATAAGTATTGAACATAAATGCATGATTTTGGATCCTCGAGTAGGAGTTGTGATGCAAAGGAAGAACACTTATATGGGTTTACCCACAAAAGGACAATGGTTTCATTGATCTTTCTTTCAAGTTCTCTTAGGTACTTTCCTTGGCCTCTAAGCTTGAAAATCCTATAGGGGTTGAACCAAAATTATGAAGGCAATAAGGACACATAGAACAATAGGTTTGGGGACTTATACTTATGTTCAATCTTTAGTAATGGTTTGGGGAACTAATTACGAGATGATTGACTACAATACCCTAGTTTGCATTATTAGAGGATCTTGTTTAATTTATGTATCATTTCATGCAAAGATACATGTAAAGGAAAATAAATTTTTCCATCTAAATATTACATCTATATATACAAAAAATAACTTGTATATACTATACAAGGAAAATAAATTTTAGAAGAAAATGTAAGAGTACAAGCATACATAAGAGGATGAACATAAATAATAAGGGTGCCAAACATTTCCTAAAGTGATAAATTTTTGACCTAGGTATGAATCTAGTGTGCCCTTGTGTGATCTAGAACCTACAAAGAAAATAGAGATGGAGGTTAGATAAAAAAATATATAATCAATGAATGGCATCCTATTACTGATCCTCATCTAAAATTATGCATGTTAATAGTCAAGCCATACACTTTTGAAAGAAAAACCATGCTACAAAACATGTGCACTCAGAAGAATGTTGCAGAGAGTAAATGGCTACATTTATGTCTGCATGAACACCTGGTGAGTTACTATTGTGACTACATCATTCAAACCATGCAACAACAACACTAGATGTTACTGTTTCATCTGATGTTACTGTGACATCATTTCCAAATGATGCACCCACAAAATTCACACACCATGCCCATCATCACAAGGCAGTCATGAGAAAGCATGAGTAAGCAATGGGAGGGGCATACATCATCATCAAATCAAAGGAGAAAAGCATCACATCTTCATATTAAGGGAGGAGTACATCATGGATTTCAAGGAAAGATCATAACATCACAACATGCTTGCCAGCCCCAAGGAGGCCCCATTGCATGCAGTGACTAAGCTACATCAAAACAAAGAGGTAGACAAATTTGTATCATCTATACATTAATGCTATGGCATGGAGTATATTTGAATCTACATTTTAAAGGATAAGTAAGAAAGTTGTATGATGCTAGTGAAATTAAGAAAGCTATAGATCTAATGAAGTAATGAAGCTACCCACATTCTATGTGCTTTGAGCCAATGAAATTTTTATCATCATGATGAAGTAATAATGCATTAAATGTCTTATTGATGTCCCTATTTGATTGGATAGTGCTCTATTTGTTATATTACTGTTATCAAAATAGATTGGCAATGGTGATTCAATGCATCTACAACCTCAACAACATGGCGACATTGATCCAATAACAAAAAATACATTACAAATGCCAATCTCACAGTCTCAATGAAATAAATAGTGTATAAAACAATATATGGTGCACAACAGAAGCTAGCATGTAATGACAATAATAACATTGCATGATGCCCGAGCACAAATTCAAAATAGTAAGTGTATTAATGTATGATCTAATAGCAGCAACCTCATTGATCATTACCTTTCACTCCTCCATCATTATAGAAGAGATAACTACCTACAACTATATTTCATAATTCCTTCTTTGAAGTATATATATATCAAGTATAATTATGAGTTTACATCATATATTTAGTCTTAATAAAATCTTATAAAAAAACATACAACTAACCCAAAATACTTTGTCTTAATAAAATATTAATAAAAAAATATATTTAGTCTTAATAAAATCATATAAAACAACATACATTGTGTGAAGTGTTTGATCTCTCTTTATTTGTTTTGTTGTTGATATTCACTAAGAGGCACTCCCTGTTTATGATCATTTCATTAGGAAATGTCTTGATGGCTCACGGGCTGCAAGCTAGTGCATCATGCATTCTTTATGAGCTCACTTTTTGAGCACCAGCCAATCAAATAGGAACATGAGGTGCTCAAACAGTGAGCTCATAAATAATGCAGGATGCCCTAGCTTGCAGCCTATGAGCCATCAAGACAATTCCTCATGAAATGATCTTAAACATGGAGTACCACATAGTGAATATCAACAAAAAAACAAATAAAGAGAGATCAAACACTTCACACAATGCCTTGAAGGTAATATAAATGATGCCCTAGCTCTCAAAGATCGTGATTCATCAAGCATTCCAAATGAAAAGATGTAAACAATAACAGTATTAAACACTGAGGTCATGAACAATGTATGATGTCCTAGCTTGCAGCCTGCGAGCCATCAAGACATTTCCTCACGAAATGATCATAAACGGGGAGTACCACATAGCTAGTGAATATCAACAAAAAAACAAATAAAGAGAGATCAAACACTTCACACAATATATGTTGTTTTATAAGATTTTATTAAGACTCAATATATTGTTTTATGAGATCATTGTTTGAGCACCTCATGTCCCTATTTGATTGGTCAGTGCTCTATTTTTTATATTGATGCTATTAGATCAAATAGGGACATTAGTAATAAAATAATACACTTTATTTTGAATTTGAGCTCATAAAGATTAAGATATCCCTATTTTATTACTGATGTCCCTATTTACATCTTTTCATCAAATGACCTAAAAACTGTTAAATTTAGATCAAGAATGTATGGTTTTAAATTGATCTTATATTAACTTAATATTTGTGATATATATATATATATATATATATATATATATATATATATATATATATATATATATATATATATATATATATATATATATATATATATATATATATATATATATATATATATATATATATATATATATCACAATATATATTCATATATATATTTATAATAGATATATAAGCAGATATAGCTATATATATTATATTATAATTCTGCACATTGAAGAAGAGAGACTGTATTGTTATTTACTGTTGTACATTGCAAATAATGATTGTTCTATATTAGATGGTACATAGATCAATCAGTATGTATATAATTATGTGGAGGTATGTCTCATAGTTTACATAGAGGCATGTCTCTTCGTAAGACTTGTCCCATGTAACTAACTCTTAAACAATATGTTTGTTGTCATACCGATTCGTTGTCAACGCTGACTCATTATCACAAGCAATGTTTGTGCCAAGTCGATGCTCATTCTTGACTATAATATGATATCGATTAGTATGAATTCAATACACATTACTGACTACAATATGATCAATACGATAATCACTATCAATTCATAATAATATTCATATTCATATTATAATTATACTAACCGATATGATTCGTATGATACCGATTTCATTTAGTTTAAATAAATATCAATTGGTATGAGATCAACTATATAATATATACATATATATTAATATATATAATAATATCATTATTATGATATATATCAATTGTTGGAAATATTCAAGACTATCCAGGTTACTGAGAGGGGAGGGGTGAATCAGTAACTTCAAAACTTTTAACAGATTCAGATCTTAATAATATTAGATTGATAATCTGACTGCATGCATGAGTAATAGAAAGAATAAAACATTCATAACACTTTGAACACAAAGATTTGGTGACCCAGAAACCTTTCAAGTAGAAAGTAAAATTGGGGTGGGGATGATACCCACAAAACTTCAATACTGTAGTATAAAGTTTGCTGGTTAAGGCTTACAATGATCACTTCTAATGATCTGCCTTGTTAGGAGCAATAAGGACTGCTAGGTCCACCTTGTTAGAGGATTTACAAACATACAATGAAGTATGCACTCGGTTAAGAGATTTTACAAAGACTGTTAAGTCTACCCGGTTAAAGGATTTCAAGCTGATTCACCTGTTAGGATGAAATAGTAGATCTCTTACTTGCAACTATACTTGCTGATTGAGATTCTCTAATGTACTAATCACCTTCTATGATGGATAGATCTTTGTTGCTTCTTATACTACTGTAGCCCTTTGTAATTCGCTTATCTCTACCTTTCTCTCTTTTTCATACTTCGCTATTTTTCTTCTCTTTGGATATGATATAAAACATTATTTATATATCAATCTAAAACAATTACAACATACTTACAAAGTCAGCTCTTAAACAAGCTAACACAAATATTACTGAGTCGGCCCAAGTATAGTGACTCAGTTACTGCAAACTAACTCAGTGACTTTCTGATACTCGACATCCACTATGTTACTTGGCATCATCATGCACTCGATAGAAGTGGAGGCATGGTCCATACTAACCACTCGGTTGTAGTTTCAAACATGGTATATACTGGAGACTTGGTAGATATAGTGTCACTCGGTAAACACTGTCTTTCTCAGTAAGCACTATCCTGCTCGGTAAGCACTATTCTGCTCGGTAAGCACTATTTTGCTCGGTAAGCACTGTTCTACTCAGTAAGCACTGTTCTGCTCGGTAAGCACGTAGAGTCTAAATAAGTGTTGTCATTGATGACAATCATACTTAATGCCAACAATCTCCCCCTTTGGCATTAGTGATAAAACACTTATTGCCCAAAACTTATATACACAATCATGCTGACACTGGTTTTGTATATACATTTCATGTTTCCCTTATATAGTATATATACAAATATCTTATTTCACCTCATACTCATATTTTCTATTTATATTTTCTCCCCCTTTCATATCTCATATACTTTCTCCCCCTTTTTGACAATAATGCCAAAGGTGTATATACAAATATTTTACATGGAGATACCAAAAGATGAGAGAAAATTAGAATGCACCTTTCCAATTAGTGCTAGAGTTCTATCCCAATTCTCTTGCAAAATCTTGCATGTATGGGGTGCAACTTGGACTTCTGCAGAGAGTTCAATCATGTGATCTGCAATTGAAAACTGATTGTCATGGATCAATGTTTTTGAGTATGCAATATGCTTCTGTATTGTATCCATGATGGGAAGGATCATGTTCTGAATATCTATTAATGTTGATCTGATCCTTCCATCTTCTTTCAATAACTCCGACTACTTATCAGATAGAAATCTGACTGTCATCTGATGTGCAGAACTTGAACTAGGTTCAAGTTGCAACTTTTGTGCACTGATCTTCAGATCCTCATCAATCTTATTTATTTTGTCTTTAATTTTGTTTGAGAACTTGGCAACGTTATAGATTTTGACAAAAAGAGATGTTACCTTGGAATAGGAGGACTCAATGCTAGTCAAAACTAAAGATAACCCTGCCTGATTGATAGCTATTTGTTGAGCAATGTGCTCAAGCACTTTATTTTCAAACTTCTTCTCAGCCTTTTCAAGCAACTTGTCTATTCCAGAGGAATCATCATTAAACCTATTAATTGCTTTTGCCAACTACAATAAAATGTGTAGAGAGGAATCAACTTTAACACCTATAGCTTCTGTCAAAATGTTCTTGGCATCCTCAATGATCTTATATTTCTTATCTCTTTCTTCTTTTAGTTTCTTCTGCTCTGCTTTCTTCTGGAGGAGTTCACCAACTATTTGCATTTGATCTGTAGTGAGGTTTGCAAAATCTAGCTGGGGAATTTGTATCTCCTCATCTAGATCTATACCTTCTACTACACTCTTACTCAGAAATTTTGTACTCGGTTGAGTCTTTATACTTATTGCCTTTGTAGTAGAAATTATTGTAGACATAGTAGCACTAGTAGTGAAAACTAATAAACTTCTGACTGATGGGATGCTAACTGGAATACTTGATAAATCAAAAACTGAAGTATTTACAACTATAGAATCTGAAGTACTTACTGCTAAAAAACTCAAATTTGAAGAAGGTATAGAGGACTGCAACTTGGTGGAAGAAGGAGGTTGAAGCTCGGTAGATGAAGTGGTAGCCACTTCTATCATTGACACATTGAGCTGTGCTAGTGATGATTGGACATTTGATGTATCTGAGGGAGTTGTTACAATCACACTTGAAGTTTTCTTTGAGCTAGATGTAGCAATTTTTACTAGAGAGTGGGGAAGTGAGGCAATTACCTCTGCAGCTATCCAAACTAGATCATCTTCCTTGACATTCTTTTCAGCTTCCTTAGTAGCTTCTATCCCTGCTTCCTCTGTCATAATATTATCAATCTAAAGTGTTTCTTCTTCTTCTTCTTCATCACTGTCATCTTCAATATCTTTGATTATCACAGTTTTAGTACTCGGTTTGTGAAGATGATAGATGTTTTTCCAAATAGAATTTGCACTCTTCACAACCAACTCTATATCTTTGATCAAAACTAAATAACTGTTGAATTTTAGTGTCATCTTGTGCTCATTTTCTATAAATGCCTTATTTATTTCATCATCTTTCAAACTTGGCATTAACTATCTTAAGGTTTGAGCATATATGTCCTTGACAGTTTGTCTTGCATTAGACCATCTCATCTTTACCTTATCCAATAGAACACCTAGAATTTGAGAAGCCATATCATCAGGTGAGTACTTCCATTTTCCCATTTTCTCAATGACAACATCTTCTATTTCCTGCTGCTCTGCCTTTGATTTAATTTCATATTTGAGAGATTTGAAATTTGCAATTCCAGATCCTTCTCTCAAATCCTTAATCTTTTTTTTCAAATGAGGGAGGAGGCCTTTTGAGTACTATATCATCATTGATTTTACCTTCCCTACCCCTTGATATTTTCCTTGTGAATACTATAGTATGTTCCTTGGTGATAGTTACCTTTCCTTTCTTCTTTATAGGCACTTGTTCTTCTTTATTCTCATCCTTTTCTTCTTCTTCTACAATATCTTCTCCTATGCCCTTGGTTAACATTAGAGGTGTGCTAGATGGCATCTTGAACATCCTCTTTCTACCTTTGTTAACTGCCTATGGAAGTTTTATGCTTAGCTCAATTCTTATCTTAGCTTCATCATATGTTCCAAAGTATGGAGCCTTTGGATCAACAAGTTGATTTACTAGGGCTTCGATTATATCCTTTGTTTCATCAATGTTTACCTCAAAAGGAAGAGGTTTCACCCATACAATCCTGGGCCTTACTACATGAATGTATACTCTATCACAATCAACCATGAAACAAATATCATCTTTATAATCTTCCACCAATTTTAGTGGAATCCGAAATCTGTTATTCATCTTCTCCTTAAAATATTCAAAATAGTTATCCATTATTCTTGTAAAATTCTCACCCATTTTTGCAATATACTCATTTATCTAATAAAGAATAGGTACATCCTTTCTCCATTTTACTGTGCCTTTTGATGGGAAAAACTTTTGAACATAGAAAAATAAACAAACCAATAGTGAGCCAAACTTACATGGATTGTTCTTTGAGGTTTGGATGCTCTCCATGTTCTTGTTGAACTGTTTCAACAAAAGATCTGCTAGGTCAAATGATAGATTGTTCTTCACAATTTTATAGGCTAGGTCAACTGCTTCACATGAAACACTATTCTACCAACTTGAACTGTATATCTTGTGTGCTATTACATATGTGCCAAATTTTAGTTCTACATCGGTAATACTGTTAATTTTCATACCTCTACTATCCCATTCGGCTAGGGTTTTCTTTTCCAGCTCTACCTGACCTAGGGTTTTTGTAGATTTATCCTTAGCAAGTATGGGAAGACCAGTGATTTGGTGAATCATCTTCTTTGTTATTTCCACTGGTTGCTCAAGCCAAATTTTACCTTCATGTACTTGACTTAGAATATATCTTATCCATTTTATCTGGAAACCCCGAGGCAAGTGGGTGATATGTGTTAAACCCTTTTCTTCCAAATGTTTATGTCCCAGTTTGAGAACACCATCAACACATAGTTCATCATGGAAAACATCTATCTCCAGGGTTCCAAGTTCTTGAATTGTACCTTTAAAATGACTATGAATGTCATTTACAAGAAGTACCTTCGGAGGAATTTGAGACTGAGCTCTACTCGAATCTAGGGTTTCTGCAACCGTGGGCACGAGTTTGAAATCTGACGCTTTCCATTCTCCATGAAATAACATTTCCAAACCTTTCTTTACTTTGGTGTTGGATGAAGCCATGGTAGCATGGTAGAAAAATTTCTGCTTTAAAATTTTGCTTCGAATTGCTTGATCGCACTAGAAATTTCTCTGCCCAAAATGCTGATATTCGCGGTGAAGAATGAACGTGATTTCATGCTTTTTGTTAAAAATTTGTCATTAATGCTCCATAGGAATTAGGGTATTGAATTCGACAGACTATCATCCACTATGCATTAAATGCTCGATGAAGATTTCGCAACTCAGAGAACATACAAATTCATACTTCTCCGACCTTACTCGGTAACCAAATGAAATTAGGTTACTCCTGACCTTGCTCGATGGTAATTGATACCAACCTTCTTGTGATCCTACTGTATCTTGCATACTAATTTGGATCTATCTTCCTTTTAGTACAGGAACTATTTTGGAATATGTCTATGAAGATACAGTTCCAGTGCTTTCTTGGAGACTAGTTAGAGTTCATAGAGTCTCTCCCTTCATGAGTGACTATGTTACTTGGACTGGTTTGCTTGGTAGGTTTAGGATTCCACTGCTATCTCATCTACTTCCTAATGCTATTTTCTTTTGCTTTCTTTTTATCTTCAACTTTGCCTAAATTCATGCACTTTTTAGCTATGTAACCAAGCTTAGTGCAATTATAACATCTTATGGTAGAATCCCTTTTTCTCAAGTGATGCCTTACACAATTCATGCCAATGTGTCCATATTCTCCACAGTAATGACATCTACACCAAGTGTTGTAATCCCAACCAAACATTGCTTTAATAATTTGTTCCGCTGGATTGGGTGTTTTAGTTCTACATTCTGATGCCTTATGACCTTGTTTGCTACATTTGTGACATTTGCCTTCAAATCTTGGTTTCTCCTTGCATTCATTTTCTTTATGACCAAGCTGATTGCAATTGTAGCATTTTCCATTGAATTTTGCTTTTCCATTTCTCCAACATTTGTTTGAAGTATGACCAATTTTTCCACAGTGATTACAGGTAGGTTTCTGATTCTTTTGAGTACCTTGTTTGAAGGATTCAACTTCCTCTTTGTATCCAAGTCCTACTTTTCCTTTTTGCCTATGAAGGTTTCGTTCATACACCTGATTCATATCTTCTTGAGAGTTTAACATTCTCTCATTGATTTTCCTTTTAGCATCTAGGTCACTCATCACTCTTAAATTGATTTTCTTTTCAGATCTCAGTTCCTCTCTTATATTTTCATTTTCTGATCTCAGAGTCAAGATTTCTTCATTTGCATTGGAGATTTGATCAATAAGGTTTTCTATCTAAAGGGTTTGATTCTGGATTTCATTGTTCTTTCCATCTATTTCATCTTTCATTTTGTTTCTTTGTTCCAAGATTTCACAGAATCTTGTTGACTGAATTTCTTGTTCTCTTTTCAAATCTCTCACTTCTTCTTGCAGAGATCCACTCTTTTCTAGAAGTTCTTTGATTGCATTGTTTGCTTCATCTAAGTTGCTTGAAGGGAAAAAGTCTTCAATCTTTTCTTCAACACACTGGTGGTCATTGATCTGATTTGTAAGTTCCTTCCTTCTTTTTAGGGAAAGGGAAAGATGCTCTCTTGCTTCTTTGAGTTGAGTTATGGCCATTTCCAGATCTAGCTTTTCATTCTCAATTACTTTGTTAAGTCTAAATATCTCCATTATTCTGAATCTTTTCTCAAGCTGTCAAACTTTATTCTAAGAATCATGGAGCTCTGATACCAATTGTTGGAAATATTCAAGACTATCCAGGTTACTGAGAGGGGAGGGGTGAATCAGTAACTTCAAAACTTTTAACAGATTCAGATCTTAATAATATTAGATTGATAATCTGACTACATGCATGAGTAATAGAAAGAATAAAAAATTCATAACACTTTGAACACAGAGATTTGGTGACCCATAAACCTTCCAAGTAGAAAGTAAAATTGGGGTGGGGATGATACCCACAAAACTTCAATACTACAGTATAAAGTTTGCTAGTTAAGGCTTACTATGATCACTTCTGATGATCTGCCCTGTTAGGAGCAATAAGGACTACTAGGTCCACCTTGTTAGAGGATTTACAAACATACAATGAAGTATGCACTCAGTTAAGAGATTTTACAAATACTGTTAAGTCTACCCAGTTAAAGGATTTCAAGCTGATTCACTTGTTAGGATGAAACAGTAGATCTCTTACTTACAATTGTACTTTCTGATTGAGATTCTCTGATGTACTGATCACCTTCTATGATGAATAGATCTTTTCTACTTCTTATACTGCTATAGCCCTTTGTAATTTGCTTATCTCTACCTTTCTATCTTTTTCATAATTCGCTATTTTTCTTCTCTTTGGATATGATATAAAACATTGTTTATATATCAATCTAAAACAATTACAACATAATTACAAAGTCAGCTCTTAAACAAGCTAACACAAATATTATTGAGTCGGCCCAAGTATAGTGACTCGGTTACTGCAAACTAACTTAGTGACTTTCTGATACTCAGCATCTACTATGTTACTCAGCATCATCATGCACTTGGTAGAAGTGGAGGCATGGTCCATACTAACCACTTAGTTGTAGTTTCGAACACGGTATATATTGGAGACTCGGTAGATATAGTGTCACTCGGTAAACACTATCTTGCTCGGTAAGCACTGTCCTTCTCGGTAAGCACTGTTCTGCTTGGTAAGCACTATTCTTCTTAGTAAGCATTGTTCTACTTGGTAAGCACTGTTCTACTTGGTAAGCACTATTATGCTTGGTAAGCATGCAGAGTCTGAATAAGTGTTGTCACTGATGACAATCATACTTAATGCCAACAATATTATTTATCTATTTTCTCATAATATTCAGATCATTTTATTTGATCAAAGCTATAAACATCAACAAAAAAATCAAGAATGGTCCTATATGGTTGCTAATAGCCAACTTTCAGAAGAATATAAATGAATGCAAACATACATAAGTGGACAAACATAAATAATGAAGGTCCTATATAGATGGTTCTAATTCTTTTCCATTACAACAATTGAGCATTCATCATTTGGTATATGAAAAAGTGAAAAACATTTAGACATCCAGACATGTGTACTACGAGCTTTCCTGCAACAAATGGACTTGTGATGATTTTCACAATAGTACATTTGTTGTAGGAAAGATCAAAGTACTTCTTATGAAAATATGAATGTTCATCACATGTGCATATCAGAGTTGATCAGAGAAGGTATATGCACAACAAAACAAATAAAGAGAGATCAAACACTTCACAAAATGCCTTGAAGGTAATAGAAATGATCAAACACTTCAAAATAGGGACATCAAATAGGGACATCAGTAATAAAATAATACACTTACTATTTTGAATTTGAGCTCATAAAGATTAAGATATCCCTATTTTATTACCGATGTCCCTATTTACATCTTGTCATCAAATGACCCAAAACATCAAGAATGGTCCTATATGATCACTAATAGCCAACTTTTAGAAGAATATGAATGAATGAAAACATACATAAGTGAATGAACATAAATAATGAAGGTACCAAACACTTCCTAAAGTAATGAAGTGTTGACCTAGGGTTCAATCCAGTATGCTCTTGTATGATCCAAAACCTACAAGGAAGGAAAAGATTGGGTTAGATCCAAAGGATCTAAGAAATGTCTAGCACCCTATTACTCATCCTCATCTACAATTATTCATGTGCATAATCAAGCCATACACTTCTAAAATGAACTATGCTACATAACATGTGCACTTAGGAAACATATGCATGCAGTGAGTAAATCAAGACCAAAATGGAGCAAAAAGTATGATGTAAAATGTGTTATCAAGAAACACCTCATGGGCTGTGAGTCAACATGGTATATATTTTTTTTATACAAGATCAGTAAAAGGACATCTACAACCTCAACAACATGGCAATATTAATCCAATAACAGGAAATACATTACAAATGCCAAGCTCACGGTCTCAATGAAATAAATAGTGTATAAAACAATATATGATGCCTAAGCTCAAATTCAAAACAATAAGTGTATTAATGTATGATTTAATAGCAGCAACCTCATTGATCATTACCTTTGACTCCTCCATCATTATAGAAGAGATAACTACGTACAACTATATTTCATAATTCCTCCTTTGAAGTCATAGGTTAGTTTAACTATTGGACAATGAGCTGATAGGAGTTTCGAATAGATTGGAATAAAAACTAAGATTATTGAATTTTATTTGTTTCTATTGTGATTTCAGGGGAGAAGAAGGCTAAGACCTTTTTAGTGGATCAAGGTGGTGTATATAGCTTGTAAGTTTATACGTTTGCACTTTTTTTGTTTCAGGCTTAATTAGGCTAGTTTTTAAACATAAAGATTTTTATTTCTTATTTCAAATTCATTCCTTCATATGTCATACCTGATGCATAGTGAATTCATAGGAGTTTCGAATAGATTTGAAGAAAAACTAAGAGAATTGAATTTTAATTGTTCTTATTGTGAATTCAAGGGAGAAGAAGGCTAAGATCTTTATAGCTGATCTTGTGTGGGCAAGGTACAAAATTTATTCTTGTCACAATCTAAAATAGTTTGGAGTTGATTTCAGCTCTTCATCATAGAAAGAGATCTATAAATTACAGATCATTGCTAAAAGTATTTTTAATTCAAATTTATGACTAAGTGTTACAACTAAGAAATGTAAATTAGGTTGACTTCCAAAAACCATAGACAACTTTAGCAGATCATGTTTGATGAAAATGAAAAAGAAATTTGGCATGTGTGGGTAAATGAATCATGCGGTCATCATTTTGTTTAGGCTATGGTTTTCATGTATAGTGTTTGTAAAAGTTTTCATCCTTAAACTAAACCTGTCCTTCTTAGTATCCAAATTATTGATGCTTCTAGTGGTATTAATTTGGATGCTATTTCTCATGCACTTTGGTGTCTTTCCATGCTTTATTTGGTATTGAGTTTTTAACTTACTAACCTCCTTGTTCTATTAGCGTCCTCTATGATTTCAGATGCTATATTTTCTTGAGTCTGGTTGGTGCCTTACTTTCCCCTCTTTGGTTCCATGCTTTCTTACATTAAGATTTCATTTTCTCTCTAATTAGGGCACTATTTCTCCTTGACTATATTAATTTGGGGTCTGATCTATTGTAGTTGTTTCTTTTTTCTTTGAATCATTGTTTACAATTACTTTTGATGCAATATTTGTGTGAAGAACAAGAACAAAATGGTGACCGAGTGTATTTGACAAAGATAAACATGACACATTTTTTTGCGCTGATTGGGTTGGCTTGGTACCATTTACATGGCCTAGCTAGATATTAAATAGTAATCTCATGAACAATGTATGATGCCCTACCTTACAGCCCATGAGCCATCAAGACATTTCCTCATGAAATGATCATAAATGGGGAGTACCACATCGTGAATATCAACAACAAAACAAATAAAGAGAGATCAAACACTTCACACACTGCCTTGAAGGTAATAGAAATGATTCCCTAGCTCTCAAAGCTCGCGGGTCATCAACCATTCCAAATGAAAAGATGTAAACAATGCCACTATTAAACAGTGAGCTCATGAACAATGTATGATGCCCTAGCTTGCAGCCTGCGAGCCATCAAGACATTTCCTCTTGAAATGATCATAAATGAGGAGTACCACATAGTGAATATCAATAGCAAAACAAATAAAGAGAGATCAAACACTTCACACAATGCCTTGAAGGTAATAGCAATGATGCCCTAGCTCTCAAACCTCGCTGGTCATCAAGCATTCCAAATGAAAAGATGTAAACAATTCTAGTATTCAATAGTGAGCTCATAAACAATGTATGTTGTCCTAGCTTGCAGCCCGCGAGCCATCAAAATATTTCCTCATGAAATGATCATAAACATGGAGTACCACATAGTGAATATCGATAGAAAAACAAATAAAGAGAGATCAAACACTTCACACAATGTCTTGAAGGTAATAGCAATGATTCCTTAGCTCTCAAATCTCATGGGTCATTGAGCATTCCAAATGCTAAGACGTAAACAATGCCACTATTAACATTATTATTGTGCCATTAATTGATTTAATGAGAAGACAAAGATGGGTATGTGCAAGATCATGAGGGGCCAAACTATGCCCTTAAGTGGCAATGAAAAATCAACAAATTAGGGTTAGTCAACTTGATGTGAAAATTTCAACTAGCTATGAACCTAATATCAAAAAGTTGTAAGAATAGAATCTATAGAAAATTGAATTTAGTTTCTAAAATACTAGGCCTTTTTTTATAAAAAGTTAGTATGATTGGTGAAAAGTATAGATTTCAATGCAGCAGTACAAACATTTTAGGAAAAAAATAAGAAGTATGTGTATGTCTGACCACCTTAATCATAATCAAATGATAATATTTTATTATAAGATTTTATATATAAGTAGTAGACTAATGCCTAGATGTGACACATATTTTTTTGTAATTTTATTCCAAAAAAATAATTAATTATGAATTTTCTGCTACAACATTTTCAGGATTAAAAAAATCTCATGTCTGAACACCTTAACTCATTCAAAACTTTACAAAATTCAAAAATTATTTATTTTTTCCTTATAGTAGGTGAAGCATAGAATGTGACGCATTTTTCAGATTTCAAAAATGTTATACCATTTGAAAGTTATTGTCATTTTTCAATCAGTATATAAATCAGCACTTTAGAGGTAGCTCAATTAGAAAATAACTAATAATTACTTACCGAATTCAAAATTTGACAGCAATTATATCGATAGAAAGTTGATAATCTCCTTAAGATACCCTTTTCATTTTATTAAATTCGGGTGAAAAAAACTTGTCAACTACATTATCAAAGTCTGGAACTCAGAGAAATAGGGGAAAAACACGTATTTGAGACATATCAATAGTTGACCATGTAGGTTTGGTGCACAAAGCAATACCGAGCCTAATCGGGTACCCGAATATGACGACAGAATTTTGAATTTTCACTTTGCCTCCACTTTCTGCCTCCCATTTCTCCATCCTTCATATGATATATTATATATAAAAAACTATATATTAGATATACTAGATATATTAAATATTATATAATATCAATTATATATTAAATATTATATAATATATATTTTACATTAAATATTATTTAATATATATTAATATTAAAAACTATATATTAGATTGTATATTATATATATTAAATATTATATAATATACATGTTACATTAAAAATTATTTAATTATATATTAATATAAAAAACTATATATTAGATTATATATTATATATAATATTATATATTTAATATTATATATTATACATTTTACATTTTAAATATTATTTAATATATATTAATATTAAATGTTACATTATATATCATATATTATATATTATTTTATATGTATAATATATTAATATGTATTTTATGACTATGTACGAAAGGTTGGAAGATTGGAGAAAAATCATGGATGGCCATTGAAAGAAGAAAAGGAAATTAATTAGCCATTTAAAAAATTCATGGGCGGCCATTGAGGAAGAGAGAGAGTGAGAAGGTGGTGGGGGCTAAGAGAGGAAGAGAGAGAGTGAGAAGGTGAGAGAGAGAGAGAGAGAGAGAGAGAGAGAGGGATGGGGATGGGGAGAGAGTAGTTGAGAGAGAGAAGAGGAAGGGGAGAGAGTAGGAGAGATAGAGAGAAGGGGAAGGGGAGAGAGTAGGAGAGAAAGAGAAGGGGAAGGATAACCAATTCATTAAAATATTAATCAGTAAGGCGCAAGGCAAACTTAAATAATATCACAGCAAGCATTAGAAATCCAAATTATAATTAGGATTTTTAAGCGAAGTGAGTAAGGTCCTGGATAGGGACATTACAGATCCACACATTGTTTAGTAGATACCTCCAAGAACCCACATACATAGGAGTAGGTTTGAAGTAAGACTAAGATTGTTTATCGGTTCAAAAATATTACTATGTTGTACTTTTGATTAACATCTAATGAGTGGCTGTGAAATTCACAAATTTGATTATATTGCCACTGGTTCTATTTCAAATTCTAGAAAAAATGGATATTTGACATATGTTCATAAATTTTAGTCAACACCATTTTAAAATAACACATCAGTTTATTTTTACACATTGAGAATATCATCCTTAGGAATTGAACTGAAATTGACATAAGTCATAGGAAATAAATGCCCCAACTATTTGGTGTCTTCTGCATTTTGAGTTTCTTATTACAATCAAGAGAAGAATATTATTCTCCAAATGTTTTTGGATAGTAACATTTCTACTTCCTCTTCACAAATATATTTCTTCCCTCATCTTGCTACCTATTGATACCGACAAAGTGAATCTAGGCATTTCTGCCATGTAATGCAAGAAAAATGGTTCCCTAATTTATCAATATGTGTCTAAATAACACATGCAAGAACCTTTTCTTTGATATTGCTCACTAACACTTTAGAACTGAAAATGTTTACAAAAACTGGCATGTACTTGCATGAGGACATTATATATTACAAGAATCCCACACACAAGTAGTTGGCAAGCCACATAAAAAGTAGTAACTGATAGCAAGTGGGATAATGCAAATGCTTTAATAAACCACTATCTTCTTTACTCAAGCAACATCTGGTTCATTGCTCGACTGGGGCATGTTTGGGAATAGACAGTCTCCATTTAATTAAACTCAAGTCTCTAGAAGCAATTATATTTGTCAGTGAAGGAGATACACCCATTGGATCTGCAATTTAACTTTATGCTCACTGGAATTTCCATTTCTCTCCAATTGGGATACTCTTTCCAAATTTGCATGTACCCTTTTAAACCAATTTGGGAAATCAAGTGGTCTATTTGTGGACCTTGAAGGAGTTGGTCACCTAAATGAGAACCTTGAGATGAATCAAGAACTTCTCTATGAAAGAGATCAGTACCTTGAGAAGCTCTCCATTTGTCAGCTGAATTAAAACCTTGGACCATAGATGGCTGCCCTTTGTTGTAAAATGAGGAGTGAGACTGCCTTGCCAAAGGTGGAAATGAACTTACATTTGAGGGATATTGCCCAACATGAGTAACCTAGTTTCCCAAGTCTTGTAAATTCAAGGCCATTGATGAATAGGCATTTCTAATAGAAATATTTGTGGTGCTAGAATGAAGTGCATGACCAAATTCTTTTCCTGCTAATGAACCAATTTGAGGCTTCATTTCACATTGCTCTATGGATAATTCCACAACACTTGTTACTTATGTATCTAAATTTTTTGTGTCAGTGTACATGTGCACTGAAGAGCTTCTATCACTACTTGAGCTACTACCAGATGGTGAGTACTCATCATCATCATCATCTGACATAGGCTTACACACATATCTTACTTCTTTCCTTTGTTGCTTTCCCCTTCCTAGCTCTTCCTCCTTATCTATAACTTCTATCATGGGTCCAAGAAGCTCTTCCCACTCTTTCCCATTAATATGCAAATATTTTTGTCTGTAACAGTATTTTTTGCATTTATTATGATATTGATTTGATTTGATGCATCATCGCTATTTGATCCATACTTCCCTTTCATTTTACTTGCTTTTCTCCTTTTGCACGTCATTGGCCAGGATTTGACAGTGGGTATGACCTTGGTCCTACTGGCATTAATGATAAATTTTACCTTTCAGCTATTAATTTTTTGTCATTTTTCCTGTATGATGCTTTTGTATATGAATTGTGGATATTCTCTAGGAAACTTTTCATTTTTTCTTATAGGATGTCTTTGTATACAAATTTTAGAGAATCTTTATTAAAGAGTAGGTAAGGATGGCTAAGCTGAGTGCAATGGAGAGGGAGATGACTAAATTGAGAGAGTAGAGGTAGAGAGTGATAATGACAAAAAAAATTTAGGGCTTACAGAAATATGGAAATTATAATCTTCCTCCCAGAGCAGACATTAATGAAGTTCTTCATGCCTTAGTAGAGGAAGCGGACTGGATTGTCGAAGCTGATAGTACTACATACAAAAATGTGGTATGTATTTTTGGCCTAATTTTTATTTTTCATTTCTTCTAGGTCTTTAAAGGTGGCTAGCTAAATCTTTGTATTAAATGTAAGGGAATGCATGAAAATAATATGATTCTGAGCATGAGCATGAGTCCCTACAGGGGCATAGTTGTGCCTTTTACAGGTGCGAAAAATGCTAACTATGCAGAAATGGAGGCTGTGAAGAATAGTTCACTAGAGGTGGATTATAGAAGCAGAGGGCAAGAGAATCACTCTATTTCCACCACGTATGGCTGTGAAATGGTATCTTTCCTTTCTTTTTCAACCAAAACACTAAATTGCAAAGGTTCTCAAAATAGATTTTGGTCATCGGACAATTGTACCATGCTATTGATAATCTGGCAGCTCAACAGAGTCATTGGGAGGTTAAACAAGAACAACCAGATGGATCTTTGAACCGATCGAAGATTACGGAGAGCAGGGAAGGGTTTGGTAAAATGAGCAGTTATACAGGAAATTATTGCAAGCATTTTGGAACTGACCGCATTAATAAATTTAAAGAAGACACCAATGGTGGTGTGACATTATGAGGAAAGCCTTGCCGTTTCAATGGTGCCACCCCGATATTATGAAGAATGTCTTGTCGCTTCAATGCTGGCACCGCCTCTATCTCAAACTTTCTCCATTGCTTCTCATCAGTACTCTAAGATATGGTAGGGATTGTGGACTTTTGCATAGCATAGTCCATCATAAATTTTCTATAAATCATCATGTGTTACAGTATTCTATGCATTTCTAAAGGACTCACTCGAAGAATTTAATTTTTACCATAATTTTGGATCCATGGATTGTCATTTTGTGCTCGGAGAGAAGCTGGGGATTGCAAGAATTTGATAAATTTGGTATATCCCATTTTCTTTCTCTACCATTTCTAAGTAATACAATTTTTTTTTTGTTTGTCTTAAATGATTTCGCCTCAAGTTAATGAATTTTTTTAGATGATTTTGTCTGAAGTTTTAATGAAATTTCTTCCATGGATGCTAATGAAATCTCTTCCATGAATGCTTATAAGATGTTTAAATTCAGAGTTAATAAATTCTCTACCCTGAATGTTCTTTGTTGTATAAGGTTATTTTCATGGTTTGTGAATCATGCAATTCCTTAATAGTTTCGTTCTTAATAGAATTCATAACTAGATTTTCCATAGCCAACTTTCTTCTTGATTGTTGCAATATTTTCTCCTCAACTGAACATTTTGTATTCAGTTGATATACAATCACATTTTTCTCTTGGCCAATCCTGTGGGCTTGTGATTGAGCCTGTAGATCCATAAAAGGGTTGAAATCTGGATCTGGTGGAAAAGTAGTATTAGGAAGAAGTCATTCACTAACATGTCATCTAAGTTATAAGAACTAAATTTGGATTCACTAGAAGCATTAAAGAATCTGGACTTCCTAGGACCCCTTTGGAAACACTTGAGTGTTCAAATATGTCAAAAGGGGTCATGGGGACTCCCTAGGGGTCCTAGTATGCCTTATCAGACATTAGGACCCCTAGGAAGTCCCCATGACCCCTTTTGACACATTGGAATGCTCAAGTGTGTCTTAAGGGGTATTAGGCCTCCTCGGACACACTTGAGCATTCAAATGTGTCAAAATGGGTCATGGGGATTTGCTAGGGGTCTTAGAATGCCTTATAATGTGTTAGGACAACTAGGAAGTCCCCATGACCCCTTTTGAAACATTGTAATGCTCAATTGTGTCTTAAGGGGTCCTCGGACCCCTTCGGACACACTTGAGCATTCCAATGTGTCAAAAGGGATCATGGGGACTCCCTAGGGGTCCTAGTATGCCTTATCACATGTTAGGACCCCTAGGAAGTCTTGATGAACCCTTTTGACACATTGGAATGCTCAAGTGTGTCTTAAGGGGTCCTAGGACCCCTTTGGATAGACATTAGCATTCAAATGTCTATAAAGGGGTCATGAGGACACGCTAGGGGTCCTAGTACACCATATCATGCATTAGGACCCCTAGGGAGTCCCCATGACCCCTTTTGACACATTAGAATGCTCAAGTGTGTCTTAAGGGGTCCTAGGAACCCTTCAGACAAACTTAAGCATTCCAATGTGTCAAAAGGGGTCATGGGGACTCCCTAGGGGTCCTAGTATGCCTTATCACATGTTAGGACCCCTAGGAAGTCCCCATGACCCCTTTTTACACATTCGAATGCTCAAGTGTGTATTAAAGGGTCTTAGGAACCCTTTGAACACACATGAGCATTTAAATGTGTCAAAAGGGGTCATGGGGACTCGCTAGGGGTCCTAGTACACCTTATCACATGTTAGGACCCAAAGGAAGTCCCCATGACCCCTTTTGACACATTGGAATGCTCAAGTGTGTCTTAAGGGGTCTTATGAACCCTTTAGACACACTTGAGAATTCAAATGAGTCAAAAGTGGTCATGGGGACTCGCTATGGGTCCTAGTAAGCCTTATCACACATTAAGACCCCTAGGAAGTCCCCATGACACCTTTTGACACATTGGAATGCTTGAGTGTGTCTTAAAGCATCCTAAGACCCCTTTGGACAAACTTGAGTGTTTGAATGTGTCAAAAGGGGTCATGGGGACTTGCTAGGGGTCCTAGTACACCTTATCATGTGTTAGGACCCCTAGGGAGTCCCCATGAACCCTTTTGACACATTATAATGCTTAAGTGTGTCTTAAGGGGTCTTAGGACCCCTTAAGACACACTTGAGTGTTCCAATGTGTCAAATGGGGTCATGGGGACTCCCTAGGGGTCATAGTACACCTTATCATGTGTTAGGACCCCTAGGGAGTCCCCATGACCCCTTTTGGCACATTAGAATGCTAAAGTGTGTCTTAATGGGTCCTAGGACCCCTTTGGACACACTCAAGTGTTCAAATGTGTATAAAGGGGTCATGGGGACTCCCTACCGGTCCTAGTACACCTTATCACATGTTAGGACCCCTAGGGAGTCTCCATGACAACTTTTCATACATTGGAATGCTCAAGTGTGTCTAAAGGAGTCCTAGGACCCCTTCCAACACACTTGAGCATTGAAATGTGTCAAAAGGTGTCATGGGGACTCCCTAGGGGTCCTAGTAAGCCTTATCATGAGTTAGGACCCCTAGGAAGTCCCCATGACACCAAGGTCATATCCACTGTCAAATCCTGGCCTATGATGTGCAAAATGAGCAAACCAAGTGAAATGCAAGGGAATGGATCGATCAAATAGCAAAGGTGCATCAGATCAGATCAATATCATAATAAATGCAAAAAATACTATTACAGACAAAAATATTTTCATATTAATTTTTTACACCTTTCCCGAGCTTTTGTACCTTGCTACATGATTAGATATTTTTGTTAGCAGAACTAAATTTTAAGGTTAAGTTTTACAGATCATCTTTTTGATCCAAAGGACGTAGATCAGCTACTGTATCTTCCTTAAATAGTTTTCTAAGAGAATATCCACAATTCGTATACAAAAGCATGATACAAGAAAAATGAGAAAAAAATAATAG